>OZ005677.1:11028040-11483040 GCA_963930725.1 Candelabrum cocksii | reverse complement strand
TAACCCTAACCCTAACCCTAACCTAACCCTAACCCTAACCCTAACCCTAACCCTAACCCTAACCCTAACCCTAACCCTAACCCTAACCCTAACCCTAACCCTAACCCTAACCCTAACCCTAACCCTAACCCTAACCTAACCCTAACCCTAACCCTAACCCTAACCCTAACCCTAACCCTAACCCTAACCCTAACCCTAACCCTAACCCTAACCCTAACCCTAACCCTAACCCTAACCCTAACCCTAACCCTAACCCTAACCCTAACCCTAACCCTAACCCTAACCCTAACCCTAACCCTAACCCTAACCCTAACCCTAACCCTAACCCTAACCCTAACCCTAACCCTAACCCTAACCCTAACCCTAACCCTAACCCTAACCCTAACCCTAACCCTAACCCTAACCCTAACCCTAACCCTAACCCTAACCCTAACCCTAACCCTAACCCTAACCCTAACCCTAACCCTAACCCTAACCCTAACCCTAACCCTAACCCTAACCCTAACCCTAACCCTAACCCTAACCCTAACCCTAACCCTAACCCTAACCCTAACCCTAACCCTAACCCTAACCCTAACCCTAACCCTAACCCTAACCCTAACCCTAACCCTAACCCTAACCCTAACCCTAACCCTAACCCTAACCCTAACCCTAACCCTAACCCTAACCCTAACCCTAACCCTAACCCTAACCCTAACCCTAACCCTAACCCTAACCCTAACCCTAACCCTAACCCTAACCCTAACCCTAACCCTAACCCTAACCCTAACCCTAACCCTAACCCTAACCCTAACCCTAACCCTAACCCTAACCCTAACCCTAACCCTAACCCTAACCCTAACCCTAACCCTAACCCTAACCCTAACCCTAACCCTAACCCTAACCCTAACCCTAACCCTAACCCTAACCCTAACCCTAACCCTAACCCTAACCCTAACCCTAACCCTAACCCTAACCCTAACCCTAACCCTAACCCTAACCCTAACCCTAACCCTAACCCTAACCCTAACCCTAACCCTAACCCTAACCCTAACCCTAACCCTAACCCTAACCCTAACCCTAACCCTAACCCTAACCCTAACCCTAACCCTAACCCTAACCCTAACCCTAACCCTAACCCTAACCCTAACCCTAACCCTAACCCTAACCCTAACCCTAACCCTAACCCTAACCCTAACCCTAACCCTAACCCTAACCCTAACCCTAACCCTAACCCTAACCCTAACCCTAACCCTAACCCTAACCCTAACCCTAACCCTAACCCTAACCCTAACCCTAACCCTAACCCTAACCCTAACCCTAACCCTAACCCTAACCCTAACCCTAACCCTAACCCTAACCCTAACCCTAACCCTAACCCTAACCCTAACCCTAACCCTAACCCTAACCCTAACCCTAACCCTAACCCTAACCCTAACCCTAACCCTAACCCTAACCCTAACCCTAACCCTAACCCTAACCCTAACCCTAACCCTAACCCTAACCCTAACCCTAACCCTAACCCTAACCCTAACCCTAACCCTAACCCTAACCCTAACCCTAACCCTAACCCTAACCCTAACCCTAACCCTAACCCTAACCCTAACCCTAACCCTAACCCTAACCCTAACCCTAACCCTAACCCTAACCCTAACCCTAACCCTAACCCTAACCCTAACCCTAACCCTAACCCTAACCCTAACCCTAACCCTAACCCTAACCCTAACCCTAACCCTAACCCTAACCCTAACCCTAACCCTAACCCTAACCCTAACCCTAACCCTAACCCTAACCCTAACCCTAACCCTAACCCTAACCCTAACCCTAACCCTAACCCTAACCCTAACCCTAACCCTAACCCTAACCCTAACCCTAACCCTAACCCTAACCCTAACCCTAACCCTAACCCTAACCCTAACCCTAACCCTAACCCTAACCCTAACCCTAACCCTAACCCTAACCCTAACCCTAACCCTAACCCTAACCCTAACCCTAACCCTAACCCTAACCCTAACCCTAACCCTAACCCTAACCCTAACCCTAACCCTAACCCTAACCCTAACCCTAACCCTAACCCTAACCCTAACCCTAACCCTAACCCTAACCCTAACCCTAACCCTAACCCTAACCCTAACCCTAACCCTAACCCTAACCCTAACCCTAACCCTAACCCTAACCCTAACCCTAACCCTAACCCTAACCCTAACCCTAACCCTAACCCTAACCCTAACCCTAACCCTAACCCTAACCCTAACCCTAACCCTAACCCTAACCCTAACCCTAACCCTAACCCTAACCCTAACCCTAACCCTAACCCTAACCCTAACCCTAACCCTAACCCTAACCCTAACCCTAACCCTAACCCTAACCCTAACCCTAACCCTAACCCTAACCCTAACCCTAACCCTAACCCTAACCCTAACCCTAACCCTAACCCTAACCCTAACCCTAACCCTAACCCTAACCCTAACCCTAACCCTAACCCTAACCCTAACCCTAACCCTAACCCTAACCCTAACCCTAACCCTAACCCTAACCCTAACCCTAACCCTAACCCTAACCCTAACCCTAACCCTAACCCTAACCCTAACCCTAACCCTAACCCTAACCCTAACCCTAACCCTAACCCTAACCCTAACCCTAACCCTAACCCTAACCCTAACCCTAACCCTAACCCTAACCCTAACCCTAACCCTAACCCTAACCCTAACCCTAACCCTAACCCTAACCCTAACCCTAACCCTAACCCTAACCCTAACCCTAACCCTAACCCTAACCCTAACCCTAACCCTAACCCTAACCCTAACCCTAACCCTAACCCTAACCCTAACCCTAACCCTAACCCTAACCCTAACCCTAACCCTAACCCTAACCCTAACCCTAACCCTAACCCTAACCCTAACCCTAACCCTAACCCTAACCCTAACCCTAACCCTAACCCTAACCCTAACCCTAACCCTAACCCTAACCCTAACCCTAACCCTAACCCTAACCCTAACCCTAACCCTAACCCTAACCCTAACCCTAACCCTAACCCTAACCCTAACCCTAACCCTAACCCTAACCCTAACCCTAACCCTAACCCTAACCCTAACCCTAACCCTAACCCTAACCCTAACCCTAACCCTAACCCTAACCCTAACCCTAACCCTAACCCTAACCCTAACCCTAACCCTAACCCTAACCCTAACCCTAACCCTAACCCTAACCCTAACCCTAACCCTAACCCTAACCCTAACCCTAACCCTAACCCTAACCCTAACCCTAACCCTAACCCTAACCCTAACCCTAACCCTAACCCTAACCCTAACCCTAACCCTAACCCTAACCCTAACCCTAACCCTAACCCTAACCCTAACCCTAACCCTAACCCTAACCCTAACCCTAACCCTAACCCTAACCCTAACCCTAACCCTAACCCTAACCCTAACCCTAACCCTAACCCTAACCCTAACCCTAACCCTAACCCTAACCCTAACCCTAACCCTAACCCTAACCCTAACCCTAACCCTAACCCTAACCCTAACCCTAACCCTAACCCTAACCCTAACCCTAACCCTAACCCTAACCCTAACCCTAACCCTAACCCTAACCCTAACCCTAACCCTAACCCTAACCCTAACCCTAACCCTAACCCTAACCCTAACCCTAACCCTAACCCTAACCCTAACCCTAACCCTAACCCTAACCCTAACCCTAACCCTAACCCTAACCCTAACCCTAACCCTAACCCTAACCCTAACCCTAACCCTAACCCTAACCCTAACCCTAACCCTAACCCTAACCCTAACCCTAACCCTAACCCTAACCCTAACCCTAACCCTAACCCTAACCCTAACCCTAACCCTAACCCTAACCCTAACCCTAACCCTAACCCTAACCCTAACCCTAACCCTAACCCTAACCCTAACCCTAACCCTAACCCTAACCCTAACCCTAACCCTAACCCTAACCCTAACCCTAACCCTAACCCTAACCCTAACCCTAACCCTAACCCTAACCCTAACCCTAACCCTAACCCTAACCCTAACCCTAACCCTAACCCTAACCCTAACCCTAACCCTAACCCTAACCCTAACCCTAACCCTAACCCTAACCCTAACCCTAACCCTAACCCTAACCCTAACCCTAACCCTAACCCTAACCCTAACCCTAACCCTAACCCTAACCCTAACCCTAACCCTAACCCTAACCCTAACCCTAACCCTAACCCTAACCCTAACCCTAACCCTAACCCTAACCCTAACCCTAACCCTAACCCTAACCCTAACCCTAACCCTAACCCTAACCCTAACCCTAACCCTAACCCTAACCCTAACCCTAACCCTAACCCTAACCCTAACCCTAACCCTAACCCTAACCCTAACCCTAACCCTAACCCTAACCCTAACCCTAACCCTAACCCTAACCCTAACCCTAACCCTAACCCTAACCCTAACCCTAACCCTAACCCTAACCCTAACCCTAACCCTAACCCTAACCCTAACCCTAACCCTAACCCTAACCCTAACCCTAACCCTAACCCTAACCCTAACCCTAACCCTAACCCTAACCCTAACCCTAACCCTAACCCTAACCCTAACCCTAACCCTAACCCTAACCCTAACCCTAACCCTAACCCTAACCCTAACCCTAACCCTAACCCTAACCCTAACCCTAACCCTAACCCTAACCCTAACCCTAACCCTAACCCTAACCCTAACCCTAACCCTAACCCTAACCCTAACCCTAACCCTAACCCTAACCCTAACCCTAACCCTAACCCTAACCCTAACCCTAACCCTAACCCTAACCCTAACCCTAACCCTAACCCTAACCCTAACCCTAACCCTAACCCTAACCCTAACCCTAACCCTAACCCTAACCCTAACCCTAACCCTAACCCTAACCCTAACCCTAACCCTAACCCTAACCCTAACCCTAACCCTAACCCTAACCCTAACCCTAACCCTAACCCTAACCCTAACCCTAACCCTAACCCTAACCCTAACCCTAACCCTAACCCTAACCCTAACCCTAACCCTAACCCTAACCCTAACCCTAACCCTAACCCTAACCCTAACCCTAACCCTAACCCTAACCCTAACCCTAACCCTAACCCTAACCCTAACCCTAACCCTAACCCTAACCCTAACCCTAACCCTAACCCTAACCCTAACCCTAACCCTAACCCTAACCCTAACCCTAACCCTAACCCTAACCCTAACCCTAACCCTAACCCTAACCCTAACCCTAACCCTAACCCTAACCCTAACCCTAACCCTAACCCTAACCCTAACCCTAACCCTAACCCTAACCCTAACCCTAACCCTAACCCTAACCCTAACCCTAACCCTAACCCTAACCCTAACCCTAACCCTAACCCTAACCCTAACCCTAACCCTAACCCTAACCCTAACCCTAACCCTAACCCTAACCCTAACCCTAACCCTAACCCTAACCCTAACCCTAACCCTAACCCTAACCCTAACCCTAACCCTAACCCTAACCCTAACCCTAACCCTAACCCTAACCCTAACCCTAACCCTAACCCTAACCCTAACCCTAACCCTAACCCTAACCCTAACCCTAACCCTAACCCTAACCCTAACCCTAACCCTAACCCTAACCCTAACCCTAACCCTAACCCTAACCCTAACCCTAACCCTAACCCTAACCCTAACCCTAACCCTAACCCTAACCCTAACCCTAACCCTAACCCTAACCCTAACCCTAACCCTAACCCTAACCCTAACCCTAACCCTAACCCTAACCCTAACCCTAACCCTAACCCTAACCCTAACCCTAACCCTAACCCTAACCCTAACCCTAACCCTAACCCTAACCCTAACCCTAACCCTAACCCTAACCCTAACCCTAACCCTAACCCTAACCCTAACCCTAACCCTAACCCTAACCCTAACCCTAACCCTAACCCTAACCCTAACCCTAACCCTAACCCTAACCCTAACCCTAACCCTAACCCTAACCCTAACCCTAACCCTAACCCTAACCCTAACCCTAACCCTAACCCTAACCCTAACCCTAACCCTAACCCTAACCCTAACCCTAACCCTAACCCTAACCCTAACCCTAACCCTAACCCTAACCCTAACCCTAACCCTAACCCTAACCCTAACCCTAACCCTAACCCTAACCCTAACCCTAACCCTAACCCTAACCCTAACCCTAACCCTAACCCTAACCCTAACCCTAACCCTAACCCTAACCCTAACCCTAACCCTAACCCTAACCCTAACCCTAACCCTAACCCTAACCCTAACCCTAACCCTAACCCTAACCCTAACCCTAACCCTAACCCTAACCCTAACCCTAACCCTAACCCTAACCCTAACCCTAACCCTAACCCTAACCCTAACCCTAACCCTAACCCTAACCCTAACCCTAACCCTAACCCTAACCCTAACCCTAACCCTAACCCTAACCCTAACCCTAACCCTAACCCTAACCCTAACCCTAACCCTAACCCTAACCCTAACCCTAACCCTAACCCTAACCCTAACCCTAACCCTAACCCTAACCCTAACCCTAACCCTAACCCTAACCCTAACCCTAACCCTAACCCTAACCCTAACCCTAACCCTAACCCTAACCCTAACCCTAACCCTAACCCTAACCCTAACCCTAACCCTAACCCTAACCCTAACCCTAACCCTAACCCTAACCCTTGCTGAGTGTTGTTGATTGATATAAAGATAAGCAATATTATTTATTTTCCCATTTATGAATGCGGTTTTTTGGAAGCTGTTAACTTGTTTTTATTTTCTCAAGATGGATGAGAATGGTGAATAGATGAGATTTTCTCTAGCTTCTGTGACATTGGTATCTGAACTTAGTGGATTTTTACGTGATTATGGGTTTTCTCGGAAGTGTGGATGGATGGCTTTTATCTAATTTTCATAGATCGAGTCAATGTTATCGGAAGCTCTTGGAATCGATTGAAGACGCTCACGGCATAGTGAGAAGGTAGATTTGTATCACGAGAGACTTTTTCCAATCGATGGCTTTCATAGGATCAGCAAGCGACTTTTTCGAGACTCCCAAGCTTAGCTTCACTTTAGCAGAGACGATGATCGGATCCAACAGAGGAGAAAGATGAATATGCTCGACAATCTTTGATGCTGTTCTGCCATTTCTTACGGACCAAAATGTAATCTAGTTGCGCTCTGTTGCCACTAGGATATTCAAACGTCACGACTGGTGTTTGGATTTCATAAACTTGGTGTTTGCTGGACAAAAATTGAACTTTATCAACAAGGCGTCCACAGTTAAGGTTACGATTGGTGTTGGTATGAAAAGTGAACTTAGCATCGTCAGATGCAAGCTTGGCATTGAAGTCGCCGGGGATTAAAAGAAAATTGTGAGCTGGAATATTTTCAAGAGTAGATCGTAGAGTGTTATAAAACTGAGCGATATCTGCATCGCTGCTAGCGTTGTATTGTTGCATGATATTATCGTTGTTTGATATTATCGTCATCATGATATGATATTGTTGTTTTGGGCTTACCCTCAAAATCAGCAATGATGACTCTTGGTGATATCATTTCTATGTTTGATAAATTTTCCATGGATTATGGTGAAAGTAGGAGACCTACACAGCCTGCGGAAGAGTTAGAAGAATTTTCCGAACAAGAGGCAGTAACAAGATGATAGTTTTCAATTTTGTGGTACACAATATCAGTATCAGGATAAAAAAGTGATGTTCTTGAATAGCAATGATATCAATGTTCTGATCCTTAGCACCTTTGATAAGTTCGTTTAGACGAGATGGTGGATTTAGTGTTCTAGTTTTGAATGTACTGCAAATATCTTGAACTTCCTTGACAGAAACCACGATAAACAACAAAAGGCTTAAGCTTAGTGCCATCACCTCTGGCTGCTAAGCACACAGAAACAAAAACCTTTTCATGTCCCGTAGATTTCAGTGAAATGGATTTCTTTCCTACTTGTTCAACCGTTGTCTCGGCAACCATATCATTCCAGACACTTGTTTCATGCATGGCAATTATATTTTCTGGAGTATATTGAAATCGTTTCTTTAAACGGCGAGCCTGAAGGGTATACGATATTACGAGGATTTTCGTGCAGAAGCCAAATTTCACGATGCTCATGCCGTTGGTGTTTACAGGAATGAAGTGCTAGTTGGTCATGTCCCAATCAAGCTGTCTAAACTCACTCACTTCGGCCCAAGAAGATGCACAAGTGAAAGCAAAGGTTACAGGAAAAAGAAAACGAGAAATAGGACTTGTTGTCCCGTGTCCGTACATTGTTGCTGCCGGTATTAGTGTGAAAGAACGCCAATTTATGACAATTATGCACGATGAAATAAAGGAACTTAAAGAGCGTGTTACTGCCGGTATGCTAATTTATTCGACGCTCTCACAGAGAGGATACAAAAGTAAAGTTAAAGCAAAAAATTACAAATAAAAAAAACTAAAAATGTCTAAAATATAACGTATCAAATTCAAGCAAAATAAGACGAAAAAATGGAACTAAAGACGCGCACAACTATATACAAAGATAATATAAAAACTACTTACTGAAAATTAAATTAAAAGCACCCAAGTAGCGGCAGCATGTAAATAACCCAAGCGAAATACAAACAAGTTCAAACAACAACGTAGAGTGACGAAAAATCTATCTAAATCATATCTCAAAATGTCGCGCTGCATATACACAACTGCACAACTGCATTACAAAATTCGAATGTGCAAAAACGTGTAGCGCACAGAAAAAGAAACGCGTAATGCCCTAGAGACTAGTATGGTGCGCCAAACCTATATAAAACAAAAATAACGATCGTAAAAACACAATACAATGTACAATAGAATGCGTGCAATCGTTAATCGCAACAAAAAACAATAAATGAAATAATTACTTCAGAGCGCTAATAGAGCGTTTCTAATACTTTGATTAACAATTCAAAAAGTCTATTTTATTGGCCCAATAATTCTGTAATTTATCGCATTGTATGCAGAATAGCTTGTATTACCCTTCCCCTACTAAGTCAATGACGCTGCAAATCAACGGCCTAAATTATACTGTTTCTAATATAAGATAAGCCTACTATTAATTTGGCCTAATCTTGAAAGGGTCTACAATTAGAAGAGAGTTAGTATTTGAGGGAGTCTTTTATCTCTGCAACAGCCCTCTATGAGGGAGCTACAATTAGAAGAGGGTCTAGTATTTGAGTAGGTCTCTTATTACAGCAAATACAAAGTCAAAAACAAAGAATTTCCAAATCATAGTCGTTACATAAGTCTTACATAATCTTTACATCTTTACATAGTGATTTTTCACGAATACTTGTAACAGCAAATTGATAAAAGTAATAAGATCTTTTGCAACCAGGGATTCTGCAGAATATTCCCAGCCATGCTCGCGTCCCTAACTTACCATTCGTAAAACCATACATAGCTCGATATCTCAGTTTTCGCCCACATTGGCCTTTTGGGTATTTCTTTTTCTGTTTTTGACGTTATAACCACGCGACCATCATCTGTTACTTTGCATTGTTCAGCGCCCTTCCTTGTATAGCATTCATTATCTTGTTTCTATATAAGAAAACTGAGTATAGGTCTCTTCTTTTCTCAAAAGGGCGCCAGTTAGAAAAAAGCGTGTTCAAATGGAGGTTAGTATTAGGGTCAGATGGGGGTCTTATTTGAAGATTTCTAAATCAAGCTAACTACTGATAAGGAGGAAACTTTCAACAATTTCCTTTTGAAAATTTAAATTATATTAAAAATTATATGAGTGTATTTTTATTTGAACGACACGTAAAAAAAGAAAGCTATTTCAATATAAATGCACTTCCTCGTAGTGACTTTTGATACAACCCCTATTCCCTAAAAAGACTAATTCAATTTACCTTACCTTAACCCTCACAAATCATTTTAAAGTTCAAATTCGCAAAATACTTTGCTTTACTTCAAGAGTTCTAATTACAAGATACAAAAAATGTTTCAATGAAAAAAAATTCTTTACCTCAGATTGTCTCCAAACCAACCAAAAAGAGTTCTTAAATAAAACCGGATCTGAAGAAAATATCTTATAGGCACTCATCGTTCCCGGGTTCTTAAAATACGTCAAACCAGAATTTTCGGTGTGGTACAGTCCTTTGTTATAATAGTAGGCGGACAAGAAGAAATCCTCCGTACCGGAAGATAAATATTGCACGTCCGTAATATTGTTTGTGCACACACGGTAGCAACCTTCAAGGTAATTGAAATCGGCACTACTAGCGGCCAAAGTGACCATAAAAAGAAGACCACTTTTCTCTGACGATGCGACATTTACGTACTCAAACACGTCAATGGTTTTCCTCTCAATTTTTTGCAACCGAAGGCGTGCGGTCTGCGGTAAGACCACATCACCAATGATAACAGGATAGTTTTCAACGCCACGAAGTATAAACCAATAATATTTATTTACTTCTGCACGGTTCATGGTCTCTAGTGTCACACGGATTGAGTTTTGGTAAGGCATTCGGATAGTGTTATATAAGCCTCCTCCCGCCGCAAGGTGTCCTAACCATTTATGTCCCCAGGGTTGGGCAGTAGATACATTATAAAATCCAATACCATGCATCAGAAACAATTCACCTTCAATTGCTGGTTTTAAATCATCGTCAATGTAATAGCGAATTATTGAATCGTTTTGGAAACAGTCTTTGCCAGCGAACCATTGTTCCGTGATAACGCCAGGGCCACCGGTCTTCTCAAATAGGATAACCTCTTTGTTGGGAACACAAACACCCTCTTTTTGTGCATGCGAAAAACTTTTCATATCATCATCAATCATAACTTGTGCATGTGATAGATGCGTGAAGGTTGAGAGGGCAAGAACGACAAGGAACGCGGACCCCTCCATCGTTGTTATTTTTCTTTTTATCTAATGAAGAGAGAGAATATAATCACTAATTTTCGAGGGAGCTATTATTTTGAGTTTATCAATTTTAAAGCACCCACAAAAGTTCAGTTGTTGCAAAATTGAAATATTCTCGATTTAACTTGAAATGCCACAACAACAAACAACAAAACATGCAACATGCAATTTCGAAAAAGTAAAGTAAAGCCTGCAAAAATGTCATTGAGAAAAAATCGCAATGTTAAAAACACGCGACATAAATCAATCTACTTAGAATTAAATTAGGTTAATAAAACATTTTCTCAAAGATTTGTGGCAAGCCTTCGGGTAAATCATCATCATAATTTACATTTTTCAATTCTATTTTCCATGCTAGCATTTCTTCCATAAGAAATAGCAGGTTAGACAGGGTTTCAACAGATGATATTCCCCACAAATATGTAGGTTTAATCATTTGATGATACATTGGAGCAGATTTTTTTACAGCTGGATGCCCTTCCTAACGCCAACCCCAGTGAGAGGGAAAAACAGTGGTGAGTTAACCCACGCAAGATACCAACTTTGCATTTTAAACTGTATGGCAGCAATGCATAAAGGGCATGGGTTATAGCTTATATCCATCAAGATGTTACATGACCCACATACCCATTACAATTCAAAATAATAACAAGTAGAATGAATATTAAAAAATTGTTTCTTGGATATTTTCAGTGGACCATTACAAAGGAGAAAAATCCATAGCAACAAAGTTTCACAAATGGATAAGACTAACTTAAAGTTAATACTTTTGAAAGAGTACAAAGGGTACTATATATAGTTTTACGGCTTTTTCCTAACACATGACCCATGTTTAAAATGACCACTGCCGTACAGTATTCTACGTGCCATGACGTTCTTTATAAAGCTCAAAAATAGGAAATGCAAACACCATATTACATGGTAAATGTAGAAAAAGAAACTTCTTTATCACTAGTGAAGTTTTGTCTCTTTACAAGAAGAAGCAGAGATTGTGGAAAAGATATTTGAGATATCTGTGTATTATGATGTATATACTTGTATACGAAAATTATGGCAAGAAATAACCCGGGATCTGCACAATAAATTTGAACTATGGCTGGCATCTGAAGTCAAATCAAATCCAAAATCTTTCTGGAGATATGTCAATAGCAAAACGAAGAACAGAAGCAAAATAGGTAACCTATCTATATAATGATGGAAGTACAGCTATTGGTATTCAGGAAAAAAATAACAAGCTGAATCTACAATTTAGTAGTGTTTTCACCATTGAAGAGCTTTCCTGTATTCCGGTGCCTGAATATTCATATGATATTCTTGATGGAGTAGCTTTCACAAAGGAAACTGTTACAAAGCTACTATTGTTGAAAAACAGTAAATCTGCCAGTCCAGACAATTGCACCCCCGTGTCTTAAAGGAACTAGTTGGTGACCAAATTAGTGAGTCGCTTGCTATGATTTTCAATATTTCACTAATGAAAGGTGTCCTACCTTTAGAGTGGAAGGCGAGGCAGCAAATACCACTGCTGTGCTCTTTGTTATGTATGTAAATTATTTGCCATATGTCATTTCAAGCTCTTGAGAAATGGTCACTCACATGGCAACTTCCTCTGAACTTACAGTAGGTGGGTCGTTTCCAAGAATTTCGCCCAAATTTCAAAAAAAGGTGTCCCATGCCTGTATTTTTTAATCAAATGTTTCATTTCTCATGAAATATGGTTTTTTGTAGAGCTACTTGTTTGTTCTAATAAGTCCATAATAGTTTTTGCTACAGAAATATCTATTGGTGCAAAAATTCATAGTTAGGTACCCCAAATGTCCCATACGTAACGTGTCCTCTCTCTATATCTGGTTAAAAGGTTCTCTTTCTTTCATTTTAGGTAATTTCAGTCTATCAGAAGCTAGTGTTTCTAGTTGTATCAGTTGTAGAGAAAGAATTATTTGTTGTTTAAGAAACATTATTTGTAAATAGTCAATTGATATGGCATCTTGACTGCAAGGTTCAACTTTTGTATCCCATACGTAACATTTTTATTAAATGCCCATGAAAATTGTTAGAAGAGACATTTCAAACCAATTTAATCATTTCACACTTCCTTCACATCTCTTCTAACTTGAAATGATCAAACTTTGTCCTTGAACTAAACTGTGTAAGAAATATTAGAGTACAAAGCACTGAGATTGGAATTTAACCACCATAAATGTCCCATACCTATGTTTTGTATTTTTTTTCCAAGGTAAATACCATAGGGAGTTAAGTTTCATGTGTTATCTAATGGTAAATGTAAAACTCTCCACATAGGAAATAACAATATGCACTGTTCCTACGGTTATAGGCCAACTCAGGCCAACAGACCAAATGTATTGATGGTCGCATGATAGATTGAACAATAATATATAAACATATTGAGACAAAAATAAATGAAGAGTATAGTAAAGGAAACGTCAAATTCATAGTTAGTCCGAGTTGGTATCGGCTTAGGCCGAGTTGGTAGGCAGAGTTGTCATTTGGCCGAGTTGGCCCTACACCGTTCCTACACTATGACGAATGGTTCACTAGAGGATGTCAACTGTAAAAGTGATCTTGGAGTTCTAATAGATAGTAGACTCATCACTGATGATAGAAGGATTGAAGATGTCCAATGTAGAGTAACAAGACTGCCTCCAGGATTCAGCACCTTATCCTTATTATCCTAAAGTGAAACACTTGTAGAGTTAAATTTGTATATACTCGTTGCATTATCGCTGACACAAAATCAGTGGTAATCAAAAACAGCAGGATTTCCTTGTGAACAGAAAACCGTGGATGTAATATCTGCAGTTACTGTAAAATCTGCAGGTACCTGAGTATAATATTTATAAAACACACTTTAACAGTTAAAAACTGTTTAGGGAAAGAAAATCTGCAAGTCATCCTCTAATACTCCAATAAAATAGCTAATAATAAACTTCCTTTTTAATATATCAGTAGTGAGGGATATATTCAGCGACGAATTTTCAGCTCTCTGGACCTTCTGCTTTTTTCTTGTGCCTTTCACTTTTTGATGTGTAACTTTTTTAAAGTTTCATTTTCAACGGATTTGACTTCTGAATCCGCATTAAATTTCGAACCGAATGAGGGGTCCATGATATATTCTGAGAAAATGACTGATTCAGCTTATTTTTGCCATAATGGCGGTCATGAACCAAAAAGAGAAAGTAGATTTTTTAAAAGCCTAGGACCAATGTTGATCAAATTTGAAGTCAAACCTTCTATACAAAAAATGCATACGGGACGGAGTTAGCTTCTAGGGTATAATAATCGAACAGTTCATTCGAAAATAAATCGAACGTGACACTTTGCAGACCTTCCAATAAATAACCGTTGTAGATTTAGCTATGAACCTTTAAAAGATTACAAACATTGCGACGATTGCAGTAATAATTATGATATCTATTATACAAAATAAGATGCTTCTTTAAGGTAGAACCAATAATACTTATTTGGTCTGTAAAATACACACAATTGTTTTAACAAACACTACCAAAAGCAGTACTTTTGATTTTCAAACATTAGCAACTGTCCATCACATGGTACTGTTGACAAAATTATCTCTAATTATGATAAAAAGAACAAAAATGACCAATTTTCTCAGGCAAATAACGTCATTCTGGTCTGGTCTGTAAATTATTCAAAAAAAAATAAAATAAATTGGAATACATTTTTTGTGAAGTTCTACTCCCGTACTATCAGAAAAAGCATAAAAATTGCTTGTAATAAAAAATGCACACGACTTTACAAATTGCCCCACACTAATATGTCTGATTGTATTTCTAAAACAATTTTTCTCTCTTGAACAATCTTGTTAACGAAGATTCTCAAACATTGCGGAAGGAAACATGGAACTTCCGGTACAATATTACTGTCACTGAACTGCACCTCAAAAGCCAAAAACTAATAGGAAATCATTCAACTGTTAAAAGTTTAGCATTTCGTATTCGAAAATAAATAGGTTCTCAAAAAGAATAATATGTAGGAAGGTGGTTTTTGATAGTTGTCATAAGATATGCTCATGCATCATGGGAAAGTCATGAATAATGAATTTTGGCTTTCGAAAAAAGTGCTTTGTGGTTGAATTGCATATTTTAAAAAGCGCAAATATAAACAATATCGTTGGCGGCAGTATGCTTTAATATTTGATAGGAGAATCGCAATTAAGTCTTTGCTCACGTTATGTTTAGTACGAAATGTAAATCCATTTGAAACCACAGAGGTTCAATTCGAATTTCATTTGTTGCCGAACCTTTAAAAAGTTTAAATGTTAATTTCAAGCTGAAAACGAACGCTAATTGAAGAATTGGTTGCAAGCAATATGAGGTTGTTGATGCTTTTCAAGGTAAAATATTTCGATGTTTAGGTCTATAATAATAAGGTTAAAAATGCTATTGAAGAAAGCACAGGTTCACTCATTTCAAACATTTTTTACGTCTTGTGGTTACTTTTAGGGTTAGACCATTAAACGTCACCCAACAATTCAGGACATTCAATTCATTATTTATTCTAACATATAGCATGTGGGTGAAGGGCACTTTGTTGACAAAAGATGCACATGTCAAATCAAATTTTTCTGATAGACAACTTTGCAGACAATGGTCTTTAAGATACATTTATGAAATTATTCATCAAACAAGAGTCTCTTTTTTCACATTTGTACGTTAAACGGTGTCCGAAATCGTTTTTTTTTTTTTACAATTTAACTATGGAAATATAATCGCCTTGTAAAACCAAATGGCAAGTTTCATAGTGTCCTCTGAAATTAACATATTTCACATCTTCTTACAAGTTGTTCATACCGGCCATTGAATCTAGACCCAAAAAAATTGCCCATACTTTGATGACCTTAGTGTATTTTATCTAAAACAGCCTTTGGCATTAAGGACAGTCGGTATTTCGCATTAAGTTGACGGTTGGTCTTTGTATAAAAGTTGTCCATTAATTAATTCGTGCAATTTCAATTCAAAACTCCCAGAACGGTTGTAGAAAAGGATGACATTTGGACTTATTTGCTGTCCACGTTGTGATTTCCGTGATATGTTGAGTCCAATCAATTATTTTATGCTGAACAGATCATGTGAAGCTTCTGCAAGCTTTGCTAGAGCATGGCTAACGTTCGCTAGTGTCAATTTATTTTCTGTCCAGGGCTCTTCTTGAACAACATCCGAGAAAACGCTATTTACAATACGACCACAGAACCGACTTAAGAAAACACTCAGCTGCGTTTTTAGGACCGACAAAAATGACTTTTTGGCAGAGTAAAAATTTTTTTATTATTGAAGTTGCTCAAAACAAGGTCATTAAAGGCCACTTGTGATTAAAGAGCTACAGGAGAAGTTAAGTGGGTTTTAGATGACGATGAACATTTGTTTTGAACAGTTGAAGGTTAAAGTCAGAAGGAAAGCAAGTAGATGGAAGGGAGTCCCAAAGTCTAGATGTTTGCGGGAAAAAACTGTTCTTGTAGAAATCCCTACGACAATTTGGAACACAAACAGTCCATTGATGAGAAAACAACGAAAACCTAGTTGTACGGAGAACTTGTAGAAAAGACAGTGAGAAGCTACGTTACGCCAGTGTGATAGGGAGTTCAGTTTCGAAGATAAGTTTGGGCCGATTGCGTTGCAAACACGCCGTTGAACACGGTCTAACAAGTTCAAGCAATTCGCAGGAGCACCTGCCCAAATGTGGCAGCTGTATTCCATGCAAGGATGTATTGAAGATTTGTAAAGGTAAAGGATACACTCAGGGGTGAGGTAACTCATTTCTCGCAAAAGAGAACCAACCTTCATGGTAGCTGATTTTGCAATGTTTTCAATGTGTGAACGCCATGAGAGTTCGCTTGTGAAGGCGAAATGAATTGTTTTCAGGCAAATGAGAACCATTCAACAAAATTTGAGGTAAATATGCTTGCTTAAAATGATTAATGGAAAGAAGACTAGTTTTAGATGGTTTGAAATTGACCAGCCATTTTTTACCCCATTCCATTACCGTATTAAAGTCTTTATTGAAAACAGAGGCCAAATTAACCTCATCACAATCAAATCAAATCAAATCAAATGTTTTGTTTACCAAGCACAATAACACAATTTAAATAATACAAATACAAGTGACAAATATGAACATAACAATTAAATACTTCATACTTTTTTCAAATATGCTAAATGAACTATATAGAATGAAAAAAGAAATTTATATTTTAAAAAGTGATTATTGTGAATTACTGGTGTCATTCAATAGAAAACTAAGCAAAGGAATGACACCATTGTTTGAATTGAAAAATTTATGATTATTAAAAGTAAGAGAGAGTAATAAGAATGCTTCCGTCTGTGTAAATATAGAAAAAATTTAATTTGCAAATATAAATATAAAAATCAAGAATTCATGCAAAAATGATTGAGATAAGAAAGGTAAGTACTTTTCACAGCAATGATTCATAATGCGTAAAGTTTTTTTAATTAAGAGGCGTTTTAAAGCTTTTTTCGAATTTTTTATATTTTTTAAGTTAGTATACTAACTAAGCGGTCTAACCCGTGCCAGCGTGGAAAATAGACGTTAAATGTAATAAAAATAAAAATAAAGACGTTAAAAGTAATAAAAACTCCACAAGCATATTCACCGGCGTCAAAGGATTTTTGAATCTTATCTGTAATGGATACAAGTGCATGTGTAGTGGAGATTTTAGAGCGGAAGCCAAACTGGGAAAAGGTCAAAGAATTATTTTTATTGAAAAAACTATAGACTCGTTTGTAAATAATTTTCTCAAGTATTTTACTAAGTGTAGATATTAGAGAAATCGGTCGATAGTTACTTGCATTCAATTTTGATCCTTTTTTGTGTACTGGTATTACTGTCGATATTTTTAAATTATCAGGAAATATTTCGCGATTAATAGATAAATTAAATAAGTTCGAAAGAATGGGAGATATTTGTTTATTTATTAGTTGTAATATTGCAGTTGGGATACTATTAGGACCTGAGGTTTTATTTTTAGACAATTTTGCAAAAGAAAAGACTTCATTGCTAGTAGTTGGGGAAATGAATATACTATTTAAAGTAGGGTGTTTAACAAATTTATTAAAATTTGTGTGTGAGGAGTGTATTGACGACTGTATTTTACCAGCAATGGATGTGAAGAAGTTGTTAAAGACGTTTCAAATTTGTAAAGGATTTGTGATGACTGAACCTCCATTAGATAAACTTGTCGGTAGTGTTGATTTTTTTTTACTAATGTTTATCAAATTATTGATTCCTTTCCACGTCTGATGTAGGTTTGAGTTATTCTTTCTAAAATAAGCTTCAAAATGATTTTTTTTACTTTGTTTAATTAGTGAAACAATTAGATTTACTTGAATTTTTTGTTTAAAGCTTCCTTTCTGTTAGGATCTTTAGCTCTTATATATTTATTTTTAATCAGGTTGCGCTTTTTTATCGAGACTCTAATGCCTTTGGTTATCCAAGGTTTAAGTAGTCTTTTAAAACATTTCTTGCTAACTTTATTTAGAGGAGCATGACTATCTAATAAAGAATTGAAACTATTTAAAAATAAATTAAATGAACGATTAACATTTTGCTCGTCAATTTTGATAACGTTTTCCCAGTTTGTTGATTTAAAGTCTTCACAAAATTTGGCTGTATTTATTTTTTTGAAATTCCGTTTAAATATATTATGTTGTTTAGAATTGACTTTGTTTACAATAAATCATCTGATTTAATTCAATTAAATTGATTAAATCAATAAATCATCTGATTTATCAAGACAGGAATACAATGTGGAATCGTCAGCGTAAATAATGGTTTTGGATGATAATTTTTCTGGGAGATCGTTTATGTAGAGTAGGAACAGGGTTGGTCCGAGAACTGATCCTTGGGGAACACCAGCATTGATGGAAAAAGTGGAAGATGAATGACCACTAAGGTCAACCTTACGAGTTTACGGTTGGAAAGGAAGGAAGAGATAATTTTGAAAAAGGAACCTTTTAAACCATATGCTTTGAGTTTATGCAATAGACCCAGATACCAGACTTTATCGAATGCCTTGGAGATGTCAATAGCAACTGCTCGCGCTTCACCAGAAACATCAAGGGCACGATAAAAACGTTCAGTTATAACTGTCAAAACATCAGCAATGGAACGACCAGAACGAAAGCCGTACTGGGAATCATAAAACAAATTATTTTTTTCAATAAATTCCACTAAGGTCTGGTTAAGTAAAGTCTCAAAAACTTTGCTTAAAATGGAAATGAGACTAATTGGTCTATTGGACTATTACTATAGTAACATCTTTAGTCACATCTATATTTGCATCGATAGTAACATCTTTAGTCACATCTATAGTCACATCTATATTCGCATTGATAGTAACATCTTTAGTCACATCTATAGTCACATCTATATTCGCATCGATAGTAACATCTTTAGTCAAATCTATAGTCACATCTATATTCGCATCGATAGTAACATCTATAGTCACATCTATAGTCACATCTATATTCGCATCGATAGTAACATCTTTAGTCACATCTTTAGTCACATCTATATTCGCATCTATAGTCACATGAAAAAGTGGGGACAAAGGAAATATATGTATAAACAAATTTACACTTTTATTAATGCTATATTATATAACCGCGATTACATATGACTTTTGTCATATTCCCATCTTTCAGACGATATATGCGATGAAAGTTGTGCTTATGATTATGAAGACTCCTGCAGTTCTGTAATTCAAAATATGAATAATATTGATGAACGGTGCAGTTGTCGCTTAAAGTACAAGGGGAACTGGCACTATTATATCATTGTTATGACTGTTGGTATGACAATCATGTTTGATTTATATGTTTATAAATTTGCAAAAAGCATCTGTTTGGACGAAAGAAACTTTACAATCACACTTCATTGCTGTAAAATGCCACAGTTATTTCATAAACCTTTGTATTTAACTAGCAACCGTGCAGTCATTTAACGCTATGCCAACAACAACGATGCCAGTTGTTGCCATGCCAGCTACAACAATGATGCCAGTTGACACTATGACAACAACATTGAAGCCGATCGACACTATGGCAACAACATTGAAAGAGAGAGAGAGAGAGAGGGGAGAAATTTTGGAGGAGAAATAAGGGAGATCATGACCAGAATCATCGAGGGTGGAATGAGAACTGAAGAGTTTAGCAAATAGTTCAACTTTATCCTTAGATGAAATAATGACTTCAGGACCATTGAATAGTGGAGGCACAGATGATTTAAAATTACTTTAATTAATTAATTAATTAATTTAGAATTAAAATAATCTTTATTGTAAAAAAAGTAATATGTATGTCCCTCACTGCACTGTCAAGTACGTGTCGACCTGATTGCAGAAATTACAATTCTTTGACAAAAGTTTAAGTTCAGTAACATAATCATAAATAACACCATCTTAATATTTTCCAAGATAAATCATGAGACTAAAAAATGTTTGTGAATCACGGCGATAAAATATTCTGTAACAGCCTTGTTACTCGTATACAATCTCTTTCTAGATATGGTGCTATTGCTTTGGTTTGTTGTTGAACCAATTTACAAGTATATCAGGAGGTACGTCAATGGAATATTCTTAAGCACTTACAGTCTAAATAAGCGTAGTAACACCAACCCATACAGCATACATTGATAATTTCTCGCAACAAAGCAAAAAAAACTGTAAAGCACGAACTTAAAACTTTACATCTTAAAACAGAGTGATGTTTTTCCTATATATATTTTGTCATTTTTAATATGAAATCAATAATAGTCTACAACATTTCATGTGCTGGATGTTGCACATCCATGTATATCTATATATACATTTTTAAGTATCTTTTATGTTGTCGTATTCTCATCTTTTAGAAGATATGTGCGATGCTGTTGCGAAAAAAATTATTCTTTCCGACAGCTTTTCTTGTAATAAAGTCAGCAGTTTTCTGAAAAAGAAAAAAGGCAATTGGCAATTTTTGAAAACTGATGGAAAGTGCAGGTGTGTTGTACAGAAGCCAATGAAGAAGTGTTATTTCATGTTGATCGACGAAACAAGCGGTATAATTGATAAGGCATATTCATAAACGGTTTTGTAAATTTTCTCTTCGGCTCACATCTATATTCGCATCGATAGTAACATCTTTAGTCACATCTATAGTCACATCTATATTCGCATCGATAGTAACATCTTTAGTCAGATCTATAGTCACATCTATATTCGCATCGATAGTAACATCTTTAGTCACATCTATAGTCACATCTATATTCGCATCGATAGTAACATCTATAGTCACATCTATATTCGCATCGATAGTAACATCTATAGTCACATCTATATTCGCATCGATAGTAACATCTTTAGTCACATCTATATTCGCATCGATAGTAACATCTTTAGTCACATCTATAGTCACATCTATATTCGCATCTATAGTAACATCTTTAGTCACATCTATAGTCACATCTATATTCGCATCGATAGTAACATCTTTAGTCACATCTTTAGTCACATCTATATTCGCATCTATAGTCACATGAAAAAGTGGGGACAAAGGAAATATATGTATAAACAAATTTACACTTTTATTAATGCTATATTATATAACCGCGATTACATATGACTTTTGTCATATTCCCATCTTTCAGACGATATATGCGATGAAAGTTGTGCTTATGATTATGAAGACTCCTGCAGTTCTGTAATTCAAAATATGAATAATATTGATGAACGGTGCAGTTGTCGCTTAAAGTACAAGGGGAACTGGCACTATTATATCATTGTTATGACTGTTGGTATGACAATCATGTTTGATTTATATGTTTATAAATTTGCAAAAAGCAACTGTTTGGACGAAAGAAACTTTACACTTCATTGCTGTAAAATGCCACAGTTATTTCATAAACCTTTGTATTTAACTAGCAACCGTGCAGTCATTTAACGCCATGTCAACAACAACGATGCCAGTTGTCGCCATGCCAGCTACAACAATGATGCCAGTTGACACTATGACAACAACATTGAAGCCGATCGACAATATGGCAACAACAACTGTGAAGTCAGTTGTCGCCATGACAACAAAAAGTATGCCATTTGACACCATGGCAACAACAACTGTGAAGTCAGTTGATCTCATGACAACAACAAGTAAACCGGTTGACGCCATGGCAACAACAATAACCGTGAAGTCAGTTGACGCCATGGCAACAACGACAATGAAGTCAGTTGACGCCATGACAACAAAAAGTATGCCGTTTGACACCATGGCAACAACAACTGTGAAGTCAGTTGATCTCAGCACAACAACAAGTAGGCCGGTTGATACCATGACAACAACAACAACCGTGAAGTCAGTTGGCACTATGACAACAACCTTGAAGCCGATTGACACCATAGCAACAACAAACGTAAAATCAGTTGATACCATGACAACAACAACAATGAAGCCAGTTGACACTATGACAACAACAATGAAGCCGGTTGAAATCATGGCAACAACAACCGTGAAGTCAGTTCACACCATGACAACAATAACAATGAAGCCGGTTGACACCAAGGAAACAACAGCAATGAAGCCAGGTGATGTCAGGGCAACAATCTCAGTGAAACCAGTTTAATTATAATAATAACGAATATATTTCAGCGCATCCAAAAATGTTCAATTGACTCTTCGTCTGAATATTGCGTAAGATAATGTACATGCATCTGAATTTAACAGTAACAACAGTGACAAACATAAAACGAGTAACCGGGCTGGTTAAAGTCGTGCCTCGGACTCACATAGAGGACAGACACAAATACAGAAAACAGAACACGGTACACAAACATTATTTTTATGATAATAAAGAAAGATATCTGAGAAGTCCTCTATCATGTAAGATATATATACGTGAAAATTTAAACAGTCACTTGTTGATCTTGGCAGGCAGAATGTTGAACGTTCTTTTGGCCTCAAGGTGAAATGTGCTTACTTTGTCGTTGCACTTCAGCGTCGTCCAGTGTTGATGTTGTTGCTCCGTAACGTACGGGCGTCCTCTCTGCGTTCGGCCTGAAGGCGTTGGAAGGAACATTTACATCGTTAATTGCTTTGAAAGCAGCTATTTAATATATGAAACAACTGGGAGCCAAGACAAGATAACATCGCTCATAGTTGGATGTCTCCCAAAACCTGCTGCTGCATTTTGCACCTTTCGGAGACGTTTTATAAGGAAGAAAAGTGTTGTTTCCATATAAACTGAGCTATCATAGTCCAGTATAGATTACACAAGTGATGATTCTAATTGTTTCCTTAGATTGAACGGTATTAGTCGTTTGAGCAGTTTGCTGAATACGCATACCGTAGCAAATTTTTATGACGGCGTATATGTGTGGATCTAGATTTACGGAACCCATGTAGTGTTGATTGGAAAATTGTATAAGTGGCTGACAAGTTGTTGAAGAATGACTCGTTCGTATTCTTTAGAAAAAACGGTAACACTGATATTGGACAATAATCTGTCGCCTTTGATGGAGTTGCAACTTTTGATATTGGACTTATTCTAGAGACTTTCCTCTCTTTTGGAAACGTTCCTTGTTTGATAAATCCGTTGATGCTGTAAGTGAGTGGAGAGATGATTTTGTCACTCATAGGTTTTAGGAGATTTATTGGAATGTCATATCCATCATTTCGTATTTTGTGCAGTGCTAATTCGAATTCCTTGCAAGTGGTTGGTCTCGTAACAAAATCTAAATTTTCTTCCTTTGGCATATTATCAATGATGGCATGTAGATCTGCATCTGTTTTTCTTGTAGAATTTGGTCAAATGCTGATATGTTGATGCAGACCGTAGTTGTTGTGTAGTTCTATGTAAGAGTTTGAAGTTAAAGAGTTTTCAAGAAGATTGATGTCGCCTGTAATTATTATTGGTCCATCATATGCGGTAGTGATGTGTGACAGAAGCGAGTTTATTTTGTTCATCCAGATTTCTTTTTTATTTCTTTCGGGACTAGGTTGGCACACGACGCCGATTAGTAGTGATGCATTCATTATTTCAGTCCTCAGGTGTTCGATGGATAAATCTTTCTGGTGGTAATCAGATAGTACTTTATATCTAAAGGTGTCTCTAATGTAAAGTCCTACACCCCCGCCACTTTTGGGATCTCGCTTTTCGTATTCAAAGTTATAGTCTGGTATTTCTATGTGATTCAGGTGTTGAGGATTGTCTTTCAGCCATGTTTCAGATAAAGTTATGATATAGAAGTTGTATCTGGCCAGCATTGCTTCAAATTCATGAAACAACGATTCATTATTGATGATTGATTGCGTATTGAGATGACAAAAGGTGTTGATCGACAGAGTTATTTTCGACGTCATTCTGTAGGAAGTAATGACACAAGCCAAAGACTACATGATTGGTGTAGTAAGTTATCGAAGGTGACATTTTCATTCGTTTGCTGGTTCTCAGTTGCTCTGACTGGGAGATTACAGTATACCTGATTTTGAAGGTTTTGGTTGTGATTTCTGAGTCGAAAATGTTTGATATTAACAGCAGTAGGAAAATACATCTGCTCTTTTCATTGATATCATTTCCAGTTCTTCTTTGAACAGTTTAATTTCTTAATTGAGATGAAATACAGTTCAGGTTACACGACGTAACTTAAAAGCAACCGTCATCGTTGCAGCGAAAAAGGCGTAATTTAGAGGTTCCGCAAGGCCTTTAGTATTTCTCCATACACTATATTTAGAACTGGTATTATTATAAAGAGATTCTGTCTGTCTGCAAGCAGTGTGGCCAAACTACAGTCCACGAAGTTTTGGAGAATCTCTAAATTTTAATATATTTGAAAAAATATATTTGAGTGTTTTTGTTGCAAATGGAATTTTTTTGGGGGATAAGACTTTCCCAAAGCGGCTTTCCATCAGTAACTAAAATGTTAATAATATTATTGTAATTTTGATCATTAACGTTTAGAGCAACGTTAAACCTGACGATATAAATGACGATATTTTCCAAATTGAAAAACTCTCGATCTGGTTCAACATAACTCTTTCTTCCAGGTTATTTGTTAAATCAAATTGTGCCAATTCCCTTAATTATATCGGATACAATCCGATACTGTAACTCCGACTAAGAAAGTTTCATTGCTTCCTTGGTTACGCTTAAATTTCATTTCATTACGAAATTCCGCTTATTCACTCTTTCGTATCATCAAACAGAAACGCTGTGAGATATTCTATTAAATAAATATAAAAAATATAACTAAACATAACTATAAACAAGAGTCCACAATGCTTGGATAATAAACAGCAATGAAAGATGACTGATGTTTGCCTCGCCTTTTCCCCCTGGAGATTCTCCCGTTAAATGAATAATTGTAACTTTTTAATTTAAATGGTCTGTGTAGAAGGTAGCAATTTGTTGTTTGTTATTTAGCCAATGAGCCATTTTCCACAACCGTGTCGACTGGCACAGAAGGTAAAAATTCGACACGACTATTTCCCTAACAGTAAAGGTTTAATTTGGTTTTGATTTGGTTCAGCGAGACATGTGTTGGTAAGATTGTTATGTTATTGTTAAGATTTAGTTGTTACTTCATTGTCGACTCCGAGATTGTTTGCATCGAAGTTCGTGATGTCTACCTTAAGGAAAGGTAAAACAGGTTTCTTTTTAATATTTCTGGTATTTAATTTCCCAAGCTCCATTAGCATTCTGATTCTTTTTCTCCTCACCTAGGAATACATCAAACTGTCCGCGCCTCAAAATCATTGGTTTCAGCAATTCCATCGAGAGGTTTATGCATAGATATACATTATCGACATCTTTAACCGAATTTATATTCATTTTAGCAAAAAGAGATTTTTCTAATTTTCCATATTCTTTCTAACCCCTTTATTTCGATAAGGAGTGACTTCTTGGAGTGCTTGGGGAGAGTGTAATGTGACTTGTGGTGTTGGGAACGCTATCAGATACAGTTTAAATGACACCACTAGGGATAATATGATTTGCAAAGAGAGACCGTGCAAGGGTAACCTATTCTTATTATTTATTGAAATCTAATTGGTTTCTGGCAAGATACTCTCAAAAATGACAATCAATAATCTGTCTAGTTCCAATAGAACTGACTCGACATTCCGTCTAGTTCCAATAGAACTGCCTCGACAATTTGTCTAGTTCCAAAGGAATCAACCGTTTGTTAGACGAAATAGAACTGACTCGATAACGACTCGTGATAATTGAGTATTATTGGTTTAGTCGACGGCAGTTGGAGTGAATGGAGTAATTTCAGCAGTTGCTCAGCCACTTGCGGTAACCATGGCATAAAAAGAAGAAACCGTACTTGTCAGTATGAAGCAATAGCAAATCGTGGTTTGGAGTGCGCTGGTATTAACCGCGATATAAGGAAGTGCGAAGAGAGGTTTTGTGAAGGTATAAATCATTATATTTGAAGCGAGGATTACAATTGTATGCATGTCACGCAAGATAGTTATCTTTCGTATTCTTAACATTATATATTTGATCCACTTCTATATTTAAAAAAAACCAACTAATGCGCCTGTCACAAAAAAAATTGGAGAAGAATGAAGCAATCATATTATATTGTAAAAGATTTTAGAAGGAAAATCATCTTTGATCGCACTGCAATTTCTAAATCAAAATGATTATTGACAATAATGTAATATGAAACGATTTGAACGATTGACCACAACTTTCAATAACAGCAAATACTAATATATCTTAATTGAAAAGATCATTAAAAAATAGATTTAATTTAATGAAGGTTTTGATTTTATAATGGAAATGAATGGAACGGAAGACCTGCTAATAATTAAATAGTTTCCACGGTTCTTTTATTACCCTAACGGTTCTTTTATTTTCGGAACTCTGTAAAATACATCTCAATCCTTCTTTAGTACCCGGTGAATGGTCCTTGTGGTCGGGATGGAGTCTTTGCAACAAACCGTGCGGTGTTGATCGGAACAGACAGAGGCTTAGAGATTGCAACAACCCTGCACCACAATTCAACGGCTTACCATGTGTCGGGCCTCGCAAAGATACGAAGAAATGAGCATATATAAAGTGCAAAAGTAAGTTTTTAAGTCAAAAAACGTACTTTCAGAATACATCTTTTTAGTACTTTCAGATAGTACTATATTCAACTAAGTGAGAAGTTAGTTAAAGATCTGTACAGGTTTTGCGTGATTCCGAGAGATCTGTGCAGGTTTTGCGTGATTCTGAAAAATCTGTACAAGTTTTGCTCGATTCCGAGAGATCTTGTCTATCTAAAACGATACTTAGCAGTAGTGTTGGCTGTGCCCTTTTCATCGCCAAGAGTTAGACACATCAAACTTTAAAACTCGTTCGACTTAAGGAAAAACAATTCATTTCTCACGGACAACAATTTCTGAAAGTAAAAATTGGTAAACCTAACCCTACCCTTTTCCCGTAGACTTTCGTACTTAGAAACCGTTCATAGCAACGCCTGCTAATGACTACTAGATTGCTGTCTTTCTACTTTTCGTTTCACTTCAGTAACTGTAAGATCTTCCTTTTAGAGGTGACCCTCAACATGGCCTTTATGATTACAGATGAGGTTTATTACGAGTTAATGGCTGATACCTCTTCCACTCCCGCTCTGAACCTCAAGAGAAGGATTGAAAATTCGGTGAGTACCATTTGACAAACTTGTCTTTCTCCAATTTACTCGTTTCGATTGATGGAAGGATTGGTGATTTCCTGATTGATGGAAGGATTGGTGATTTCCTGATTGATGGAAGGATTGGTGATTTCCTGATTGATGGAAGGATTGGTGATTTCCTGATTGATGGAAGGATTGGTGATTTCCTTCATTTCACTGATTAATGTTCTATTTTTCACTAACAGATCAAACAGTTGTACGCGATTCACAATAAAACTGTAAAATTCAATGTTGTCCTGAATTCGCTGAGGTAATATACATGCGATAACTCAATTTACAGACCAGAAAAATAGTTTACATACGATACAATGAATTCAATTGACAGACCAGAAAGGTAGTTTACATACGATACAATGAATTCAATTTAAAGACCAGAAAGAAGAAAATAATGAAGATTATGGTTTTTCGAATAAATATTTATTCTTCATTTTAGTGCGCCACCTTGAAGAATGTTTTTTATCCGCAGGCACCGACTCTCACTTATCGGGAAAGTAATTCACTGCATTTATTACACTAATGAAATTCAAGACAATGGAATCAACTTATCTTCACTGATGTAATCTCAACAAAATATATTATATCACGGTTATAGTTGGTCATTGATGAATGTGCGAAGTTACCTGAATTCCGGTCTTGGATTTATACTAACTATTCGAAACTAAAGCAAGTTACCCTAACAAAAACAACAACAAATCAGTTTTAAAAGCGCAACATTTTATTGAAAACAACGTAATAAATTACCTCATCCATCAAACGGTAAAATCAAAAATAGTAACTAAAATTATGTTAAAAATCAATGGGTGTATGCGTCTAATAGAGACACGAACTAAGTAAATTACGAGTGACGTATGCGAAATTTAGGGAACCGGGTTGGCGTGTAAACGAAATACATTAAACAACTTTAATTGCTACCCGTCTGCCATATATAAACCACTTAATAACCAAATTAAATTATAAAAACTAGATTTAAAAAAATATAGCATGGCTTCACTCACTAAGCGAAAAAATTTGTCTCTGTGGTGGTCATCATGTCTAAAATAGAAGAAACATAGTGAGCTAAACTAAAAAAACATTTGATTCAAATGAAATTAACCTATATAATCCATTGTGTTTGTTATACTTATTCTCCAAAAAAATGTTTTACAAATTTCTTTAATTTAATTAAACATGTACAATAAGGTAGCAGCTGACGCACCTCGAAGGTATCATTCTTCAAAACCGTTGGCAATCACTCCCGAATCATTCAGCCCGTTTACAATCACACTTGAGTCGTTCAATCCACCATCATTAACCACCTCATCATCTTTCTTGACAACATCTTTCTTCAACCAATCAGCTTTCCTCTGCTCACGTCCGAATCCTTCATCGTAATTCCCTGAAATATGTTTGGTTTCCTTTAAACCAGGTAAAGATGAAAAATCTCAGATGAATCAAACTTAAGAGAAGATTGTTTAGCTACTCATTTTGGCTGGAAAAGTAGATTTTCAATGCGTAAGAAACTTTTTTTAAATGGCACACTAATTCAAAATAAATGTTTTTTAAGGAAATGACTTGAAATAATGTTACAAACTCCCACCCTTCAATTTGAAAAGTTGCTTCAAATGAGGTTTGCAGTAAATCTTCCCTTCTAACGCAGCATAATTGCCCAGTCTAAACAACGGTTCAACACATGTAGTGGCAAAATAAACAATGAAAATCCAAAATTACATCTAAAAACTGCAAGTAACATTAAATGTGATGACGTGAAGTATTCTACTCACCCTACTGTTCGACTACATGTAGTGCATTTAAAACAAAACTTATGGAACGTCATTTTATCGGCCTCGAGCTTCTCCATGGGATAAACTGTCTTCCCACATGCTGAGCATTTGTTGGAGGACGAAACCGAGTTGAATTTCTTGCTGGCGCTATTCGCTCGGTCCTTATTGATCTAAAAGAGTGAGAGAAACTAACAACCTATGTAACAGACTACCTCATACATCTCGTAAACGTTTTATCTGTTGGTACGACGTACTATGTACTACTAAAATATCTCGTAACAAATGCGGCGTATCTAACGCAAAATCTATGATCACAAATTTTCAAAATACCAGATGTTTTTGACATTGTTCTAAAATAACGCTTTAAAAATATTTGAGAAATACAAACAAAACACAAAAGTATTTATTTTCTTACGCTTTCTACAATTTCCGAAACTCGACTTGCCATTACGTTGTTAAATTTGAATTAAATATCTCTTTTAACCAAATACACGCCCCCAAGAAAAATATTCCAGACATATCCTCTCTCTTTCTACATAAAAAACAAATGTTTTGATTTTTAATGAACCAATCAGCATTAGAATAAAGCAATATATTATCTTCAACTTCAAAAATCAGCCAATAGAAATTCACTCTTTTTTCAGCCAATGGCCTTTAGCACGTGCAAAAGAAAATTTCAAGAAATATTGAAACATATTGAGCATAAAAATAATGTCGAGAGAATAGGTGTATAAATTTTTAATGTTATCGCAGAGTTGAGCGAGATCTTTTTTGTGAAGAGATTCATTTTGAACAAAACAAAACATCAAGGAATTAAGGTTTAAGGATCGAATTTTTAAATTTTGTTAAAATGAGCATTAGCATGAAGCTTTAAAATGTTTCATATCTGAAATCTTTTTCATAATCAAAAATCATAATTTAAAAAACAAAATCGTTGAACGTTTGTAACTCGCGTAACTCGCGCGTTTTTAGTTCGCTCAAATTTTATAAATCCGACACGATATACAATCGAAATATTCCTCAAACTTAAAGTTGAGTTTAGTTTTCAGGAAACGATTATTCCGCTATGGAAACCAGATTCAAACTAAATATTGTAACTCGATAAAAACTGCAATTCGAAAGCTATAAATACCTTGTTATGGTCGGTCATTGTTGGATTGAAACCGCAAGACGTAGCTTACAAGTCATAAGGTTTTTTGTGTTTTTGCATATGGAATAAAATGCGATTTATTTTTATTATATAATAGACAAAAAGCCAGTGATTCCGGATGTCTCTTTAGCCGATAGTAAGTAGCTAGGATTTTTAATCTTTCTATACAGTGTAGGAAATAGAACTGCAGTGAAACTGCCGTGGGCTTACATACAAATTTGTCAAAGTTTATTTCCTTTTCTTTCTGTTTGTTCCACTTCTTAGGTCACTCGTTTTTACTGAAAAAGTTTGCAATTAGAAGTGAATGTATGTAACTTCATGAACGTAAGTGTAGTGGCATTGTGCACTTACCACAAAATTTCTTCTCACGACAGGAGCAGAGGACACGCTCTTGGCTTCGAAACGAGCTCTGATAGCGGACGCTGATACTCTCTTCGGCGTCCCGTCTTCGGAATCCACTGAGAACGAACGAGATTTGTCGACGGAAGCTCGTTTGTACGAAGATTGTCGTTCGAAACACGAGCGCATGGCGGAAGCGCCTGGAAAAGGTAAATTCACAACTAATAACTTAAGTGAAGTGGTGAAACAACATTCCCCCAAAACAAAAAAAACATTGAATGTATGTTGCATGTTTATGGTTGCTAAGGCTACTGAATGATGTGACGTCATTTTCTCAAGAAAATGTAGGCACAAGGATTTGAACCTCAGAAACCTCTTCCCACCAATAGAAATTACTCAATATATCTTCCCACCAATAGAAATTACTCAATATATCTTCCCACCAATAGAAATTACTCAATATATCTTCCCACCATCAATGTATTTAAACTCAACATGTATGGACTTCCTAGCATATAGCATGTGTGTGCAAACATATATAGCATTCATTCCTAAAATGATTTTTTAAAATTAGTTTGGCATGTAAGAACAGAAATAAATTCTGAAAATATTGCTTATAAAGACGTTCTTTAAAATCTTTAAAATATAAACAAAGGCATTTCTTGCACTTTTAATTGTAAATTTTCAGGATTCGGGTTGTTATGCCTTAGCTAAGCTAAGGTTGAAACACTTCTCGGATTGTTACGCCTTAGCTAAGGTTGAAACACTTCTCGGGTTGTTACGCCTTAGCTAAGCTAAGGTTGCAACACTTCTTGTGCGCTTTCATTTTCGAAAATTACTGCGATAAACAAGAACCCATGACCAGAATTATTCAACTCAATGCTGTGTCACCAATTTGCATATTTTCATTACTTAATCTGTTTCATGTCTACATAAGGACTCCATGATCAACATGCAGAAGAAGGTGCCCTCCTACCGTGTGGACCGCGTGGTAAACGACAACTAGTGCTACAGAGCTGACATGTCTACGATGGAGCAACTAGCACATACCATTGTTTATTGGCAGGGCTTGACCGAGGACAATCATGAAACTAAGAATAAATGCCCTGACAAAACCATTCCAGGTTGATTTTGATGAGTCTGCTGAAAATGAGAACCCCAGTTTTGCAAATCTGGAACCACCAAGATTGGTTTTTGAAAGGATCCACATTATGACAATTTGGTTTGTTATATATTTTCTTTTTGCGTTTGACATCACTTTGTTTAGAAACTATGCCATTAATCGAAAAGTTTTCTTTGGATACGAAATATGTTCTTTGTCCCAACTGACTATTTTTCTACTTTATTGCTTTTGTGAACCAGATAACTTTAGAAAGCATAAACACACAAAAACATTAGAAATAATTTTGAACAATTGTTACATCACAGAGTAATAAATTGATATTTTAAAATCACTGTCATATTTAACCACCTTTCGATTTTGGAATATATTTCTTCTTAGCGGGCATCCATAAAGTACGTACGCAGGTAGGAAGTTATCCAAAAGCGTACACATGCGTACAGAGAGAGGGGGTGTCAAAGACAGCAAGTACGTACGCAGTTTGACGATCTTTTTTGATAATATATTTCTTTTTAATCACTTAAAGCTGAAATATTTCTTGAAAGTGTCTAATATAATTATATAACATAAGATTTTGCATATAATAACCTAAGCAACTAGGCGAGTAATTTTGGTTTTAAAGTGTCTAGAATTTAGGGAATTTCACGTTTTTAAAGGCTTTTAGTAATGATTATGTGTACGTATGGATGGGTGGGGGGGGGGGGGGGGGGGTTGTTGAAAAAGTACAGGTGCATACAGGGGGGAGGGGGGTCCAAAATTGACGATTTTACTGCATACATACTTTATGGATGCCCCCTTACCTCCTTTTATCCTGTTCCCGAAGGATGATCCAAATGATGATGTTGTATTTCCGGACATTTTTCCTTCCCATTTTGCCCGAATGGAGGCAGTTGTTTGTGCCGGCTCATCACTCTCACTTGCAGTGCTCGCCTTCCTGTTCACGGTGTGAGTGAGAACACGTTTGTGCTCAACCTTTGTGGAGGAGGACCATTGAGGACGATCAACACTCTTGCGTCGAGAACTGTAACACAGAAGAATTCCATGATCATGTTATGATACATCCAAAGATTCTCAGATCAGACCCTTTATTCAAAATAGTTTACATCTCGCATTTCATCAAATTTTGAGAAAACAAACAATTCTCAGTCATAACTAAAAATTAAAATAACATTTCAAATGACCATCTGTTTTTAGGATGGCGCCATTCAAAAAGTATGTACGCACAAAATTTACTGTTGCGCTGCTGCCATTATAATCAGTGATGCTTTCAATATCACCTTGCGCCCTAGAGTGTATTATTTCGCAAATCATACGTTCTCTTTCGGTAGGATACTCCTACTTTTGTTTTCGACACAGACGTATGTACATTTGAATGAGGGTTTCACTATTATGGTATTACACACAAGATCCTATTTGCAGAAATAATAATATGCATATTAAATTGGAAAATATATATTTGCCAAACTCAAATGTTTATTATTTGGTTCACATGAAACTTAATTTAAATAAACATAGAAAATTAATGGAACCTCTCTGAGTCAATTGAAATTGATTTCTGGAAACTTTTCCGTTTTGTTTCTGATGATGCATCACTAGAAGCCACTGTATGAGCTCTTTGACTAGCAAATGAAGATTTTTTCTTATGATTCGAGGGAAACTCTCTCTCTGAAGATGTAGTTCGTGATCGCGTGCGATTGGACACTGCGTCATCGATCTAAATTATAACAATTGAATGTTAGCAAGATTTTTAAATAGAGATATCTCATACTGTAAATGAAATGGAATTATGGTATACATAGGGTTTCTATTTGCACCAACAGAAACAATTATGTATCCTCGCAACACACAACACGTTTCGCTAAACAACTCAAATGCTAATTAATAAATAGTAGAATAAGAATTCATTTCTACTTACAGATTTATCAGAGGAAGACAATCTGACTCTTGAGCAGCTTGTTTGTCGGTTTCTTGGTTGAATCTCATCATCTGACGTGGGACTTCTAACTTCCTCGCTCTCTTCTTCTCAATGTATAATTAAAAAAAAAGTAATAAAAAAAGTAAAAGTAAAAGTAATGACTAGACAACTGTTCCATGATTTGTGAAATTGTAAAAAAATCAAATTTACAATTTGTGCCCCAATATGCAGACACTTCGGTTATAAGTTCTATTTGGTTCAAATTTCATGTAAATCAGCATTTCAGACAACTTCACTACATTGGACTACTTGAAGTCTGAGTTTAAACCTTGATTAAATAGAAAAAATATTTACCATCTTCCTCTATTGGTCTTGTTTTTCTTCTTGAAGTTTCCTTTTCCATCTCTGGTTCCACTTCGCTGAGGAATGAAGAGGGTATTGAATAAAATTATTATTATAAATTATTATAGACATACAGTAGATTAGTAACGTCCAACAAATTCATCAAATTAATTTAACATGCTACATTGTTGGCACTCATACAAAACTTTTATGTACCATCCTACTATAATGGAAGAAAAACCTGAGTATGTTTGTTTGTTTGTTTGTTGTCCGCCAAGCACGCCCAAACGACTGGACCGTTTGGAACCAAATTTTCAGGGTATGATTGTGATGGTTTTTAGGCAAAATTTTTTTTTTTTGACAAGTTTTTATTTAAATAAATTAATTAGATGTGATGTCACTTATCGATTGCGTAGGTTTAAAATTTATAATAATAATTAAATATTTTATGGCTAGCTAACTTTGTTTCCCAAACAAATTCTTTCTCAATTTAAATGTATAATTAATTTATCTATATGTATATACATGACCACCCCTATTTTCTAGATTGGTAACATACATGCATACAGAATTCCTTAATTATCATGTTATTTTAACGTCCGTAGGACGGGATCATTTCTAGTACATATAACATCGCATTTATCATTGATACATCAAGACTTATTGTGTTGAGGCATCACAACCAATCATTTTCAGGTATAAGGTTTATACATGACACATGGTAAACACCTATGTAATCTCATATAACTCAAACTGTTGTGGTGTATGCTATCAATTATTACATTGGATGGCTGGTAGAGCCATGAAGACATCATACCATCAGACATGTTCTGTTGGGAAATAAAGATTGTGTAACATTTATTATAACAGAATAATAACGCAGCCGGGAGAAACATTCTCAATAATGAATGATTTTTTATTTATTTGGAGACTGATTTTATCATTATATATTTATTATCAGAAGAAAACTAAATTTTATCAAGCAGTTTATATATATATGTGTGTACCATGAGCGACATATAACTTTCAGAATCCTCATTGTCGCAACTAAAATATCTTGAAACATTCAAATAATACTGATTTCCTTTCTTATTGTTAATTATTAATCAAGTCAATTGAAAAGTCTTCTGCTTCACATTGTATAAAAATAAATTATTTACAAGCTTTATCAGTATACAGCAAAAAAATCAAGAGAAAAAGTTAGTTTTTAGTGCATTTATTAGTAATGTCTGAATATGCTGAAACTTACCAAATTGAATCCATATTAAAATCTTTTAAACAACTATTAGCTTATAGCTAATATTCTGGTTATTAGAAAGTTAAAATAAAAATAAAGCAAATTTTGCAATGCATTGACATCAACATCAAACAAATAAAATAACAAAACTAACAAATCCTACTAACTTGTCTGAATGTGTGCCACTTAATACATCGTTGTTGTCCTCATTGTTCATTTTGGCTCACTGGTGAGATACCAAAACAAAGTTTAGCTATTGTATAATCTTGCTTTATTTAAAAAGAAAATACATAGATATAGGTAGCTATTTAAAGCATTTATTCAAAGCAGACGCTTTGCATGAAATAGAAACTAACAGTGCAATTTTAGCTAGACTTACAGCATTCCGTTTAAGTTGTATCAGCTTAAAATTATTATAGTTATTATGTAAAATTTTTGTGATATTTTTATAGGGCGAAATATTATAAGGTCATACTTTCAACGCACCAATGTTACTGTTTTGAATTTGGCTAGCTACTGCCCAACTGCGAGAAATGTCTTTTAACATAATTTCCCACAGTTAAGCTAACAAGCCTCAAATGATAATTTACCAGACAAAACCACGTTCACTCTTTACGATTGTTTTAAACGCAGTTCTCTACTTATTCCACCTACTTGCTGAAATTAGTGACCATTCAGCTAAAATATTACAAGAAATAAGGAAGTTTACACTTGAAAGCAAACCTTTCATTGTTTCGATAATTATTCTGGGCGTAAGAAGATTACACTCTCCATCGTGAATACTTTATTTCATGATTCGTTATCAGCTATTTCTTATTTAATCTCTTTATGACAAAAGAAACCGACAGTCAACCTAATTTTCTTATGGCGTTATCTTTGTTCGATATCATCACACATTAGCCATGCTATTGTGTAAAAGGTATGCATTAAACGTCATTAAATAAACTTAATCTCAAGTTTCATAATCATACAGATTAAAAAGAAGCTCGAAAAACATTGGTGTTTCGTTTTTTTAGAATTAGTTTTATTAAACTCGGGTTCCTTTTGAGATGTTTGATTGAACAGGTCGAGAAAAACAATATTTAATTCAGATCCGTGAACGAGTGTCAAATTGGAAAAAAAAAACATTACACGACTGATGAAGTAAACTCAACGTCGATATTATAATGACGCAAATCGTATTTCCGATAAACAATGACGTTCAATCAATGCCCCTGTCATATCGGGGTTAAGATACAGTTTTGAATTATAATTTATGGCATAGTCAGCAAGCTCTTCTTTATACGCCTACCGTAAATGACTGGATAAACGCCCTCTGCCGAATAAACGCCCCTGCCGAATAAGCGCCCTCTATAGAAGTAAACATATTAATAAGCGTCCCTGCTGAATAAACGCCCCCCTGGGTTGTAAGGGGGCACTTATTCAAACAAACATATAAAAGACAAAAATTGATATTAAGACGATATTATGATATTATTATGGTTAAAAAAAACAAAAAAAAACTATTAAATATAGGCATTTTTCTTACATGCTGATTTATGTCAAAATATGAATATGTTGTTTTTCGTTTCTGCCATGCAAGAAGGGAAAGGAGATACTTGCCTCTCAACTGTCCATTTGACAGAAAAAGATGAAAATCCTTTCACCGAAATCGACGAAGAAGATGTCAACGAGACTACTCCAAACTTTTTGCAAATTGACTCTGACGACGAAGAGGATGACGATATAGATATTTGCAGCTAACATTTTCATTAGTTTGTAGTATTTGAAATTTTATTTTGACTTTTATTAGATACTATGTTATTTATATGCTTATCGATTTCTTGATTCAAATGAATAAGCGCCCCTGCTAAATAAGCGCCCCCTCTGAAAGTAAAAAAATTCTAATATGCGCCCTGGGCACTTATTCAGTCATTTACGGTATGCCAGTTTTTATTTTTTTAAGCAGAAACAGAGGAAGGTTTACAGGCTTCTATAGTGCATAAAGTCAGCAAGAAATAGTCCTGAACAGGAATGTTAAATAAAGGACAAAAACAAATAAAGGAAATGTCAATCTAGGAGGCATATCATAAGGAAGGTGCAGCTACTGGAGGGGCGTGTGAAAGACACTTAGCAAAACAAAAACCCAGACTGTCGTGGATGAGTAACAAGAGGTAGACATGACGAGACGTGGAAGAGGAAGACAGTTGAGTGCACCAGACTAGCTCGGGTTTGACTGACTGCGCGCGAATAACTTGAAGAGTGATGCGACCGGTGAGAGATATTTTTATTATTTCCTTTTTGGACATTTTTGTTGGCAAAAGAAAAGATTAACGCCGTCTACTTATTTGTTCATGCATCTCTAGCATAGATTACATTGCGCCGTATACATTTGACTCTATTAACAAACAATCCGTCTTAACAGCCGCGCTTAGAACAAAAGGTTCGACCGAACCGTTCAGGATGGACGCCGATTTGTATCGTCGCATCTTCTAAAAACTTTTGCTCGGTGAGCAAAAACTTGAGAGAAGAAGTTGCTACTTTGACAAAAAACATGTTGACTTGTAGTTACCACTCAAATTTACTCGAAGCATACATCGTTTCTAGACTAATACCTCTAGATAAAAACCCGGGAATCCGACCGATAGGGGTAGGCCAAGTGCTGAGAAGAATTGTTGGCAAAGTCATCTCGTGGTCGATTAATGATGAGATAAAAGAGGCGGCCGGACCTTTGCAAACATGTGCAGGTCATGGTGCAGGGGCTGAGGCAGCAATACACGCGATGAGTCAAGTATTCGATAACGAAGCTACAGATGCGGTTCTGTTGATCGACGCTCAAAACGCATTTAACTCATGAATCGTTCAGTTGCTCTCCACAACATCCAAATCATTTGTCTGGTTGTTGCTTTGTATATAATCAACACATACCGAGCACCTTCTAGGTTGTTCATAACTCTGAACCAAGTGCGAAACAAGTATGGTTTGCTGACAACGTTGCAGCTGGCGGGAAGATAAGGGAATTGTATAATTGGTTCAATAGATTAACCACTGAAAGAAAAAAGTCTGGATATAATGTGAATGGATCGAAAAGTTGGTTAATAGTGAAGTCGGATGAGTTAGCCTTTAAAGCAGACCAAACCTTTGGGAATAGTGTTAACAGAACCACAGAGGGAAAAAGGCATCTTGGTGCAGTAATCGGATCGCAGAGCTACAAAGACGAATACTGCCAAGAGAAAGTCAGGCAATGGTCGAAAGAACTGTCTGCTTTATCTAAAATAGCTAATTCACAACCACATGTTGCTTACGTTGCATATAAGAAAGGGCATCGTTCAAAGTTTACGTACTATACCCGATTTCGAACTGTTTACCCAACCAATCGATGACATCTTAAATGACAACTTAATCCCCACACTCTTCGGGCAAGAAGAACCACTACTAGAACATTTTAAAGACATTCTTTTGTTGCCTCCAAGAGAAGGAGGTTTTGGAATCTCTACCATATCCACCGAAGCACCGCAGCAACTCATGGGATCAAAGATAATAACTAGACCTCATGTTGAGTCAATTATTAATCAAAATAATATTTTGTTTCAATTAGATAAGGAAATTAAAACCATCAAAGAACTTCGAAAACAACATCATGATGCAAAGTTAGAAGCTCATAAATCAAAGTTATTACGCATTGATTCGGAAAACTAACATCAAATCTGAAACCATACGTAGAACAAGCAAGAGATAAAGGTGCTAGCTCGTGGTTAAATGCCTTACCTATCGACGAGCAGGGTATGCATCTAAATAAGGAAGAGTTTAAAGATGCACTTAGACTCCGGTACAATTTACCCCTAAAGGGTCTTCCAAGTTTTTGCACATGTGGAGACTGCTTTACTGTTAATCATGCACTATCGTGTAAGAAAGGCGGATTTGTCTCACAACGGCATGATAATGTGCGTGATTTGTTTACTTTGCTGTTAGACAAAGTATGTCATAATGTGCAAGCAGAACCACATCTCCTACCGCTTAACGATGAACAATTCAATCTAAAGACAGCGAACAAAAGTGACGAAGCGAGACTAGATATAAAGGCAAACGGTTTTTGGCGCCATGGACAAACTGCATTCTTTGATGTCCGTATAACGCATGTGAACTCCATGAGCAACTCAAACCACAACACCGAAAGTATCTTCTTTCAGCACGAAAACGAGAAGAAGAGGGCGTACAACCAGAGAGTATTGGTAGTCGATCACGGCTCCTTCACGCCTTTAGTTCTTGGAACAAACGGTGGGATGGAATCTGAATGCAGTTTGTTTGTGAAAGAACTAGCAACAAAACTATCGGTTAAGCAAAATGAGAAATACGCTACAATAATTTTATGGGTTAGAACCAGACTCTCATTTGAAATTCTTAGGTCGACAATATTGTCAGTCCGAGGGTCAAGAACTCCTTGGAGAGTAAGCAAAGATGCAGAGATTGATGTAGATTTCAAATTGAATGCTGTAGAAGCAGATATTATTTAGTCTAATTTAATCTTAACACCCACACAAGAGAAGGGACTGTCGGTTTTTAATTTTTAATTGTTAATTATTTAATTAGTTAATCATTTGTAGATTTTATTGAATAAAGTCTGTTGTGTTCTCTAGCATAGAATCAGTTTAATTTGCACCAAATACATATTTTCTGAATTACCGTAATGCTTCGATTAAGCGCCTCCCTTGAATAAGCGCCCAGCCTCTTAGTTAAATTATTAAATAAGCGCCCCCTCGAATAAACGCCCACCCCTCAATCTTCAGAAACAGGCGTCTGTTCGAGTTTTCGGCAAAAACAGTAGCACGGAAAGAAGAAAGGTAACGGAACACAGTTTTTTCTAGTTTTCATTCTTATTTTTATTTTCCATTTCTTTATAAAACAGGGAAACTTTTTTAAAAAGCTGCCGTAGGATTAAACGAGGTGACGGATTGTGGCAACTTGAAGGCATCCCCGAGAAGAGAAGTGGTACAGTGGATTCTGAAATCATGGGATATGTTGACGAAGGAAATGATTCGAGATTCATTTGTTTTTTGTGCAGTGACTTGCGCTAGGAATGGAAGCCAAAATGACTACATCACATGCTTGAAAGAGGGTAAACCTTGTAACGAAAGCTGTACAATGCTGAAAAAGCAGTTTGAATATATGAATACGGAGGAAGCAAACCGGTTTCAAGCCGATGGGAGTGATATCGCTGACGCAAGTCTAGACATGTTACTCGTCGACGAAGACAAGGAGGGTGATGAAGATGTGGGAATAGATATTTTGTGAAAGAAAAGAAGTGTTTCTATTAAAACCGCCTTTTATTTATGTTCAATTTTTCTGAATTGCAAATAAGCGCCCCCCTTGTATAAGCGCCCCCCTCGAAGAAGCGCCCACCCTAGAGCCTCGAAAATTAATCGAGGCATTACGGTAAAGGTGTTTCATCTTCTCTGGTCCTTTGAAACTGGCGGTAGTTAGCATTATTTATCACAAATATTCACAATTCATACATTTATGATTAATTATTATAAATTATTAGTTTTTAATTGTACATATTATATCCTGTATAAAGATTCAGAAATAAATAAATAAATATTATTTCGGAAATATTTTATCCTTATGTCTACGAATTTTTATTACTTTTTGGGAAATTCTCATAAAAATCAACCCGTCGAGAGTTGCCATGGCGTCTTAATAGAGATGGAGCCCCTAGATACTGGACTTTTTAGTTTTCTGATATTCATACCCAGACCTCAAAATATTCAAATTTCCTGATTTTATTTTCAACTTTTTAATGAAATAACAAACAATCTGAACAAAAAAATATTAATGAGAATCTTGTGAAATATTAACATCAGAATAATTGTGCAATGACTTTAAATCTATCTAAAAATGAACCTTTCGAGTTTGTGAAATGTCAGTCATGGAAATTGATCTTCACTACAAGCACACTTTTGCAAGATTGGTTTCACTGCAAGCACACCATTGCAAGATTGGTTTCACTGCAAGCACACCATTGCAAGATTGGTTTCACTGCAAGCACACCATTGCAAGATTGGTCAGCTTTTTATACGTCATTGCGCTCCTGAGACAGCTTTTAATGAGCTTTACTTTGTTAAAAAGCGTTTTGCAAACACATCTGTTACAGGCATGTACAGAATTTCTCACAGCCGCGCAAACATTGTAAAAGATTTTTGTTCAAAAGTGCGAGTAAATCAAAATCTCTCTATTCTTCCGAGCATCAATTCCCAAGGAAGCTATGTATGTCGGTTAGTATAGTTAAGACCAATTTTAATATATTATACTTCTCTCCCGCTCGACGGTGTGATGTTACGAGCGCACCAACTAAACAACTAATTTAAATTTGAAAACTGATTTCACAATAACATCAGCAATGTATCTGACGTCATAGATATCTAATTTTAAAAACAGTTACTTTTAACTTACAATTGCAACCATGGAAACCAGTTTCATAGTTCATTCCCCAGAATCGCCTATTCATTTGTCATTACATGGAAATTCACATTCACAGCAAACTGTTTCATCACATTTCCCTAATTTTGCTATCACCATTAAAGATTGAGAACATTGCAACACCCAGCCATTCATAGTTTCCTTCATGCTTGCTTTGGTGCAAACATTACTTCATAAATTACACTATGATTTATGATTTTAAGTAGTTATTAACCTAAACAACTCATTGCTTTATTCGCTATCGCATGTCACTCAACATTATCTGTACTGTATTTACATATCTGTACAAATGGTCCGACAGAGTAATTTCACGTGACATACTCCTATGCCAATAAGAGTCAACGCACCAGCTGCGGCAATAACATTTCAAATTTTTGATGACATAAACAAAAATAGATTGAGAATTGTTTATTTATTTCTCCAGAAAAAAATGTTAAAAAATCTTCCCGAATATATTCTCGATAGTAAAATTAACGCGTGGCTTCATGTAAAATAAGCACAAATTGAAAACATGGTGAGTTCTAAAATGTTAAATTAAATTCCGCAAAAAATTTCTTTGCAGTTGAGAATGCATTTCACGTGTGCCAGTTATAATAATATTTAACATATCTGGCAGGTTCGATCTTGTTTTACGCAAAAACGTGCTTTCGATGGATATTTTGAAAACACGCATGAAAATAATAATTCAGTCAGAAAACAAAAACAGTCGTCAATTTCAAACAGTCTGGGGCAATCGAGGTGAAATGCAAGCAAGCTCGGTTCCAGACCTCTAGGTCAATTATACTCCATATAAAGTAGAGTGATAATAATATATCGCTTTTCAAAAACAAAAGAGCAAACTTTTAGAAGAAAATAAGCGGTCGTAGTGAAACGATGGTCGACGTTTTTGCATTCAGAAAGTTGTGTTTTTTTGAAGAAAGAAAATTCTTTTAAAAAGAAAAAAAAAATTAAAAACTCCAGTAAAAAACTGAAAAAACCTGCTGTAAAATTCAAATATATATACCATTATATAAAGCCAATAAAAAAGGTTGTAAAAATCAAATAGATGATAAAAAAAGGCAATAGGAAAGCTGAACATTTTCATGCTCTAGTAACACGAAGAATATATATTAGTATCGGCATAACAACCACCAATGATATAAATATACCTTCGGTCAGAGATAATTTTCAAAAAAGGTTTTACAAAAAGTAAAATATACGATGAGTGAATAGGAAAAGAAATTCCACCAATGGCATTCGTTCATCGAAAAAGTTCGACCAATGGTATTCGTTTTGTTCAAATATTTCCGCCAATGAAATATGGGTTGTTAAATTAGCCGTGCCTGTTTATAAATTAAAAAAAATCGAATACAGTAGCACGAGTACCAAACTCGTCAACAGGCTTGTTTCAACCAATCAGCTCACAGTGTAATTGAATTCCAGCCAATGAGTTATCAGGAAAAGCAAAATAATGCAGTCATTTCGTAGGAAATTCACAAAGCGGCAATATCCGCAGTTTAAGTTCAAAACAAATCAAAAATTCGTTTAGTTAATTGAACATTGTTGTTGGTATGGTTACCATCGAAGGCTATGCGCTGCCACGTCCAGATGTCGGTAAAATCCGGTGGTGGATGCTGGTACGGAGGTGTGGTGCATGCTGGGATTGTTGTACGTTTGTAGCTCTGAATGAAAGTAATTGTAAACGAACGTCACGTGACCATAATTGCACGAACGTCACGTGACCACAGTTGCACGAACCTCACGTGACCATAGCGGCACGATATCTACATAATTTACAATAAATTAATAAGAAAACCTTTCATTGCGTTGGCCATCTTTTTGCGCGCACCAAACGTAGCCACACCTAGCTCCTTGAGGTCGTCATCAGTCAATGACATGAAGGTGGAGAGGTCGACCTGCAGAAGCAATGTTGTAATTATTGCTCATCGTTTTATTCAGTAATGAAATTGATTATGGGTTATCAAGTAATCTTCGCTGTAAAGGTTATCGGATAAATCAATTACCTCTTCTTTCTCGAAAGCTTCGATGTATTGCTCCAAATTGAGTTTTCTGAACAGGTCGCTTATACCTGGAAAAAAATTAAGGATTCAAGGTTTGAAGGAGGTGTGGTTGGCGAAAGCTTACACTTTAGACCCAAGTACATGTTCTGAGGTGAGCCAATTGGATCTTGGATGGGAAGAACGGATGCATAATCATCTGGAAAATCCAATCTCCTTTTTAGAAAAGTTTATTTTTGAGCAATCACTATAATAAGACAATTTGGAAGATAGCAAATTCTTAAATGAAAACAAGGCTTTCTCCTTTGTTAGTTAGGGTTCAGTTGTCAATCATGGCCAGTTATAATATTGCTTAAGTTTTACATTGCTACCTCGAGAGGGGGCGTATACATGTAATCTATCCATTGCTACCTCGAGAGGGGGCGGATACATGTAACCTATCCAGGTTTGTTATTTATTTGGTTGAAGATGATAAAAAATAAGAAAAGATTTGTTTACTCAAAGACAAAACAACTCACTGTTGTTGCTTAGCAATAGCATGTTATCTATTGACGGCTGACTCTGAAAAAAAACAACAGAAAATGTACTGAAGGGTATATATGTTGTTAGCATTTTTATTAAAATTCCTTTTGTCTGAAAAAATAATTGATATAAAAATACTTGAAATTAGGAACGAACCAAAATCTAAAGTTTGTATATTAAAATTTATGTATTTTATACATTGTTTGGATACACTAAAAATGAAGTTGCAGCTTACATCCTCGAGTCCTGGTGGAGGTCTGCAAACCAGTTTGTTGGGAGAGACTGCCATTTGATTGGACGAAGATTCGTTTGAAGAAGCTGATGAATTTAAGGAGGCATCTGGAGATTGCTGTGCAGAGAATAAAATAAAAGCAATCTCTCTTTATTGCTCAAATTTATTTTGTTTAATAAACATAGATGATGACTGATGGTAACTTACTTCTTAACTAACTTCATTTTAACTCACGAAGATCATATTTAATGAAGACAAACCTGTATGCCATTGAGCATTTGTTTGCCTGCCATTCTCTTGTCACGGACATTCCACTGAAGAAGTGAATATGTTTATATCTTCCAAGTCAATATCATAAAGATAGCAAAACAAGTAGAATGAAAAAAATTAGGGATTTCACAATCAATTGTTTAATGAAAGTAAATTTAAATCCTAAATATCTATTATTATTATTACTAATGACGTTTTCAGTGACATATAATTTACTTGGTCAACTATGGTTTTGCATTTTGCAGTAGCATTTCACTTAATTGTAGTGAGGAAGTGTGTTTTCTGTCAAAAATCTTAGGGACATTATTATATAAACTAGCAACAAGACCAGAGTGAAAAATTACTTTTGTGGCACAGCTATGTCAGCTTTCCTTTATGTGTTTTTATAGATATACCAGTTTTGGTGTATTACAAATTGCATGCATCACTTCTTGATTACAGTATAATCAAGTTAGCTCACGTTTGTGAGTTTGCAATAGTCACAGTTAGTAATACAGTTGATAAAAGTACGAAAAGTTCATTGATATTCAAACATGACTAAAATATATATATATTACACGATAACCAAACTTTCTTTTTTTGGAATAAATCCTTTTTAATTATTTTACTGCTTTATAACAATTTTATTTAATTTTCATTCCAGTGGCTACTTCCTAAACTGTAAAAAAAATTAAATTCAAAGACCTTCAACATTAGATTCTGTTGGATAAACAACTTCTCACCAGTTCCTTTATTTTCGAAGCTGGCATTGAGTTTGAAAATCCCAATCCACTCCACGCATCGGTTGGCGTTCTCGCTTTCCCGTACGCCACCTGGCTCTGCATTACTAAGCCCAACAAAAATTAATCAAGTAACCATATTGGTGATTTACAAACAGAAAATCATCTTACTAATAACCAATAAAATACATTTGTTAATTTTATAAAAAAAGATGTAAAACCTGCCACTAACATTCCAAGTTGGCCACTAATCTACAAAATCATTTGTTTTCTTATGGTTTGTTTAGCTGTTTAAAAATAATTCCATCTTTTCCCATAAACAATTTCCTGTTTCTTTCAATGAAATAATATTTTTATATGGTAACTCACATCAAGATAACTCTTTGGGACAAAGGACTACCATATATGGGCATCAAGATAACTCTTTGGGACAAAGGACTACCATATATGGGCATCAAGATAACTCTTTGGGACAAAGGACTACCATATATGGGCATCAAGATAACTCTTTGGGACAAAGGACTACCATATATGGGCATCAAGATAACTCTTTGGTACAAAGGACTACCATATATGGGCATCAAGATAACTCTTTGGGACAAAGGACTACCATATATGGGCATCAAGATAACTCTTTGGGACAAAGGACTACCATATATGGGCATCAAGATAACTCTTTGGGACAAAGGACTACCATATATGGGCATCAAGATAACTCTTTGGGACAAAGGACTACCATATATAGGCATCAAAATACCTGCTTTGGCCAATTGCTTTCGTTGTTCGTAGTCTTCTGTCTGCAACAAAATGCTAATAATTAAACTATATGCTTTTCGATTCATTCTCGATTCATTCTCTTACAATTTCTATCATAGCTGTCAGAATACACACAGTTAACATATATATATATATATATATATATATATATATATATAGCTCACATTGTACTTTGAGGTTGGGGGCATCTGCAGACCCTTCAGCCTAAGAGAAGATGGTAGCTATATTATCAACACACATTTGTATAAATGAAAAATAGAAGTACATCATCATCTCACTGATGACACCACAATTTTTCCTGGAAAATGATTGGCTCACGTGTTAGTTGTCATGGAAAATGATTGGCGATAGCGCAATGGTAAGGCATTCAGCTCTTAACCGAAAGGTTCTGGGTATGAGACTACGCTATCACAAAGTTGTTTAGTAAGCAAAAATAACCGTAGCACAAATGGGAGCAATTAAATACACTAAATCTCTGGGTCGCGGTCTTCATGATAATGCTTAATGAGCATTCTGGGAGCCTCGTTAAAAACAACCCAACAACAATTAACATGTTGGTTGTCATGGAAAATAATTGGCTTACATGTTGGTTGTCATGGAGAGATTCTCTGCGAGTTCTTCTTGCGATCGACTTAACCCCGAGTCCACTGATCCCCCTGATGATGTACAAGTTGGTTTCCTAGCAACAGAAAATACAACGAATTGTTGGAGTTTAGCTGATCAAAAAATGAAGGAAAATCTCTTAGTATCAGTGTTTAATTTCTCTTCTTCGGATTTGAACGATTGTTTGCAGTCTTGGTGAGAATAATGCACTGTTTACTTCTGAAAAACCATTTGAAAAATAGAATATAATAAACTATATAATCTTCAGAAAATATCTTCAGAACAAAAGAAGTATTTTCTGCTCACATGACATTTGGTTCAGGTCTCCACGAGTCGCTCAGAGCTGAAGAAAAATAAATTGTTTTATTGTAAATGAAGAAGGAGTTGAAGAGGAGGTATCCAGTAAGAGGACTGAGAGGAGGTATCCACTATGAGGACTGAGAGGAGGTATCCACTAAGAGAACTGAGAGGAGGTATCCACTTGTTACTATTTCAAACTTACCCAATGGTTCAAGAATTTCGTTCGGTTGATCTTTATTTCGCTAGAAAAGCAAAATGAAAATACTTACAAAATAACATGACTATATCATTTTAAAAGAATGGTTTCAAATCGCTGTGTATACAATATTAATGTTAACAGTAATATTGAGTCGATATTGACTTTGCAGATGTCAAAAAACAAATGAACCAAACCAAAGTATTTGAATTACAGGAATGTCACCTTGAAAAAAAAGACGGGACTAAAACAAAAAATGCTGATGTATTCTGAAAACTGATGTTTACAAGTGAGAATTTCTAATTTACCAGAGCATCGAGGATCGATTCAGTGCTTCTCGAACTGGATAAACCATCTAAAAATATAACGATTATGGAGATAATTTCATATCTCATTATTTCATGTATGATGGTGGGTTCAATGATGGCGAGTTCACAAACAAGCTGCTTTTTACACTCAAGTTTCAAAATAAAATTAAATAGATTTAAATGAGCAATCAACACGAATGACAGCTTACCACCAGATAAATTTCCTTTTGGTCCATCTATATCATCACTATCACCTAGAAAGATAAAAACAATATTGTAAGAAAGAAAGCTTAACATTCAATATTCATGAATGTGCATTTTTCCCCCAAAATATTTAAATACGGTGAGAAAGTAAAGTTGTGAATAGGCTGTTGCCAACGATATATGAAACAGCGATAGCAACAAGAATTGGACATTAGTACTTCATCATAATAACTGATTGAAAATTATAAAAACAACCCTATAAAGTCGTAATTTGTTTATTAATTACTGCATATTTAATTTTTTGTTTTGGTGTGTCTGCGTGTAGAGTGGCGTGGGAACAAACAACTTAAACTTAGTTGGTTACTGTATGTTCTCTTGATGGATGGGATAATTTCATTGAGGTGTCAACCCTTTGCAACTATTTCCCGCGTGGGCAATTTAATAAAATAAAGTATTTTGATTTTATTTCTTATGCAATCCATTGTTCTAAATCCACTGTGCATCATGTTTAGTATAAATAGAACATCTTCAATAAAAAGATCCAGTGAAAGAAGTTAGCAAAAGGATAATAAGAGATTTTTTTTTAACCCCGTAAAATGGCAAATGGATTAACTAAATATTGCGTAAAAACTTCGAAAAATTGTTAGTAATATTCTGTAGCGTCGGACAGTGAATATTTTTTTGCGGACAAATGAAAAACTTAGATATGTTACGAACTGTCCTACGGGACGAATGGCAAAAAACTAAGTATACACCACTGACTACATGCAGAATTTTCCAGCAACTAGTTAAATTCTCAGAACCAAGAAAGAAACATTCAACACACAATGCATTGTCATACCGAAGAATGCATGGTCTCACCTTCCACGCTCCCGAGAAGTGCATCAATGCTCAATCTCTTCATCTTCACCTCGCTCCCAATAATCCGCTGTCCATGATGGCTGACGTTGATGTATGGGGTGCGGTTGGACGACACGAGCGGGGGTTGACCCACAAGCGGGCTCGATGACTGCACAGGTGGACTCATGGGGCTGATGCTGGTTGGGTTGTTTCTGTGGACCTGTGTTGGTACCATGCTGTTGGAGAGAATATGGAGAGGGAGTCCAGTGGGTGGAGGGATCCCGAGTGTAGCAAGTGGGGAGAGAAGGAAGGGCATATTTGATGGGTCTTCCCCAATGATGTGAAGGCGTGATTTGTAGATGTTTGAAGCGTTCTTCTCATAGCCTTTCACAATAATTGACTGAAACATGAGATTGTGTCAGCTACAACAAATATTCTTGAACAGCTTTATTTAATTGTTGGTAATAGGTCATAAATAATTGAGTAAACATTTTGTTTAAGCTATATATAGGATAATCATGGATAAACAAGAAATCAAAAGTTGAATGGAAAAAAAATCAGTAAATTAGCGTACTTTACAGAATTGTCGTGGTTTCGACTTCACATTAATTTGAATATCAAGAGAATCCATCAGTTGCTCCAACATGCCTAACAGAAAGGTTACTTTAACGGTCGGTATTGCAATTCTATTTATCTATCGGCATAATGTATGTTTACGATGCTAGCATGGGCTGGACAAGGTATATCAATGGCTGTCTTCCAATCTGATCTAGCCTGTGTTAGATCTAAACTCAAATTTCTACCACTACCTAACATATCACTTAAGAGCTTCTCAACTATCTCTAATGATCCATTGTTGTACGTCATTAAAGCTGAAAATACTAAGTTGTCTATAATCTCACCTTTGCAACGCTACATACAAAATGAATGTCAGCACTTAATCTTCCATCAATTCTGATTAACAATACAATGAATGATGGTTATTAATTTGTCTAACCTTCTTCTAGTCTTGAACTACTCTCGCCATCCCGTACATCAAACATGAGAATCAGAGGCAAATACTCCTGAAATTAGAGCAAAGAAACATTCAACAAATATTACCTTTATAATGCAGTGCTATTCATAATTTGCAAATTGCGATATTTATAATACTAGCTGAAATATTTATAAGTTTATTTTTACTATCGTCAACTTCTTTGATGAACATCAGTCAACTTAAGTGCGTGTTTTCTGTTTTCATTATACATAGTGTTTGAAAATCACAAGTTTTACTCACCAAGAGGAATACTTTTGCTGTGACTGCCGATTCAATTGATCCCGTAACCGTGATGGTGCTCGGACGTGTAGTTGGGTCATGCGGGTCGGGGAAGTGGATGCTAAAAAATCATCACATAGCTGATATAATCAGGAAGATTAGTTGGTAATCAATTCTAATCTCAAATGATTCTGCTCGAAATTATTTTGAGATTCTTGATTGAGTAATGAGTCTGTGGAAATACAGTTTAACAATGAAAATTTTGATGTTTGTTTGTTTTACCTTGCACCAGTACTCTGCGAGATCTTCTTAATGTTACAACCGTTACGCCCGATCACATAAATATGGTGCTTAGGATCAATCTCCAGCTGCGTTGTCACAGGAACAGTTACCTAGATACAAAAACCATAAACCAATAAACCAATTATCTTTGTTAGTTTTTGTGTGAAGAGACTATTTTAAAATTTACGAATCAAGAGAAGGAAGTCACACAGCTTGCAATGATAGTAAGATGGAAGATTGAAGATCATCAAATATTTTTAAACGCTCATCTTTAAATGTATAGCAGCTGTCACAGCAGCACAGACAATAGCTTTAACTGCAATTTGCAATTCATTAGATTTTATAAATTACGCATTGAGTAGTATGGCAGTCTTTTATGTAAAAGGTGATATTCTTACAGTTTGATTTCAGACTCACTCTTAGTCACTGCTACTCACTTGCTGTAGATCTAGCATTTCTTATAGTACTGTAGCAGATTAGAATTATAGCTTAAACAACAATCTCACCGGAACTAGCTTAAACAACAATCTCACCGGAACTGTTCCCGTCAAATGTTCCAGAACCTTAAGGATGGCACCCTGAACAAAAAAACAAACTTTGTAAACAACTTCCTAACAAAGTTTTAATGTTTGATTTTGGAAATAAGACTATAGTTCTTACTCTGACTGAGAATGGGTCGGAATGCAAGCCACGTACACTTCCTATGTAACCATATGCACGAAGTTGCTGTAAAGAAAAGATTGAATGTCAATAAACGGAAATAGGAATGTCAAGGCAACTTTTTTCGCATATGATTTTCTTTCCATTCTGTAATAATAGTAAAAGTATTTATTCTGACCTGTTGAAACGAGATGGTGACATTGTAACACTGTGCAATATTTGTAATGACGGGCGACGAACTATCAGGGACGATCAGTACAGAGGTAGATGGAATCTCAAACTTCAACACGATAGGTAATAGTTCCTGTAAAGGAAACACAAAAACTCTAAATTTCAGACCTTTAAAACCATAACTATGACATTAGCCAACAAAAGGAACGGTCAAAATCAACCAAAACTATCTCCCTTTTGAGAAACAAAATTTGCATATTGCCTTTTCAACAAATACTGTTACAATTGATGAAAAACCTGTTTCTAATTTTTTAGTAAAAAAATTAAGTGTTATAAGGGATTTTAAAAATCCTGTAAAATTTGAACTTATTGTACTTGGTTTTCCGAAATTTCCTAACTATCTGCCTGATCCACTGTTGCAAACAACAACTGAAAGCTTAATATCAAAACAACCTGAGACATGCATCAACGGAATTCTCCACCAAACAAGGCCAACTTACACGAATCTGTCGTCTTGCCGACTCAACACAAAATGGGGGACCAGCAATGGAGACTTGGTTGCTTTTCTCCGAGCTTGTACGATTCGAATCCGGGAAATGAATGTGGCATTGGGTGTCTTTCATCACTGGAAGAACATATTAAGTTATAAATGAAAAAGCCGAAAGTAGAAAAATGTATTTTAACTGAATGATTCATTCATTCTACGGAGGATGTAACTACAAACTCAAACGAACAAAAAAATAATTAAAATCATCCTCGAATCTTTTAAATGTCATTTAACGTGTATATCCTCTGAAAATAAACAACAATTAAGATTTAAAGCAATAAATTGCTAACCTTTCTTGATTGTGTTTCCTCCCTTCCCAATGATATGAGAGTGATCGGCGAAAGATACATCCATCTTCAACGTCACACGTGTTGACTGCAAGAAAAAGTATTAATTGAACATTTTAATATCCCAGTAAATATCCCTACTGTCAACCAAAATGAAGAAAAACTACCTTGGTGTCCATGACAGACAGAACCATTTGCTTGGCAACCAGACGATCTTCGGGCAGGCCAGCAACTTTGATGTATGGGTCTGAAATGAATAATATCAAAGTACTACTGCTGGAAAAACTAAATATCCCCATGGACATATTTTCAGCATTTATGACCAACCCCAGAGAAGGAGGAGTTACTCTATTTTACCACCTACTTCAAGTATCACTGATTTTAGTGACTCTTTAATTGTCCATTTCAACAATATCACCTGGATGACAACACATTGACCCAAAATAATTTTTGATATTTCTCTGGCATACAGTTTTAATAAAATAAAATTCAAAACATTAACTATAACAAACTCAACTTGCAATGTTATATAATGACTTCAATAAATAGCAGTATATTCTATCATCTGGAAAGATATTCACAGTTGTTTCAAAACCATAAAACACTTAATTAACACAACACATACATGCATAATTACCATAATTCCTAACATATGCATGCATAATTTATCAGCTAACGTTCTAGTTATCATTCTAAAAGAACTTCTGTTTCTTTATAGGTGGACAACTTGAAATAATTAAGACACAAAAAACTTCATTAATTACAAAACAACTTTACTTATTTTCTATAAAACCTGATTTTAATCTTCATATTTTATTTCTATAAATATTTTCCTTAATGACACTGATTGAAAAATAACATCACTAATGTGGAACCCAGGGTAATTCGACCCATTGAGTAAAAATTTGAAATAAACCATTTTATTTTTAGAATGTTTATGATAGTTTTGTAATATCCACCATATTGTGTGCAATCCACAACTAGTATAATACTGAAGATGGCATTACACATTTTGCTTTATAAATTTTAATTAATAGGAATATTTAAATGTTATTTATTTCTTTAGATTGATAGGAAATTTGATTCTTCTAATCTAATATTTAATAATGTCATCTAAACCACACCAAACCACATCCTCTGCAAAACCTTAAGAATTCTTTAGAAAGTGAGAAAAAAATTTACTTCAAACCTTTTTCTTGTGTTTAGTGCTAGTTGAAAGTTGAAAACAACACAAAATATATTCACAATAGCTGTACTTGCAATAAATGTCTTCAATAAATAATATGGCAAATAAGTTTTATTGCATTCGAGTGAAGACAAGGAGGTACTACGGAAAGTAAACAAATCACAACTTCCCTTTGTGGTTTTGTTTTTGAAGAATTACTAAAAGTAAAAAACATGTCATCTATTCAAGATTTTGGGTAACCAAGTCAATTCTCATCATCTGAAACTTTCTCGTTATTGTTATCCCATAATTTTTTAAAACGTCCTAATAATTGTACGTGACGAGAAAGCCATATATATCGGTAAAACGTCATTTTCAACAAATGCACTGCATCTATCAACCTGACAAAGGCCTGATTAGCCTTTAGATGTTTCAGCGATTTGTAAACAATTTTATCAGTGACTATTTTGTTCAAAATTTAAAAGCAAGGAGAGGAAACCACAGTTGACATATTTACAAGGAACCAGTCAAAAAACTATATTAATGAGTTGAAAAGAAATTTTTTGTAAATTTATAAGTTATTTAAAAAATTTTAGTTTATTGTGACAAGATAATTGAGGATGTTTATTAATAATAACCATGACAACAAAAGTAAAAAGTTTACACAGACATATCTTTTTGAATACTTACAAGGTAAAATTTGATTCATACAGGGAAACTTTAACTGCTGTTGTAGTTGATGCTGTAAAGCAACTTGCAAGTGTATTTGTTGCTGTTGTTGTTGTCGTAGAAACTGTTGTCGAGTGTGCTGTTGTTGTTGGTGATAGTTATGGTAGAATGGGTTGGGATGGGAAGGAGCATGTGTATCGAGGGGCTTAGAATTGGGGGAGAGCTGATTGCACATGAACGAATGCAATGCTTGCACTAGTTCCAAATCACGGCAGTTCCCTATTAAATCTCTCATGGTCAGGGGATCAAAGTTTATGTCAATATAAAAAGCCTTTGGGTGTCAAAAAATACAGGTGTTGTCAAATAGAATGGTCAATAAGTCAATTATGGTCCCTCCTTGTGTTGTGCTTGTCAGTACTTGGTCATTTAAAAATCTCTACATAAAGTATATTTACAATTCATCCATGGTGCCTCCTTCCTTCTACCTTTCTGTAATTGTTTCTAGTCAGATTAAACCTAATGAGAAACATGTTCCTAAACAAAACCAGAATTTGATCAGACCTGACTTCTGTTCCGAATCACTGATTACAAACAATGCTAATTATTAAGTTGTGCACGCCATCGTTGGTGGTTTTTAAGCACAAAGTAAAGAACTCACAACACAAAATTATGGAGGGTGTGTGTTCATACTTATGTGAGGTGCTGTGATAGAATTATGCCAGAACTTGTTGAATCAATTAACAAGGTCTATTTAAACAGAAGTTTTACCCCCTGCAACCCAGTTAACCAAAGTAAATTAATTTGGTTTACAAAGAATGCAGAAAGTGTGTTACTTCATCAAGACTTACTTCCCAACAAGCAAGAATGAACAAAGAGATTTTGTTCTGAGAACACCAAATAAATCTTGTTTCATTTGCAGTTTTCACCATCTTATGGAAGCAAAATCAAAAAAAGTTCAGAAAGAATTAGAATGACTGTCACTCGAAAACTGCCCCAATCTAAGAAAATATAGAGTTGACAATAAAAATCAGCAAATAAATTAATTGTTATTGTTAACTAAATAAATAGTAGCAAAGAATCTTCTTTGTGAATCAATTAAAGCAGGAGAAATGCAGGGGGTATGCAGTGTTAGGTTAATGCACAAAGCGCTCACTCAATTAATCAAATCATGTTTCATTTAAAAGCAAAACACAAACAAATCACCTCACCCTCTAATTGCAGAAGTTCAGCATGTTTTCTGATTTTCAAGCCTTTTCTAAATCACTTCTAGAGGGTTTGTGATTATCTTACATTGTAACTGATGGCTTTCAAACTTTCTTATTCCTTAGAAATTAAATATATTTTTGTTAACATGCTGGATTTTATTTATTACATTTCTATATAACCAATGTAGTTGTATATATATATATATATTAATTTTATTTATTTCAATTCTAACAATCATAAAATTAACAATAAATTTCAACTATCCTATAAATTAGAGAACAGAACACAAATTAAATTCCAGACAACTTGCTTTTAAAAAATCATACGTGATTGACACCAATGAAAAAATTACTCTTAGAGCGAAAACATTTTCTACTTGGCATTAATTATTCATGGCCATTTGTCAATTTGCTTCCTTGTGGGAAGAGCATTGAGAGAGAAGTAAATTATTCAACAAATGTGTATATCTCTGCTAAAATCTATATGAGAAAATATTTAAAAACAAGTTGAAGAAACAACAAACGAAAACACCTTTTTAAAAACAAGTTGAAGAAACAACAAAAAAACACCTTTTTAAAAATATTTCATGCTGTTCACACACTCATTTCAATTTCAAGTTTAACAAATAAATTCAAACTTCAAAAAATAGAAAATAAATCTTTGAGAGTAGCTGCACGAATTTCTATTCTTAAAAAAAAAAATTGTTTAGTTTCGACAGTTTCTTTACAACAATTCTAAATTTGTATCTTGCGCAAATTATAAAATTATATGCTTGCAACCACACAGAATAGACCTCTTGTTAAAGCGTGTGATTGGTCACATAGACCTCTTGTTAAAACGTGTGATTGGTCACAATCTATTATCAAGGGTGTGCTAACTTTGAGTTCTTTTCTTGTTTTTAGAATCACCAAATATTGTAAATGACGAAATAACTTAACTACCTGCTTATTAAATTTTGTACATAACAAATAAAAAGAACAAAACTTTCAATGTTTTTCTATGAACTTTCACTTTGAACCTTGACCTTGGGTTGTGGGGCCAAAGTTGGATGTGTTGTTCCAATTTGCAGCTGTTACCAAGCGACTGAGAGTTGTGACTGTTCTTTCCGCAGATATTTTTAAAAATGAAGAAAAATAAACTCATTTTGAGTTCAGTTCAGTTCACGGAATCTAAAATCGTAAAACAACCAACGTTAAAGAAGTATCTATTTTACTGTTATTCAATAAACGTCCTCGTGTGATTACTGTATGCAAAAATACAAAAAGATTCTGATAGGAAGATTGAAAACAATGTTTTACCTTTTCTTGATTTGGCACCAATCTTAAGCTTGGCTGGCCATGATATTGTGGTGTTAGTGGCATCTTCAATCTAATAAACAAACCAGAATATAATAAATACCATGAATAATATTGAACAGTAAACATGAAAAGATGAATAACTATGATTATTGACTCACTTACCCGATGAAAGAAGCCATTACTGGCATCTGCATGTTGCTCATCTGAAAAAGAAAGTTATTCCTAAATTACCAAGCACACAAAATGAGGTTACACTAAATTTATTTTCAAGCTATGTAACCAAGAACAATGTAATTACCTTAAGCGTATTAATTAATGTTGGATTAATTTTTGCGGTATATATTTTTGCAAATTTTGTCTACAGCAGAATTTTTACGGGATTTATTTTTGCAAATCTAATATTAAAGAAACATTTTTAAACGTATTTTATGAAAATAAAACGTTTTCAGGAGAAACAAGTCAGTCAAATTTTACGAATCACTATTTTTGAAAAAAAAATTTTTTTGTATTTATTTTTGCAATTTTAGGCCAAAATCACAAAAATTAATCCAGCACGATTTAATCCAGTGTTAATTAATACGCTTAAGGTAGACGTCCACCTAAAATAAAAATGTGCACAATTCTTTCTTATTTCTTGAGCAAACTTAAACTTCATTAACTAGCATCCTGCATTCCCTGCCGTTCATTAACTAGCATCCTGCATTCCCTGCCGTTCATTAACTAGCATCCTGCATTCCCTGCCATTCATTAACTAGTGTCCTGCATTCCCTGCCGTTCATTAACTAGCATCCTGCATTCCCTGCCATTCATTAAGTAGCATCCTGCATTCCCTGCCGTTCATTAACTAGCATCCTGCATTCCCTGCCATTCATTAACTAGTGTCCTGCATTCCCTGCCGTTCATTAACTAGCATCCTGCATTCCCTGCCGTTCATTAACTAGTGTCCTGCATTCCCTGTCGTTCATTAACCAGCATCCTGCATTCCCTGCCATTCATTAAGTAGCATCCTGCATTCCCTGCCGTTCATTAACTAGCATCCTGCATTCCCTGTCGTTCATTAACTAGCATCCTGCATTCCCTGTCGTTCATTAACTAGCATCCTGCATTCCCTGCCGTTCATTAACTAGCCTTCTGCATTCCCTGCCGTTCATTAACTAGCATCCTGCATTCCCTGCCGTTCATTAACTAGCATCATGCATTCCCTGCCGTTCATTAACTTCAGTAAAATCCAACTAACATCAAGCCCAACAAGAAGCAGTCAGGGATGAACTCAAAATGTTGATACCAAAAAAATTATTTTATAAAATTTTCTAGCAAAACCCTAAAAATACTGCAGGAAACCGTGCATCGAATCCTGAAGGATTGAGATAGAATCAATTCAATTAACTGGATCCCAACCAAGTGGACCACATCACAAAACCACCAATCAACTGACACAACCTTATTAAAGACGATATTCCAAAAGCTTCGAACAATAGTGAAGATTAGAGTAAAGACACTATCATATGTGACCTGTTGATAAAATAAACAAAAAGAATTGGGTTTCTCAAGATTGTTTCTTCAGCTGGTTAGTGACACCTGGATGATACTGTAGATATCCATTTGTTCAGATACAAGACAATTGCAGGGGTTCCACAACGAAGTAACCTTGGACCTGTTTTGTTCAATCTATATGTTTCCAATAATAATAATATTTTCCAATGGCTAGAACAACATCTTACAGTTTGCAGATGATACCAGGCAAAGATACAAAACATGCAAAGTAAGAGATATCAGAAGGTGTGTCTGGGAGATTGAAATTGATGTGAACCAGCTCCACATGGTCTTCAAAAAACAGACATGTTGTGAATAATTTATAAACAATGACAAGATTCTCCACCAACAGAATGAGTAAACATCTTTAGTTATTGCAAAACATTCCCACTGGCTTTGTTTAAAAACCAATACTGTAAACAATCACCATCACCAATCTTGGTTGGCTTCTTGTCATCGAGTGTATGAAGTGGAGTACAACCAAATTAGTTGTAGTTTACTATTAACCAAAAATATTATCATTACATATAAATATATATTATAAATTTTATTATATAATAAAATCTTTAAAACTTTAACAAAACCTTCTATAAATTTATTGACAGTTTTAAAAACTCTGCATTCAAACAATTGGATTATCTGCCATTATGAAAATGAGAAGCACAAGAGTATTAATTTAGACTTTTGTTCACTGTTTCAAGATGACGCTTGAAGAAATCTTATTCAGACTTGAGAATAGCCAAACATTTCTAGTCTTCTATTGGTTTTAATATGTTTTGATATATAGAGTTAATTACGACTTCATGTGTCTTCTTTTAGCATTCATATATATAGTTTGCGATCAGCATATATTCATTAGGTTTTAGCATGTTTTTGTTTTTACTAGGTAACCATGTATATAGTGGAGTCGAGTTACTGATTATTATAATATTATTAATTAACTAAATAATAAAAACAAATATATACGTCATGTATGGAGCTTCAGTCCCGAGATAAACTAATTAACCCTAACTTCATATGTTCTGCTTAAAAAGAAAAACCAAAGAGTTAATAAAAGTGACAAACATACAATATATACATGCAGTGTGATCCAATTATTATTTTGTAAGAAAATAATGATGATTCTGATGACCCTTAGAACCACCTCTTTGTTTGGAACCACTGTTCGTTAAATGTGTATATAAGTGTCAAATATTAATCACAACATATATATATATATATTTCGTTGTTTAAGCAACACAAACTTTTCAAAACTGGTTAGGGTTCCCAAACTTTGGAATTAGAAACTTTGTGCTTGAAACAAAAGAATTTTCTATCTTATACCTATGTTTATGCACTTGAATTGCTTACCAGAAAAGCGATTTGACTTGATTGACGTTTTACAAAAAAGCATCTTGACTATATATATAATATTCTTTATCCCAAAATGTAAACATGTCACATTTCTCTCTTTGAAACGAAACAATATTGGGTTTCAAAGAATAGACCAAACAATATGATCTCAATTTGTATGTCATGTTTACATATCTCAAAAAAACTGTTTATTTTTTAAATATTGTTGGCCTGTAAGACAGTAAAACTGGCATCCATTTGGCGAATAAATGTTACAAACGCAAATCAAACACAATCTCGTGCCAATAAAACAATGTATAAAATTTTACATTATACATCTTTATAGATTAAATAGACTGACGAGAAACCATTGCAATTACTAAAAAACCTAAGTGTTTAAAAACACCAGAAATTTAGATGCTCTTACGTATTTTATTAAAATGATATTGGTTATAAACATTATATAATATATAAATATCTACCTTGAAGTAAACTTTCCAGTTTTTTCCTATCAACTCGAAATCTTTCCTCGAGGTTTGGATCAGAAGCAATAGCTCCTTCGTTTACATCATTGTTATTTTCGTTTTTTATTATTTTCTCTTTGAGAAAAGTGTCTTTGGTCGTTTCATCATCTTCTGCATTTGTTTTGGAGTCCGATAGGCCTTTTGTCTCCTGGTCTACGGCCATTTTTTGTTTAATTTAGTCGAACAATTTCCGTACTTTTTCGAATATCCTCGTAGGTCTCCAGGGGGTATGCTTACCGTACCAACATAATAATGAACGTATTTTGACAATGAATTAATTATACAGCTTTTGAAGTTTCTTTAAATTGAGAAAAATTAATTATTTAGTTTTTGTAGAATTCGCATAGAAGGTTTCCGATTTAAAATTCAACGAAATTGCATTGAATGTATGGCGAAGAAAACACTTCAGATTTAGAAAGACCCCCTAATTTTTAGTAAAAGATTAAGTTTGGTCCACATTGATTACCAGGTTTTGATAAAATAAAAATAAACGTTCCTGTAACGAGCTGTATATTCATATTTACAATTTGTTGCTTAGCAACAGCTGACATTTATATTTGGAGGAAAGATATTTTTGCAAACGCTATAATATATATCACCCAGCATCATCTTGATCTAACGATAAGTTACCTTGACGACCGTTTTAACAAACTCATATTAAATGATAAAACGTCGTGATCAACGCGGATTGGACATTTAGCGCTAGTCTGAAGTGCTATATTTTTTCATTTCATAAAACATACCGCTAGAACTTTATAAAGATTTTTTAATTCTTTCTTATCAACCCTTCATTTTATTTCATGAACGGCATTCCAATCATGTATTTTGCTTCCTCTGAACTCAAGAGGTATTTTCTCAAGGGGTTTAATCGCTATTACATAACATTTATCTGATAAAATATTCGTTTTGTAAAGCTTTTAAAATTTAATTTAAAATTTCCTTTGCAATATTTCTCATTCATTCGAGCGCTAGTGAGCATCTTAAACATTTCACTACTGAACTTTGGCTATAAATGATAAACCGTTCAGCTTTGAATCGAACCGAAGTTCTTGCATAAAATGTTAATCGTTTTGACGATGAAATCAAAATTACTATAATCATCATCATCATAATCTGTCTTATTCTACGGTGTATACATTTGTTTGTTTGTTCGTTTTTTAACGAGGCTCCAAAACGCTCATTTAAAGCATTATCATGAAGACCTCGCCCCGGAGTTTTAGTGTATTTAATTGCTCCCATTTGTGCTACAATTATTTTCGATGAAATAAAGTTTTTATTATAACCGCTCACTAAACAATTTTGCGATAGCATGGTCTAGAACCCAGAACCTTTCGGTTAACAGCCGAACGCATTTACCATTACGCATGGGCTGGATAAATTCGAAATAATAGAAGAAGAATATAAATTCGTGAAATTTTCCACTATGCAATCTTTAGTTCTTGACAACTTGGAGAGGATCGGCAGCCGAGCAATTCGCAAAACAATTTTGAATGTAGATATAAAAGTAATATATATAAATAGTAATACAATATAGTAATTCATAATTTTGTTAAAATTTAAGTGTATTTTACATTTGTTACCCCCGTTTTTTCAAATAGGTTTATACCTGGTAACTCGAAAACGAAAAGCTTTCAGCATATGGTATTTACATAGGATTTCAATATTTTTTAATTCTCTATCGAATGCGCCACTTCCCGACGCTTATAAACAATGTTGCATTTTTGCTGACCAACAGCGCTGAGTCAGCAATCACTTGACTTCGAAATTCAGCGATGTCCCCAATGCGAAATATGATCGCTATCATGTATAGATTCAATTTCAAAAATAAAAAAAAGAGGTTCATGGTTTGTTAGGAATAATTCCCTGTCTAATAAAAGTGATCATGAAAAACATGAAATATTTATCTCCTTGTACCGATGCACATCAGCGGTTGAATGAATCCGTGCTACGGTTTCATGAAAGATTGAAGGCAACAGTTGGTTTTCAACCTTAAAACTCTCTTTTGTGAAATTGAAGTAAATTATCTTTTAATGTAACTGTCACACAGAAACATTTTAACGAGAATTGCATAAACTTTTGTGCACAATCAATCTTTCAAACTTTAGGTTTTTTATATAACAAATAATATTTCATATATAATGAAAATAAATGTTTATTTATATAAACCATCTCTTATATGTGATCAAACACGCTCCATTTTTATTTTCCGAAATGGCTAAAAAAAGAAACAACCTACAAGATCAACAAAAGCTTCATCTACAAGTCCAATGCGAAAACATATTTGTTTACATTAGCATGGCTTCGAACGTTTAATGACGTATTGTGACGTCATTAGAATTCGATATTTTGATTTTACACAACACAGTAAGTCTCCTTACGAAACTTGTATTAAAAAAACCGGTAAAACATGTTTTTATGTTTTTGTTCACACATTCGAATGTGTAGCAGATATTCAGTCAGCTTCTAAACCGAATAACGATATTATTATTACAAGATATTTTGATTGTATTCGGTGTGTTGTTAACACGGGATATCATGTAATGCATGGAATTGACAGAGAAAAGCTTAAATCGCGTGAAATTAAGATGAATTTTCTATTGTAACGTCACCTTCTATTAAACCTCCGTCCTATAAAAAGATATAAATGCACACCCAAAGAGATATTTATTGGACAAAATGAGGAAGGTATGCATAGAGCAAGCTAAATAAACACACACGTTATTAAATTCAACCAGCATGTTATTTATCGTAATAATACCAAAGAACACCGTTTATATATTTCCTTTCTTGTTTATTATTGATGAGTTTGTCTATATTTTACAGTACGTGCATTGACATACACGCCCAGCCTCTATTTAACGCCCACCCTATAAGCGTTTTAGAATTGTAAAGTCAGATGAGTTGACAGATTTTACTGCAATCCTGGTTACCTGGGTGACCAACCGTGCTATTACTTCACGAAAAACTTATTAGGGTTAGAGTGTATCTAATTAACTTCGGTATGTAACTGTACTGCTGCTGTACTAGCTTTGAGCTTTTTAAATTATTTTAATATACAGGAAATGTCGTCTTCAACAGATTTTTTTCACAAGCATTTCCACGAGCTTCTGGTGTGAGATATTCGAAGCCAAAGAAAGAAGAGAAAGTAAATCTATAAGCAAATCTGTAAACGATTTTCGATCTTTCAACATCATAAGTAAAACATTCTCAACTATGTCCAATTCAATTCTGTTGCTTACACCTCTTTCTCGTTCTTTAAAACTTCTAAAAGTCCATTACCTTGTCATTACAAATTAGTACCGAAGTGATTGCCTCGATTAACCATCTTATTTGGTCATTCTCGATTAACCGAATCATTTGGCAACTCGTGATAGATGCATAGCAGGTCGGTCGCTGTTTTGTGATTCAATAGTTATGTGTAATTAATAACCCATATTAAATAATAATATTTTCCATCTCCTCTTTAGCCATAGCTAAATATTAGTATATTAGATAGTTCTTAAAATAAAAACGAGCATGGTATAAAAATGAACAATTGGCAAGTCTAGTGACGTATGCAATGTATTTTGGACTCTCATTCTTAGCCTTAGAAATAATTCTTCTACATCGGTTAGAGAAAGAATGTTATATAACAGTTTATTTTCGTTACATCGAAGATCAAATTTCAATACAATGATACACTGTTTTTTGTTTGTGGAGGGTGGTAGGTTAAAGTCAAGGCGGAGAGAAGATAAGGGGAGAGCTTATAATTTCTGAAGGTGCCCACCTTCCCTCCAGGTAATTACGTCATATGAGGTCCAAAGTCAATCTCAGTTCTTAACCGGGAAACGTGAATCAAATCCTAGAAGCTCCAGAATAAGCGAGAAACAAACTGATAATTCCAAATACAGATAAATGTGAATATAATCTAGAAAACAATTATGAAATGACTTTTAATCGGAAGATAGTTAAGCATCAGTGAGACTGAAACCAGTAGAACATGAAGTATCAGTGAGGCTGCAACGAGTAAAAAGTTAAGCATCACCGAGGCTCAATCTAAATTTAACACAGCATAACTTACATGGTACGTAGCAGTTGTTGAGCCACGGGGAAACATGGTAAGGTTCTCCCCACATATATTCCATCATAATTCTACAGTTGTTGAAACAACACATCTCATATAAAACATTGCTTTCACGTCGATTCTCGAATTACTCATAAACACATTCGTGTTTGTTTAGAGTTGACAATACCAAGAATCATGTCTTTGACGCGAGAGCTGCGTGAAAACGGGAGAAATCTATACAACAAAATCGCACGCCAAAGCATGTAAAATAAAATAAAAAAAAGTAAAATAAAAAGTAAAACTTTTCTCGTGAAAATATGTAAAAGCTTTTTCACCTTAAAAAGTAAAATAATGAAATTTTAACTTATTTGTAAGAAACGGTCTGCATTACTGGTTCCTATCATATTGATGATTTGCTGTTAGGGTTGTAACATAATTTAATGCATCGGCATTAGTTACAAGGGCAATAACAAGTAAATTTCATGGTCTGTACCCCCTCTTTAAAACGAAAGCTTAGGTAATGAAGCTATGAACAAACAACAAGAGAAATCATTAATTTTAACGAGTGTATGATCATTGATATTAGTTTGCAATTTGAAGACTGAATCATTAAGCTGTATAACACAAAACAATATTTACTCTGTAAACATTAAGAAGTAAAGAAAACGTTAAAATTTTTAAATAAATGGTAGTCATTGGCCTAACGTATCTTATTTTCAAAGTACAAGTTTTATCAAGATTTATTCCGCCTAGTGCGAACACATGTAGACCATATTTTTGGCGCGTTTCAATGCATATTTCTGCCAAAGCAAACATCCCAAACCTCGTATACCTTTGTTTACTTATGTGCAATGCATAGCGTTTTTTCTCATTTGTATTCGCTACCATCTACCCTTCTACGTCTAATTAAACGGATCAATGGCATTTGGGGAAATAGTTGAAATTCCTTGTTCACACTTTATTAGCGTCAAACATATAAAAATCATCTAGAATGTAAACATAGCTAACATAACTAACATTTCACGTTCGAAAAACCAAGTTGTTTTGATCCAAAGAACAGTTGAGTGAAAGAGCGTTTAATAGATCACTGAGCGTTTTTATTGTGATGGTCAAAACATTTTTTTGCCAAATTGATTTTTTTTTTTAATGTACAGTCGTTAATCAAGGAAGTAGCGTGCATTTCTTAAAAGCAGTAATGAAAAGGAAACTTTCTTGCACCCGTAACAATTTTTCGAAGGATATGCATCATAACGTAAACGAATAATGGTTTACATCCAAAGTACTTTCACACCTGCAATACATCTTCATTATTCTTTTTTATCTATCTAACATAAGCGTAGAAGCTAAGGGCCATGGCTACTTAATATTTTAATCTAGGGAAAATAGGCCATGGAAGTGTCAATTAAATTTCCTTTGCTACAGTCGGTTGTCCGTTGTTTATGATGACAACCTTACCTACTTTATATGCTTCATTGATCTTGCAACATTATTTCCTTGTAGAGAGAGAGTTTCCACACAAATTATCATCCGTAGAACAGACCGGATTTTATCCGCGCATGCGCTATTTTATTGTTCCGTAATACGATACCAGATCCTAGATACGCACTGACAAATATTTCTATTCAGTTTGGGTTGACAGTTATTTGTTTCGTTAACAAGACAGTTTTTCAGAGTTTTCATGTGAGTATACTTATCCGCCCCACATGTGACCTCCTAAAGACGTTCCATCGTTAATGGCCCTTACCGTTGTGGTTAAACACACCTCAAGATCATTTTTCCACTACGTAATATGATGCATTTGCAAGGAGCACACTGTATACGGTGCTTTTGGAGGTAAATTGCAGCAAAGTCACATATGTTCTGCGGTTACTTATCCTTTCTTCCAGCTTTGTACTAATGTAAAAGCTTGGTTGGGTGGTAGTAACGTAAACGTTTGGTTGGAGGGCGTCGCGTGATGTATGGTGTTGAAGGTTATCTTTTGCTCCACTGTCAGATAGTTTCGAGATTTGCTGATAATGAACTGAAATCTTGTAACTTTGTGGCGTCTCATCAGCCAGTATGGCTTCACATATTTAAAATAAACTTTGTCTGGACACGGGCTATGAAATAAGTTGCCTCTTCTTTCGATGACGTCAGATGCTATAATATTATGGTACCTGTAGACATCGCTAAAAAGACAATTAAAACCCCAACATTTTCATTATTACCACTGAACGTTTCTGTCACTATTGAAGAAGAAATCTCATACACAAATTTTCATGAGTCATTAAATAGGGTATTGTATAACTCGCTGTTTCATCATAGTTCAGGGTCATTACATAAGGTATTGTACAACTCGCCGTTTCATCATAGTTCAGGGTCATTACATAGGGTATTGTACAACTCGCCGCTTCATCATGGTTCAGGGTCATTAAATAGGGTATTGTACAACTCGCCGTTTCATCGTGATTCAGTGCGTAGTAGCTATATTGCTTTAAAAGATGTGTTGTTGCTGAAGCTTTAACTTACAAAGAACCGGGACATTGCTTCAAATCATAGTTTGTATAATAAACATTTTGAAAAACGATTTTTTTTATCGCAAAAACAAGGAAGAAATTCCCATTAATACACTCGTTTTGCTTTCAGTGCAAACCTTTTAAAATGTTGACAACCTTTTGTTTTAAAGGGTATAGTATAGCTCGTCGTTTCATTATAATGTTGTGATTTGTTTTCCAATCACATCATTTATATTATCTTGCTCTTTCCTAAGTCTTAACTACTTGACCGCGAAACTCATGTAAACAATGTCACGAAAGCAAGACACAGTGTACTCTACTGTCAGTCAGATTTCATTAGGTTGGTTCATAAACTGGTTGTTTGCGATCATGGCGCAATCATTGCACATGTGGTAAATAACTAACGATACAGGGTATAAAGCACTTCAATCAAAAGGTACCGTTAAAGAACTAGTTGTTATTTGGTTTGTTAACCACGGTAAGTTCCCAGCGAGGATTCATTATAACCTTTGTATATATATATATGCTCGTACTGTATTGTTCGAAATTATTTACACTTCATCATGTTTATTTAATTAAAGTTGTATAAAAAATGTACCGAATAAGAAAAATACATTTTTAAGACTTTTTCACTATAGGACTCATAAAAAGCCTGGAACCTTCATCCTCCAGAGTTAAGCCGTTTATCATGATATTTCTGAATTTGTGATTCCTAAGGAACATCCTAATGACAAAGAAAACCTCTGCCCCTCTAGGTGGTCATGGACCCCCCTCAGGGCCTAGTCTATTAAAGATAAAAACGAAACTCGGGCACAAAGCATTCACCTTTTCTCAAGGTTTAATTTAATCTGTAATTATGTGGTTCTTTAACGTAGTTGGTGAAAGTGTTCGTACTTAAGTGTTTATAGTGTTCATGTACTATTCTGTAAAGGTAAAAGGCAAGTTTAAAACGAATAGGACTGGTGATGAAAGGCGTTGCTTAGCACTGGACTTCAGTATTCAGTGATCTCATTGAAAGACCACTAGACCGCCACAACAAGGTGAACACTCTGCTTCAATTCTTTGACAAGTTAAAGAAACTGTGCAAAAAGATTTTCACTTAAATATGACATAATCGTGATGTGTTTATTGGGCGACTAGTAAACAAAGTTATATAAAAGAAACAAATCACTTGCGCATAATATTAGCCGGTTTTCAGTTAAATCTTTGGAGAAAAAACATCAAAGACTCGATACATATATATTAAATTTCGTCGAGGTAGGTCCAAATAAGTTTCCCTTTATAACATTATTTTCTTTGAATATATTTCTTAAATCATTTATGTTTTCCAACTAAGAAACAATTTGTTGATTGTTTTTTGCTTCAGATGTATCTGCAACTGGCAATAATCTTTCTTCTTCCTGCTGTGATCCTCAGTCAGACCCACGCCAGGTGCTCCGGGAGTTGCAACTTCAAGCCAACAAGGAGCCATGATAACGAGGAGGTGATTTATAACGTTCAGAACGCAGGCTTCGCGTCAAATAGATGCAGGGACAACTGTTCTGGAAATGGAAGATGTTTGGCAGTCAACTGGGAGTTAATAACGGATTGGATATGGGCGACTCGAAACAGTGCACGATGCAGGTATTATTACACAGCGCCAACCGAATGGATCGAAACACTCGATTCATACAGTGCAATCTGTTGGGATGGAAGAAACAAACGAGAAGATACTTGCTTCAGTCATACCGGTCGTCGGTAACAGCACTGTTGCATATTTAATTAGATTGACCTTAGGAAATGGTGTACTCTTTCGTCAGTTAAAAAGATGAGATTACGTGCTATTAACTGCCCTGTACGTCGACTATGAACGCGAGAAATCGAGATTTTAATATATGACATCTAGAAAATATTTCAACAGCTTAAACCGATATCTAATGGTATCCATTGCTATGAAGCACCAACATGCTATGAAGTACCACCATTCCCACCCTTTTGCAAGATTTTATGAACACCCATTATCTAAAATATATGGTATGGTATATGTATGTTTAATTCTTTCCTTAAGTTTACATTTAAGGTAAGAGAATTCGGGTTTTTCACTTGAAAAATACGCTACAATTTCTTTAGAACATTCAAATGATTATGATTATGACAGCTCAAGCTGGCTTATGGTATTTGTATTTGTGTTGTTTTTTGTAGAAAAAAAACAAGTTTTACAACTCCGGATGGCATCAGTATTACTTTTAATAAATTGAGTATGTTTCAAGGAGAGGAATCTTACATACCGTCAAGTTTATGGGTATTTAACTCGCAGAGAAAGTATAAATGTTTTAATAATTCAACTACTATGATGATGTTTGTTTTGATTATGCTTAGCGGTGATGTTCAAGTCAATCCAGGTCCACAAACGTTAGGTGATATTACGAACATGCGAGGATTAAAGATTGCCCATCAAAATGTGAGAGGCTTCTTGGGAAATATCGAAAAAATTCAAATATTACTTAAAGACTTTGCAATCGATATTTTGACAGTCAGTGAAACTCACATAAACAACAATACATTCAATGACAACGCACAACTTTGCGATATACTGAGATACAAATTCATTTCCAAAAATCGAACTGTTGGGAGAAATAGAGGTGTTGCTATGTTCATTTCTGATAATATAAGTTTTCAAAGACGTTCTGATTTAGAAAATGATTATTTGGAGGCAATTTGGATAGAAATTCTTCAGAAAAATACAAGAAAAATCCTCGTTGGTGGGCTGTATCGACCCCCGTCTGGATCAAAGTATTTGCCAGCAGACTTTCAAAAACATTTCAATGAAACGTTGTCTCTAGAAACCAAAGAGAATAATGAGACTCTGCTCCTTAGGGACGTAAATGTTGACTACCTCAAAAGGTGTGATAATAAGCCATTAAAAGAGACTTTCAGAATGTATAATTTGACTCAGATTATAAAGACAGCAACCCGAATAACGAGCGTTTCTGAAACACTAATTGATGCAATTTTTACAACTACTTGCAATAACATCTCTGCTAAAGGAGTTTTCAACATGGGAATAGCTGATCATGATCTCGTTATTTGTGTAAGAAACATGAACACAATAAAATATAAACCAAGAACAATTTGCTGTAGGAATATGGCAAAAGATCAATTAAATTTATAGGATCAAAAAGTTATAATGTCTTGCCTTTTTGCATTAGGAAAGAAACTAATTTTAACAAGTTTATAAACGAGTTGAAAGAACATTTTAAGTGAAATTATAGCATATAGGTCTTACACACTGTATCGCATTTTGTCCCCATTATCCCTATTTTGTAACTTGCACTCCCCCCGACTGATGACGTCATCACTCCCTCTGACTGATTTGTTTATATGCATAGTATTTATTAACCAAATGATTTTATTTTTTAGGTATCTTAATTTTTATTTTAACAGGACTCATATTGAAAACAGAATTTAAAATTTTTAAAATGACTATCTTGTATAAATATTTGTTATGTTATAAATAAATAAATAAATAAATAAATAAATAATAACCTAAGCTGTTCCTGATTCGTGGTACATAAGTCAGATAAAAAGTCTCTCGTCTTGTTCTTTTTACTCTTGCCATTTTGTGTGAGAGCCTTTTGTTCCCCACTTCATTGACCTGCTTGTCTTCACTTACATTTGGCCTTTGGATGATATTGTTAGCTTCGCAGGCGTGTTGAGAGTCTATCGCTGCATCGACGCTTTGCACGAAATATTGGAAATCTTCTTTATTCAAATCACTTTCAATTGTCTCCAAAGAACTATCTTTAGCTCATTCTCGGTGCCTTGTCCAGGTTCTCAAGTAGTTTTGGCGATTATAACATTTAGTAAATTTGAGGGTCGTTAACCCGGTGTAAATACCCACAATGTTTAAACTGTAAATACCCACAATGCTCGTCGGTCGCATGATGCTTCAGCAATATGACATAAATGGCCAGCGGGCGTGCTTTCTAGGTATTTCTTTCAAATACGACATAATCATGATGTGTTTATTGGCTAACTAGTAAACAAAATTTGACGTCTCTTGTGCATAAACATAGTTTTTGTAAAGCAATAGGATATTTTCTTTCAGACAAGCAGATCAAGGAAAGTACCAATTTAAAAAAGATTTGTATATTTTAATACTCGGAAACTGTTTTGCTTTTAAACAGATATAGAATATTGCTTTTGCTATAGATGTATCTGCAACTGGCGTTCAGCTTTCTTCTTCCTGCTGTGATCTTTAGTCAGACTATACGGCTCCCACTGCATGGAAAAGCACACGTAATGCTGACAGTTTGATCTATTGGGACGGAAGAAACAAACAACAAGATACTTGCTTCAGTAGTACCGGTCATCGGTAACAACATTGTTGCATTGCATACTAAAACTTGCTTCAGTAGTACCGGTCATCGGTAACAACACTGTTGCATTGCACACTAAAACTTGCTTCAGTAGTACCGGTCATCGGTAACAACACTGTTGCATTGCACACTAAAACTTGCTTCAGTAGTACCGGTCATCGGTAACAACACTGTTGCATTGCATACTAAAACTTGCTTCAGTAGTACCGGTCATCGGTAACCATACTGTTGCGTTGCATACTAAAACTTGCTTCAGTAGTACCGGTCATCGGTAACAGCACTGTTGCATTGCATACTAAAACTTGCTTCAGTAGTACCGGTCATCGGTAACAACATTGTTGCATTGCACACTAAAACTTGCTTCAGTAGTACCGGTCATCGGTAACCATACTGTTGCGTTGCACACTAAAACTTGCTTCAGTAGTACCGGTCATCGGTAACAACACTGTTGCATTGCATACTAAAACTTGCTTCAGTAGTACCGGTTATCGGTAACAACACTGTTGTATTGCATACTAAAACTTGCTTCAGTAGTACCGGTCATCGGTAACAACACTGTTGCATTGTATACTAAAACTTGCTTCAATAGTACCGGTCATCGGTAACAACACTGTTGCATTGCATACTAAAACTTGCTTCAGTAGTACCGGTCTTCGGTAGCAACACTGTTGCATTGCTTACTAAAAATCTACTCTGGATAAAATTTGCAGTTTTTCATGAATTAAGTTAAAAAGATGCTACTTTCGTGTAGTTATTCGAATATTAAACGCGGGAAAATAAACTATGAACGCGGGAAACTTTAATAACAAGACGTTGATCGCAGGGTTCCTGCTTTTCAAAAGTTGCTTAATAATTAGCACTAAAAGATATAACTTGTAACTTTAACCATTTGTATGCAAAAAATCGATATCTTGATATATACGCAGTTTTTGCTATATATATATATATATATATCACAGAAAAAGACACGTAATAAATAACAACGATAATAAAAAAATAAAAAATAACAATTCGAATTCAAAAGTTCGTTTTTAAAACGGCATTTGAAGATCTGTAACGATCCGCACTCAGTGTTATAAGCATAATTGTTCCACAAGCGTGGACCTCGGTATCTTATTGAAAACTGGCCTTTTGTGGTTTTCTGAAAGAGTACTGGTATTCTATATGGTTTATATTAAAACTCGTGGTATTGTATTTATTAAAACAAAGTTGAAATTGCAATTTAACATTTAAGAAAACACTTAGAATTGACCCATTTTTACTCTATAACTATCCATTAGAAATCTGACATTGCAAAAGGAAAACGTCCCCTTTAAAACTCTTAAAGTTGATTGAAGAGGACACAGCTCTTGATGCTTGAAACTATGATGAAAGATAGGGACAAATAGAAAGATTTCAACATGCCACCAATTTAGTGGATAAATCTTGTCTAAGTAAGTCTGCAAGTTTTTGTTATCAGTCGGAAATCTTTGACAAATGAATTGTCAATGAGAAAGAACCAGTTCATTAGGCATTAAGAAGTTATAAATGCTATCAAGGTCTTCATTTAACGAATCTTCGATTTAAAGAGCGGGAGCTCGACCTAAGTAAGTAAGTAAGTAAGTAAGTAAGTCGATTTAAACAAAACTTTCATGAGAACATTAAATAACTGTATCAGCTGCAAACTTTGTTATGCTGCAGTGTTTAAGAGCGTTTTTAAGATCGTTATAGTAGAGCAAGAACAGTAGTGGACCAAGGATAGAACTTTGGGGCACTCCGCAAATTATTGAGATTTTACTGAACAGTTCGGAATTTAGAACAACCGTTTGGAGCAATCGATTAAACAAGTAGTCTATTATCGAAGTTTGTTCTACACAATGTATGCTGTACATAGAAAGTAACTTAACCAACAGTTAATTCTTGCGACGTGTCAAAAGAAGATTTTATTTCAATTTTGGAGTTTCTTTGCTGAATTAGTGTAATTATTTGTAGATTGTTCATAAACTATCCAGCTTGTGTCTGTGGTGTCTCTATTATTCATACTGGATTTGACTTCTGCGTTTAGCCACGTAGAAAGCTTGCCTTTGACAATTTTTTTATAACCGGAGCATGGTTATTAAAGTTCTTCCAAATAGTGTTTTTCACGAAACAACATGCTTCATTTGCATTTGACTCATTATGCAGGGGTTTCTTTCTATTTTAATACAACGCACAAGAAATTTGAAATAGTTTCAACTTAAACTGCTTAATCTTCCGAACGCAGGTAGTCATAGTCGTCAACCATCTGTTGTACAATCAGAACTTTGGCTAATGAAGGTTCATTTGTTGCAACAATACCTAACCAATAAGGTACTTCAGATACTGCTGAATTCAGATGGGTAATTTATTCATCTAAGTTAAAATGCTTTTAAACTCACTCACAAGCGCGATCCCACTTAGCACTAGTGACCGATAACGAAGGCAAGATTTTTTAGCGCTTTGTCCCACAAGCACCAAAATTTTATCGTTTTATTGTCTAGTTATCGCTCGTTAGCGCGTAGTGGGAACCGTGCTTAACAGTTTTTTGTGCCTATTATATATTTTTCAACTTGGAATTTTTCACAAGCAATCCAGGATGCCAGTGTCGCAGTCTCTTGCAGTAAAACACCCGTAAAAAGTACTCCCCAGTACTTTTATCCTAGTAAATAAGTACTTCCGTGGTTTCTTATTTACTAGGATATATGGAATCTTAATAGCTTTCGCTTTCGCTTTTATATTTAATACATTTCCAGGATTTCCTTTTCTGATTAAGACTTTATAGAAAATTTCACACAAAGCCTTTTGTGTTCTTAAGGATGGTCTAAAAATTAGGCTAATAGCAATTTGAAACACAAACCGAAATTATCTTCAGAAAAAACCTAAACTAGAAGAAGCGTGATAAATTATTTTTTTATTTCAATATATTAAACAACTTTTGTACAACTATTGAAACAATGAACTGGGAAAATGGGGAGTTGGGTGATGAGGAAGAACGTGTCGCCTTCGTAACACAAAAATACCCCTGCTCATTTAGCCAGCCAATAAAGACTTAAAACTGCCGCAAGGGTTGACATCGTCATAACGGAAAACTTACGCTAATAACTGAAAACCTATAGAGTGGCAACTTTATTTAAACTTTTAAGAAGGTGGTTCTATGCCTTAACCACTCGAAAAAGATTAAGGATAATCACTTGAACGTAGTACTTCTTCATGTAAGAAACTTTACGAATCTATCTAAAAGATCTTTTGGTGGGGGTTTATTTTCGCTGTTTATTCATGAATGAGAATCTTATTCTGCTAAAATAAAATAAAAAATATATAAAATATATAAAGTCTATATATGTAATAATATACAATGCTTATATTATGAAACTTCTAATGGAGTATCAAGCAGCTTTGGGGAATGACTTTGCGGGTTAACAATCAAGAGGTTTTGCTCAAACACCGCCTAATAATATAGAATTTTCACAAGAAAAATTCTACATATACACATCAAGCAACTAGAATAGATAAAACGTTAAATGAAAATAATGCAGTATTACTTACGAACAAATAAAACTAAGCACAAAATATAAAAACCATTTTCAACTGAAGAAAACAAGATCAAAGTTTTGGGAATGATACGAGAACTTTGTTTTTCAAACAGTTGATCAAATGTTTTCGCATTATTTGCACATCAAAACGCGCCTTTATTGGCGATTTGTCATCATTTGTCAAAAATTTCATCTGCGAAAGCTATGGGAAAGGGACCGCAGTTATACCCATCGGTTTGTTTTTGGACAGGCAAAAAGCTAACGATAAATTTTTCAACACAGTTTCTGTACAATGCTAAACGCATTTTCTGTTTACCCGACTCAGAACATTTTCAAACTGTTAAAAATCTGTTTCTTTGTATTTTTATACATCCAGACGACATAAAATCTCATATATGAATTGAGCAATTGCAGATGCAGGTAACTCATTTGCGCACTAATGAAGTTCTCTTTATAATGCGTGCGAAAAATGACAAATAGAAAAATATTGGACGACTCGTTACTGAGTTCAGATAAAGCATTCCTCTCCAAAGAACATTAAGGTAAAGGAAATATTTTAGTAACCAATGGAATATCCATGGAGTTTTACAGACCAAGTTTTAAAAGGTTTCTTTTCAGATGATACTTCGTGGTTAAAGAATATGTCACGAGTCCAGTACATTTGACTTACTAACATTATGCAAGTATTTGTTTAATTAATTGCCATTAGAAACTCCGTTTTAGAGGTAAAAACGAAACTCGGTCACAAAGGTCCACCCTTTCTCAAGGTCTCATTTTATCTGTAATTATGTGGTTCTTTAACGTAGTTGGTGTAAGTGTTCGTACTTAAGTGTTTATAGTGTTTATGTACTATTCTGTAAAGGTAGAAGGCAAGTTTAAAACGAATAGGACTGGTGATGAAAGGCGTTGCTTAGCACTGGACTTCAGCATTCAGTGATCTCATTGAAAGACCACTAGACCGCCACAACAAGGTGAACACTCTGTTTCAATTCTTTGACAAGTTAAAGAAACTGTTTAAGAAGATTCTCACTTAAATATGACATAATCGTGATGTGTTTATTGGGCGACTAGTAAACAAAGTTATATAAAAGAAACAAATCCCGTGCGCATAATATCAGCAGTTAAATCTTTGGAGAAACAACATCAAAGACTCGATACATATATATTAAATTTCGTCGAGGTAGGTCCAAATAAGTTTCCCTTTATAACATTATTTTTTTTGAATATATTTCTTAAATCATTTATGTTTTCCAACTAAGAAACAATTTGTTGATTGTTTTTTGCTTCAGATGTATCTGCAACTGGCAATAATCTTTCTTCTTCCTGCTGTGATCCTCAGTCAGACCCACGCCAGGTGCTCCGGGAGTTGCAACTACAAGCCAACAAGTAACCATGATCATACGGAGGAGATTTCTAACGTTCAGAACGCACGCATCGCGTCAAATAAATGCAGGGACAAATGTTCTGGAAATGGAAGATGTATGGCAGTGAACTGGAAGATAAAAAGTGATTCGTGGTGGGCGACGAGAAACAAAGCAGAATGCAAGTATTATTACACAGCGCCAACCGAATGGACCCATACACTCGATTCATTCAGTGCGGTCTGTTGGGATGGAAGAAACAAACGAGAAGATACTTGCTTCAGTAGTACCGGTCGTCGATAACAACACTGTTGCATATTTAATTAGACTGATCTTAGGAAATTGTGTACTCTTTCGTCAGTTAAAAAGATGAGATTACGTGCTATTAACTGCCCTGTACGTCGACTATGAACGCGAGAAATCAAGATTTTAATATATGACATCTAGAAAATATTTCAACAGCTTAAACCGATATGTAGTGGTATCCATTGCTATGAAGTACCACCATGCTAGTAGTGCCACCATTCTCACCCTTTTGCAAGATTTTATGAACATTCATTATCTACAATATATGGTATATGTATTATATACAATACAAATGTGGCAGAAATTAAGTCTCTTTATTATACAGAAGGTTGCTTGCTATCGTGATCCATGGGTCAACATTTCTCAACTTTTAGGGGGTATCACAATTGGACAGGCTAAACGAGAAACACAGTCTATGAACGGTTTCATCAGACCTTTACGGAAAAACCTCTCTGGAGTTCTGACTCAAAGAAGCTCAATGCTTCAGATTTGAGGACATATACTGTGCTGTAATGTTAACGGCGGAAGTTCACATATACTATTCCTATTAACGTAAATTGCAATCCATTAATTGAATAAAACGCCCAACGGTGGCTGACCAAGGATTTATGATATAGTTAATAAACTCAAAAATCGCATTCATATGAGAAAACCCCGGCTTATAAAGGTCATTCTATTTTTTTATTTTTTTCTAATACAGCCCCACATTGTAGAACCGGTTTTATGCAGTTTTTGCTTTCTGACCGAGACTTGGAAATAATTTCGTCTAGTGGAAAAGGTATATATATATATGAAAATTAAAGACAGTTACAATAAAGCTTATTAACAATCATAATAGAGATATATATATATATACGAAATTAATTGTACAGTATACATCCGCTGATTCGAACTTTCTTGTACAGTATACATCCGCTAATTCAAACTTTCGTTATTTCAAACAAATTCCTAAATTCTTTTGAGTTTGCTTTAAGAAACTTTTTAATATTTTTAATATTAATTTTATAATGTATTTTGCTCCCTAGTAAAATGAAATATGCAAGGAATCTGTAGATGCAAGGAATCCTTCCCCATCGCCAAGATTAACTCTTTAACTTCAATGTGAAAACATTTTCCAACGCTTGCATAGTTTTTATTTATGTAGAAAACCGTGTTACTCAAATACCATATTTAAATGCAAACCATCGGCCGATCGGCCCCCAGATATTTAGCGAGAAATGCCGTTGTCGAGGCCTGTTAGTAAAGATTGCCATGGGTAATAAACATTTGGTGCAAATGCTGTTTTATACAGACAGACATGCCGAGTGTTCAGTAAGCGTAAAATTGAGTGTAGATCGAGTGATTTTCCCAAATACAAAAGTCTTCGGTTTTTTATCAAATTGTAAACAAATAACAAACCCGAGAATTATCTACAAAACAATAAAAATATCACAATCTCAAAATTGTTTGATTGGCTAAAATTGTTTGTCAAATGAATGCGATTGGCTGCTTATATTCAACCTGTCAAGAAATCAGTTAAAATAAAAACTACATCTACAAATCCATATAAATTGATTATATATAACAGTTTTGTTTGGAAATAAATAAAAGCGGAACAATATTATCAACAATAGATGAAATAAATTCGTATCCACGTTAGTAAATATATGCACAGTAAAAACATAAACAAAATTCAAGAAAAAGAGTCAATTCCATAAATACTAAAACTCAAAAAATATATGAAGGTGCGCAATATTTGACAATCAGAAAATCACGTGAAAGCGGAATTCGTGCGTTTTAAAGTGTTTCTATGCTAAATAAACACGAATAAAGAAGATTAAATTAGTTTTCTAATGTGTAAGAAAGATGACGCTCATGTCATTAAAATATATAAACTTTGTCATGCGCTTCTAACATAGTACCATTCTAATCTGCACGAAATGTCATTCCACTATATATTCGATCTATCGCGCGTTCTTTACGCGTAAATCTTTCTAAATAACAAGTTATCGGTAAGAATATCATGAACATATCATTAATTTCAACCATCGATAAACTACATGCAGAAAAACCTGTAAACATTAAAAAAGGTTTTGACACCCTCAACAAGATAAAAAAAAATTGCGTAAAGTGTTAAAAGCCGCAAAAATTAACGAACAACTCATTTTTTCATCTTTTAGAGCTATGAACGTTTAAATGTTTTTGGAACATAACGAAATACCCATCAAGTTTACATTGAGCATACTTTTTGTAATGTCATTATTTGCCCCATTCAGTCCGATTATTGATGAGTCCATAGACGTTTCCCAAACTCTCTAAATACGTTTAATAGATTTCTGCTTATTGTTCTGTAAAATATACCTCTAACTGCACCAATGAGAGTGTCGCAAGCACTTCTCCTTGAACCAATGGCTGATCAGTTCATTGTTTAGTCCTTCAATTGTTACATCATCATAAACAAGATCCGTTGAAGGCTTCTAAACATTGAAGGTCCAAAAGATTATAGATTCAATATTATCAATTCTTAAACAGTTACCATGGGAACGGGTAGAACACGTTCGTATCCTCCCCTATTGCGGTGTTCTCGATGGGCCTTCTTCAGAAAAAGTAGCGTTTCCTTACTAAGACATTGATAACAGAGTCGACACAACTAAACGGTAAAAACAATGTCTTCTTACGAAATTAGTTCATAGATTAGTCCTTTTAAAACACGTTCAAAGGAAAAATTGATTAAAGAAAAACGTCAAGAGACAATAAAATAATATTAAAGATAATATTACTAAATGTAGTCTAACTATGTTATTCATATGACGTTTGCTGAGAGATAAAGCTCGAATTTCCACGATATTCCTTCGTTTGTTAAAAAAACAACTCAGCGTGTCAGGAATTTCAAACAATTACAAAGGAGTAAAAACTATCGTTAAATAGTAAAAAACAAGATGCCAACCTTGTCTTCGCAGTTGCGCATACACTGTTCGGTTTTACAGCGAATCGTGGTGAACAGAACGTCCTGGGAACTAGCTATGACGTCATTGTCGTGATCGGCACTGAAAGAGGATTATTGATCAACGGAAAGAACTATATGTAGAAAGGAGATCTTACCGTGTGACTATATGTGTGGACACACCTACCAGTGCCAATGTGTTGTGAACTACCTGAAATAAAAACAGGGAAGTTTGAATAGGCATCGTTCATAATAAAGGTAGACACGCAGAGAATTAATCTGGGATTAGCAAAATTACAAAAGAACATGTCTGTGATGTCAAAATTACAAAAGTCTGTTTATGGAGCACGTTTGAAATGGCAGATATGAAACAAACTACTAAACACCTTATTTTTCCAATAATAATCTTTTTTTTTAATAATCTATTTTTTTTTTTTTTTAACAATAAACCCATGGTGCAATCCGGGACGCCATAAACTATGTAACGTCAAATATATATACAACTATTTCAGAATTAAAATTTTGTAATAATAACATTGTTGTTTTTGTATATAGTTGTGTTTGTTACTCCAATTGCGTAATGTTTGCCATTACGTTAGACTGCTCCATGTCTGAGAGATCATGGTCTCTCCTGAACGATCTTGAGCCTCTTATGCATAGCAATGTTGATCGCAACAGCGAAAACAAAATTTTTGTCCTGATGAAATTTGAAGCTGTTGATTGCAAAATATTCCTCTTCTCCAAAATCATTTATGCCAGTCGTTTGTAAAAAGTTTTTCACTCTCTTCCCATTCCACCGTTTGTTGAAAAACCCAAGGACGTGAATGTTCCGTTTTCGATCTCAAATACACGTTCGTTGTACGCACGATTTCTTCATTTCTGTATTTCCAGACCCCTGTATCTCAGAGCGCTAAGGTCAAATACCCGTACGTCTAAAAATACCCTTTGACCAGGAGTCCAGAATCCAGTCGCACTTATGTCAAGCCGTGCCTCTGGTCTTCTATTCGCAGTTCGATTTCGTAGTATTTCACCATTCATTTCTAACATTGTGGGTTCTTTCCTCACATTTCGCCATACTTCCTCCAACAAATTTCCCGTAATGTCCCGTAAAACTTGTTCGGTGTGGCGTTACGTGATAAATCCGCCTTCTTACAAGAAAGTGCATGCGCAATATCGAATTTCCTTCCACATACGCAGTCAGCAGGAAGTCTTGGGATGAACCAATTGTATCTTATTCATAATGCATCCCAAAACTGCTCTTTGTTTAAGTCGTATTCAAGATCTTTCAGTGGTAGACTAGTGAGCCAGTTCGATGCACCACTCTCCTTGTTGGCATCGTTTAACCTTTTTGTTTCATCGTCCATTCTCCTGCGAAGTTCCTCCAGCTTTTCGTTGTTCTTTTGACGGCGTTCATTCTTTACCTGCTGTCGAGTCTTTCCTTCCTCGATTACCACTCTTTTCATGTCGTCTCGTAGCTTTTACGTGATTTCTCCTGAATTTTCATATTCAATCGGAGCCACTTCTGTCATAATTCTTATACCTATACCACCCAGTCTTGGAGGTAAAGATAACATGAGTCGCTCGTCGTCATTTAAAATTGTCTCCCAGTTACTGCAGGGATTAAGACCTTATTTTTGCGTTTGCAAGTAAAAAATCGAAACGACGGGGGTCACAGAGATTCGCATGTTTTTGATGAAAACGTATCATGAACAAGCGATGATAGCTTTCCATTTTGTCTTCTTACAAATGAGGCATCATGCATCGTGCATAAACTCACCTTCTGATACATCAACGCGTTGGTGGTGTGAGTGTTCGAAGAGAGGTTGGGAGACATGTTCACCTGAAACACATGTTTATAATGGCTCTCTCTTGAAGAAATAAACGAATAAATGGATGAACGAAAAAACAATCAGTTCTTTAAATTAATAAAATATTCAGGCATTATTTACCTCCATTAGCCAAACATTGGCTTGCTCATCCAGGACAAAATCAACACGAACCAATTCGAAAAAATTCCTACAAAACATGCAACAATAGATTGCCATTTTTAAAACTCTCATCCAACTGACTAATGCTCATGGGAATTGTTTCTTTAATAATTTTTTGTTTTTTATTTATTGTTATTTATTTTTGGGCTTTAATCTATTTTTAGGCAAATAATTTTTGTGGCAATTGGCAGTTATTTCATCTTGCTACAAACTGCATGTTAGAAAGTTACCACTGCATACCATCAGTTTAAGTATCTTTAGAAAGTTACTACTAAATACTATCAGTTTAAGTACCCACAAAGTTACTGCTACATACCATCAGTTTAAGTAACCACAAAATTATTGCTACATACCATCGGTTTGAGAATCCTTTCAAAGCATTTCGCATTTGCTTTTCTTTTGTAATAAACATCTAAAAGTGAAGGATAATATTTACACATAAGGTGTTTCGTTCTTTAAAATTCTTTAATGCTAAAAATGCCAAGTATTTATTGGAAATTTTAATGATTTTCAATTAATTGGAATTTCAAATATATAAATTTAACAGTCTTACTTCGACTTAAATTTACACGTATTTGAAATTGATATTTCATGGTCAAAACAAACAAGTAGGTGTCACCTGCGCAATGCACTTTTGAATTTCATTCCAAATCTTCTCAGTGTCAAACCCTGAACAACTGACTAACTAATAAAGAGGGTTGTTACCCAGGTAGCTACACAACAAAAGGTTGTTACCCAGGTAACCTTCAAAATGATAATCAAAACTCTACAACATGAAAGTGAAAATTATACAGATAATCAAAAACGCTTCTTGATTAATTTGTATCTATGGCAACGGGACATTCCAATGGCCATTGTATTGTGTTTAAGACAATTATTTTTAAAACTCAATTTCTTAATAATAACCTGAAACCTTTACACTTTATTTAGCCCTTCCTTTAACACATTCTTAAACAAATAAAACACCCATCTTGTCATGTAACAATGCATGAAATGAGCAATGTACTTTTATACTATCATGAGAATGAATCGAAACCTTTTTCTGCAAGGTGGGTAAACAACGAATCTTTAAAACTCATTTTTTGCTTGTTGTAGTAGTCCCTCAAAGATGGCATCTGAAATGATTATAAAGTAATTGCACATATTCTATTATTAATGAGGGTTGAGTTTTTCAGGTAATTTCTTTTCTTGTAAGTTCTATTTGCAAAATTCAGAATTAAAAATAATGAAGACCACAGCGAAGGAATAGAAGATAAAACATTAATCCATGAAGTAAAAGGTTACACTTTATGTCAAAGGGATACATTTATTTCCTTTGCAAGGAAAGCAACACCAATAATCTGACAAGTGGAACAGTTTGTCAATTAAGTATTGGACAGTCCTGTTTGGGACACTTAATTAAATGGCAATTGAAATAAGAAAAATGCTGGACTGTTTTATTGGTGATGGCATTTAGTATTTTAATATTATTATCACAAATACACAATCACACATCTTCAAGTCCAGTGTACGCATCAGCAACAACATATTTCTCTGAATTGTTAACATCAAGAGGCTCGTAATCCACCGTGCAAAATCTGAAAAACTGCACTCGCTATAAACACGAAGTGACGAGTTTTAAAAGAATTGAATATACAGTATAATCCAGATAACTTGAGGATAACTTAAGGTAACTCGAACCCCCAAGGGACCAAGAAAAATAGTTTGTGATAACAAATGTTGGACTTATCGAGAGTTTTTAGGAGAAAATATGAGAAAAGGAGAATGAAAAAACAGTTCGACTTAATACAAGTTCGACTTAGCAGCAGTTAATTTCCTTCGCTAGCTCAGATTTTCAGAAACAACAACTGTATTCCCAGCATACTTCATAAGCAAATTATTATATCTTGGTTCATCAACCTAAGAAACCCATTTGACAAATGAAATTTTATGTAACTTTATCACTATATACCTTTAAAACTTGAGGCAATTATCGCAGATGTAAAAGGCATAATATACAATGCAAGACATCAAATTTCTTTTGGTATGTGAAATCAAAATCCACATTCCTCACCTAACAAGCAACTCTTCAGTGTACAAGTAGACAAGAAGGGGATCAACGCTTGTCACCACAACATAAACACCAATGTCAAATTTGCTAAAATTGCAAAATAATACATATTGCAGTAGACCAAGTCATTATTTATTTAAAAATCGGTTATTTTGTGATCAGAGCATTGCATCCATCTTGAATAATTTGTCTGTCACGCAAATCACACAAGATGTCACTGCAGTGTTCTCTCCTTACAAGATTAACTTTAAATTGATATAATAGACCCCTTCCAAGATAGCAATGTATTAAACTAAAGCAATTCCATAAAGACCATTCCTAACAAAAGAAGTTCATAAAATGATTGACAACTCAACCTAAACTAACAAAAGAAGTTCACAAAATGATTGACAACACAACCTTAACTAACAAAAGAAGCCTCGTTTTCATAGATCATTATTTTACTTTACATTCTTATTTACATCCTCCAAGTAGTTAAAATATATTTTTTCAACAAATGATGAAAAAGATTTCAATAGTTATTCAAAGAATAGTTATTCAGAACAATATATTTGACATTTGTCATATTAAAATAAAACACAATTAAGTTTCATGAAGTAACTTCATGGCTCATGGTTGGGATTTTTATAAGGTACACACTAGGTATGTTAGAAGCTAATGAAAAAACATCTTTCCATACATTAAAACGTTATTATAAAACATACCGTCTGTCAATGAGCAGAGGCCTCTCAACAAATTCTTGAACAAATGTGTGTTTAGTGTCAAGCTGCAAATCTATGGAAATCATACGGACAACATATCTGATAAACCCATAAAATATTACAAACAACGATTAGAAATAGTTAAATATTAAGAGTTTGGAAATTGATTTATAATCAACGAATAATATACATTATAATAATAACATGGATATATTTATTAAATAAATACCTTTTACATTCAGAATTTTTATTCCGCGATGATTGTTACTCTTTTGCACCCAAAGTTTTTCGGGGTTCTTCTCCGCCTAACGACCAAAGATCATATATATAACCTAACAGGATTCAAATCAATTAACTGATGTCAGTGAAAACCTTTTCTTGAACAATAATTTGTTTATTTTAATTAAATTATAATAGATCTCGTCACAGATTTTCATGTTTAGAACAATTTTCTTTATGGAAAAACACTTTAAAAACTTTATAAATACCACTTTTAACAGTTTTCCTTTATCCCCTGGCATTGAAAAAGCTAGTGGAGACCAGCGTAATGTGGATGTCACAAGGCTAACTTTAAGTGTGAGATGACCAGACCCAGGGAAATGGTTAACCTGAAAAAAAAAACTTGACCCAATGAAAGATTAGCTCTCTAGGGTTTGGTACAATTAATGGAAATGATTAAAATCAATTCTTGCAAAAATACTAATTATAACTAATAGATCTTAATTAATCGTGGGGAGTTCTAATGGTAACCTGCTTCAATCTATAAACCGGATATAACTTTAGCAGTCAAGCAAATATAAATATACTAAGAGCTTTGATTGACACTAAGGCACTCACTGATTCTTGTGTATTGTTCTCTGACTTGGTTATTATTTAGATTCGTCATTGTTACAAATGACAAATAATATCTTTACTACCCATTAATTCAGAATATGGTTTTAAAAAATTGTACGCTTAACCAATGAAAATGACTTATGACTTTATTAACCAATGAAAATGCTTTATTGATCTATTTATGACTTTATTAATCAATAAAAATGCTTCTTTCCAAACACATAGAGACATATTATAAAGTTTTTTTTTGTCCCTCAAAAAAAAACAACCTTTTGGTAATTTTCTACATTTGTGAGATCGAAATCCCTTTCGAATGGAAAATCATAGGCCCATAAAACATCCCAATGTTGAGGCGGAGACAGTGATTGCATGACAGAGTAACCAGCTAACTCCAAGGTCATGACTACGTGACGTAAATGAGATGTCTGAAAAAAAAACAACACAAATACATTAAAATTTCCAACGGCCCACCGAAACTCATATATCTATATATATATTGCCCATATAAATAATTTTAAATATACTTTTAGGGTGACATCCACATTTAAGTTGTGACATAACATCAATTAACATAACATCTTTAGCGTCAATTAAATAAGTTGTGAGAGTGGGGGTTTAGAAAGCTAGCGTCATAATCTGTGCTTATTATTGTGGTAGTAAGTTTGAATGTCTCATTACTTCACGTAAAAATAAACCTTTTTGGCATAAATCCATGCAGCCTTTCTACGTTGTTGAAGAGGGAGAAATGGGGCTTCTTCAAACTTCCATTTTGCCAGATAAAATAAATGATAGATATTAATAATGAGGACAAAGATACCAAAGGCAAATGCAAAAAGCATAAATATTTTCGATAATGTCCATCTGAATGGCTTGTCATTCTCAAGAGGTTGGGTATTTTCATCAATCACATAATAGCTTTGTTTGTGTCGCTTATCAAATTTTCCTATATCATACTTCCTCATCATTTCTAAAATAAGAAAAATATGTGTCAATAATAAAAACAAACAATATATGACCACCAAGTAAAAGTTCAAAAATGTGTTGTTTTGAACATTAACAATATAAAACAGAATTGGATGGGCATAAAAAAAACTCATAAACATTAAATCTAAAACTAAAAATAATATAAATAGTCTTAACATAAATGATAACATTGTAACAAACAAAAAGGACATAGCCAACCATTTTAATAATTTTTTCTCTTCCATAGCATACAAGCTTTCAAATAAAATTAAAAAGTCTAAAATGGATTTTAAAGAATATTTACTTGAACCTAATACCAATAATTTCTTCATTTCACCAACAACTAAAGAAGAGGTTGATAACTTTATAAAAAATCTACAAGTAGGAAAGAACACCAGGCCCCAATAGTCTACCTACAACACTCCTTCAACTAGCTTCCAAATCTATATGTAACCCTCTCCGCACCATTTTCAACAATTCATTCCAAAAAGGCATCTTTCCTGACTTGTTTAAAACAGCTAAAGTCATTCCTGTTTGAAAAGGATCTGAAGTTCAACTACAGACCTATCCCACTTTTGTCTAATCTCAGCAAGATCTTTGAAAGAGTTATGCATACAAGGCTTTATTCATGTTTATCTGTACAAGTAGCAGTTTGGTTTTAGGAATAAGCAATCAACAACACATGACCTAATTAAAATCACAGAATCTGGTCAGTAAAGAAGGCCTTCGATAAAGTGAACCATGCCATATTAATCTCCAAATTGTACTACTATGGTATCCGAGGTATACCTTCCAAATGGGTTGTCTCCTACCTTTCAAACCGTCAACAATTTATATGCGTTAATAGTCATTTCTCTGACACACACATTGTTAAAACAGGAGTCCCCCAGGGCTCCATACTTGGACCTTTGCTCTTCCTCATTTACGTAAACGATCTAAACAAATCTATATCACATTCATCTTGCTATCATTTTGACGACAATACTAACTTATTGATAATAAATAAATCTCTTAAAAAAATAAACAAATATATTAACCATGATCTATCAACTCTGTAGCAATGGCTTCGAGCCAATAAAATCTCTCTAAATGTTAGTAAAACTGAAATAATAATCTTTAGATCAAATACTTTCTTTTATATATAAAAAATAATGGAAATATCCCTAAACATCTAAATTTCAGGCTAAGTGGAGAGTAAATTAATTTAACATCTAACAAAATTAAATATCTTGGTATCCATATATCTAGATGAGAAATTTGAACTTCAAAGATCATATTCATAATATCGCATTAAAACTCTCTCACTCTAACGGAATGTTGGCTAAGGTGAGGTACTATGTATCCTTTGATACCTTATTACACATCTATCATGCCAACTTAAATTCAAATCTCAGATATGCTTGCCAGGTTTGAGGTCATTCACACAAACCTTCTCTTCACAGAATTTCTTCTCTTCAACGAAAAGCTCTCCGTTTAATCTTCTTTCAACCTCCACAATGTAGCACTGACATCTTGTTTACTCTCTCTAACATACTCCCTTTTCATAATCTAGTATGGGAGCATCAACATTCTAGACCGTACCCCGTGTTTGATAACATATTTATGAAAAGAACTGGAGACCATCATAATCTACGTTCAGTTGAAAACAACAATCTCTTGGTACTATTTACCCTTTGATACCCTGTTACACATTTATAATGCCATCTTTAATTCACATCTCAGATATGCGATCATTTGAATTTGGTAATTTATATAGAGGCTTTTTGATCGTACTTTGCAGTTTCACTTTATGAAGTCGTTGTGTATTTTGTAGTAGTGTTTCACTATTTGCTACCCTAATATGTAAAAGAAAAATATTACTGAGAAAAGTGCATGGGTTTCCGCTTAGCACATCTTACAATTCAAAAATTCTGACAATGATGAAATTGGAACATGAAAACGAAACAAGTTTTGCTTCTTTTTTACAAATTATATAATCTGATGTTTGTAAAACAGACTTGCATAATTATCATAAGTTATTATACATCACCGGCTTAATTAACTGCAAACTGCATAGTTAAGAAACTTGTTGGGGGAAAAAAACAAACAACAAAAGAATAATTATAAATTTGTGTCTTGATTTGATGTAAAATATTTTCCGAGCCTCGGCATTAACAGAATTTAGCAACATGCAGGCTAAACCGCCTGCTATCCGGTGTTGGACGTTTTGGCGTTGCAATGTTCTAATGGGACAAGGCCAACGCATCCTGCAATTGTGAAGAACCCCAAATCACAAGCCACATCATGACGGACTGTCCTATATACAAACCACATGGTCTCCCTGGATGCAGTCTTCAAAGATTGGCTGGCTAATGGTTGGGCAGATATATGTAGCGATAATTCGATTGGAAGCAATACGAGAGAGAGAGATCTAAAATATTTAGCTGTTTTTATTCATCATGATAAAGCCTTATTCATTCTTTTGGGTGCGTGTATTTTACCTCTGCTAACATGTACGATTTTTTCTAGGGACTAAATTAGTTCTGAAATACATTTAGCGTAAATATTATGATAGCGAACAGAACTATGAAGCTACCAAAAAGCAATTTCAAAGCAAATTCTATGTGCGAAATTAACCTTCAAAAACTCTTCACACGATCTTTAAAGCCCATGGTTTTCGGAGTGTGGAAGAATGTCATACGCTGAAAATTTCGGGTTTCAATTAAGTTTTTGTTCTTTGGAATTAATTATTTTGTAATGTCTTATCATGGTTTCTTTATAGGTTGATATCAAGAAAGTAAATTTTAATTAAGATAGTGTTTTCATTAGCTATAGTTAAAAAAATGTACACCGTTATGTTAGAAACAGTATATTTAGTAGCGCCCTTTATGCGCCCCTTGTTAGAAACTATATATTTAGTAGCGCCCTTTGTCAAATTGTGGTTTCAATGTATAGCGTTAAGATTAGAAGATATAGCTCTCATTATGTTAAAATTTCATTCAAGATGGTTGTGTTTTTACTGTTTTGAAAACGTTAAGTCAAACTCGCGGTAACTCGTACTGTTTCTCCGTTATCCTTTCTTAGTTTCTCACAATATCTCTCGATAACAAAAAACATTTGCTATCTCAAACTATTTTATTCAGTCTTTTTGAGGATCACCTTATCTGCATTATACTGCAGACGCCTGTAATGAGATCACATGTTGAATGTATGACCATCAGCCAAAAAAAACAACCAATCATTCACAATTGTATTCGTTTAGAAAATACTAGACTTGGTCTTTGGCGAGTGAGGGGCGCGGATTTCATTGCAAATAATACATTAGTCATTTGAAACCAACACTACAAATATTGAATTGCAACGCGATTCTGCTGATTTTAAACAGGAACGAGAATTCTGGTTAAATGATGGACTTGCAAATTGTTAATACACCGACTGTAAAATGCAAATTCGTGCTCTTCGATAAGAAGGAGCTAAAGGAATGGCTTACCGTAAATTCTCTAATTTAGTGCGGCCAAAAAAAAAAAGGTCGAAAATCTGTGAATTTCGTTATCTAATATTATGTAGGAAAAAGTTAACCCGCACTAAATTAGACAAAAATTGAAAATTCCATAAGACGTACCCGCACTAATAAATAGAGGGGGAAAAATTGTACAATTTTCGAAAAAAAGCTATCCGCACTAATTAGAAGCCGCACTAAATTAAAGAATTTACGGTAGAAGCCGCAAAATTAACCGATGCATTAGATCGTGGAAGTCAACCGCGATGACAAGGTGACCAGCAACTTGCAGAACAATTATTGATATTATTATTTCAAATGATATAATATCAACAGTTCAATAACAGAAGATCTTGGTGTTGCTTCTGGCTTGTAATTTCATAAGAGAAAATCCTGGTGTTGCTACTGGCTTGTAATTTCATAAGACAAAATCCTGGTGTTGCTACTGGCTTGTAATTTCATAAGAGAAAATCCTGGTGTTGCTACTGGCTTGTAATTTCAAAAAAGAAAATCCTGGTGTTGCTACTGGCTTGTAATTTCATAAGAGAAAATCCTGGTGTTGCTACTGGCTTGTAATTTCATAAGAGAAAATCCTGGTGTTGCTACTGGCTTGTAATTTCATAAGAGAAAATCCTGGTGTTGCTTCTGGCTTGTAATTTCATAAGACAAAATCCTGGTGTTGCTACTGGCTTGTAATTTCATAAGAGAAAATCCTGATGTTGCTACTGGCTTGTAATTTCATAAGAGAAAATCCTGGTGTTGCTACTAGCTTGTAATTTCATAAGAAAAAATCCTGGTGTTGCTACTGGCTTGTAATTTCATAAGAGAAAATCCTGGTGTTTCTTCTGGCTTGTAATTTCATAAGACAAAATCCTGGTGTTGCTACTGGCTTGTAATTTCACAAGAGAAGATCCTGTTGTTGCTTCTGGCTTGTAATTTCATATCAGTAATATTTTACTGAAAATCTTTAGATCCGAAATAATTGAAAAACACTACATCTCTTTTTAATAGACGTGTTTTTGAGTAATCTTGGTGGGGAAACCATTGGAGTATGGTTAGTAGACCTGTTTTTGAAAATATCTGCATTCAAACCTAACTAATGCTTTCATTTTCCTAATGGATTGAACTCGTCCTTTTTACAAACATTATAACGCGAAAGTTGATTGATATGGATATATAACTTTATTATATATACTCAACTCATAACATGTGTGCTCAACAAAATATGACAATATTAAACCAAAAATAATGAATCCATATTCTGCTCGACGAGAGAATAGTTGATCATAAAATATACAACAATAAGTTTATTTAATAATAATGCAAAGTCTTCTAAAGCCAACATCTAGACAATAAAATCGATAACTTGTGTAGCACGAATAATATAAAAACTATTTTATAGTATCCATAGTAATGAAACGTGATGAAATTCACTACAATGTGAGATTAAATGATATCGTTTGCATCTACGTAAACTTTAAAATCATAAATTTGAAACATTCCACTCTTGGAATGGTGGTAAAGGCGGACAAACTTTCCTTGCTTCAAGCACGGAAAGGTTTGAATTGTACCTCCGTCAAGCACTCCACATTGCTCGTAAGTGACGTCATCAGTAGAAATCTGCAAGAGGTATCTTGGGTTAGCGATAATTCCCAGATTTACATACACCGAATAGATTCGGTAGATTTTCTCCAGCTCCACTTTCCACCAAGTCTCAACCTCCGAAACTTTTGGAATAATCGTTGTATGTAATTTCATTTGGTTAAATCTTCTTATATCTTGCTGACTCTATTTCAATAAATGATTCCCACGAACATTTCATAGAGAATTTAAAACAAATATTTTATTTATTTACCGAGAAATTTTGTCTAAAATTTATCCAACTGAATTTTGAAAAATGATGAAATATCTTAATTTTTTTTCAAAAAAATTATATAAAGTTACATATGGGTATACATACATGCAAAATCACTTACTGCACTTGAAACCTGGATCTTCGCAGATAGTTATATAAAAGTGATTAGAAGGGGAGTTCGGAACGCATGACGGACAAAGAGAAAGTTCATGTGAAGTTGTAAAGAGAAACTTTTCATACCAATCGACTTGAAGCTTCATCTCTTTACCTGGAATAGGTTAGACTGTCGTTGCTAAATGTCAACTATATGCCACACCAAAATATCAGCATTTGATCCATCTAACAATAAAATTTAATTTATCGCTCGCTTTCGTCTGCTGAGGAAATGAATCTACTGTTGCTATCGTTACTATTGTTGATTGTATACAACAAGGCTTCAAAAGCGATTTTAAGCAATCTTTTTTACGAGTTGCTACATATGTGTGTTACAATGAACGCGATGTTACGAGTAAATAAAAAATAAATCAAATTTAGATTAAATTAACTATATTGGAAATAAGCATAAAAGACGAGAAAGCTTTGAAATGGTGAACAGCAACTTTCAGAACTAATCATCATCATCATCATCATTGGATTGCGCGTAAGCATTGTGATACAACAAGAGAATCCTCCCTCAGAAACACCGTAAATAGGAATAATTTATAAATGAGAACATAAAATCTATGATCCTGAACAACGGTCAAATAACGGAAAAGTGAAGTTAGAAACGGGAGATTGAAGTATATAAAACTTGGATAGATTGGGTGGGGTAGTCTTAAAAGTAACTTAAAAATCACATTCTGATCCAAAATCTGATTCTGACTCTGACTAACAGTAATATAAACACCGAATCTTAAATCTTCTGTAGAAATCGGCATCGAATTCGATATTCATTAAAATTTTAAACAAACAAACTTAGAAATTAATAATTTAAGTGTATTTGGCAAAGCTTCTACGTGAAGGCGCAAGCGACTAATTTGCGTTAATGATTTGTGTTAAACCAAACGCTCTTGCAGTATATGACGTCACGAAGGACGGAGATTTGCTCAATTGTCTTACAGGTGTAAACGGAAAACTAGATGCCTGAATCAGAGCTTTGTGGATAACGAACTAAACCCCCAAAATTAATAAAGTGCCGTTCAGAGTGATGGTTGTTTGTGATGGGGTTTTTGTTCCAGTGGCCATATTTGATCTTTCTTCAACAACAACATCACAATGCAGCTTCCTGCCGTTCTTTTAAAATTTTCTTAACAATTTCGCCAAATTTCCTTGAAATCTTAACTATCAAGCGATATTGGAAAAGAAACTCGAAATGCAGCAATCATTTCTTCTCTCAAGTTTCTTTTGCGACATTCAAATTAGGTTTTATTTTGATAACTTCTATTTAGCTGTCTAGCAATTGAATTGGAATTGAATAGAATAGAAACGTAGCAAAATATATCGATAGGAGAGAAGGTTTAAATTGAATGTAACGTAGCAAAACATATCGATAGGAGAGAAGGTTTAAATTGAATGTAACGTAGCAAAACGTTGAAAAAGAAAATGGATTTCCTCTGGAAAGTAAGTACTTGATAATATTTATTATATCTATATTATATTTTTTTTATGAAAGATCAAATATATAAGGTCATGAAATTGACGTTAAAGGCGCTTTTGTTATTTTTCCGTGCCTGTGTTACATACAATGTAGGGTCATAAAATTGACGTTAAAGGCGCTTTTGTTATTTTTCCGTGCCTGTGTTACATACAATGTAGGGTCATGAAATTGACGTTAAAGGCGCTTTTGTTATTTTTCCGTGCCTGTGTTACATACAATGTAGGGTCATGAAATTGACGTTAAAGGCGCTTTTGTTATTTTTCCGTGCCTGTGTTACATACAATGTAGGGTCATGAAATTGACGTTAAAGGCGCTTTTGTTATTTTTCCGTGCCTGTGTTACAAACAATGTAGGGTCATGAAATTGACGTTAAAGGCGCTTTTGTTATTTTTCCGTGCCTGTGTTACATACAATGTAGGGTCATGAAATTGACGTTAAAGGCGCTTTTGTTATTTTTCCGTGCCTGTGTTACATACAATGTCACTATGAAACTACATTTAATTTGAAGAAACTGGGAAATTCTTATTTCAGATTTTTAGCAAGTTACAGCCACGGCCAAAAAGTAACTTGCTAAAAATCTGACGGCTTTTCATTTGAACGTTTATACATTTGCTGGTGCGCCATCTTGTCAACTTGTGTTCACTTGAATTGATGTTATATCTATTACGCTCGCACAAATGTTTCACCGACAAGTTATAAGAATATATAGCAAAAATGCTGAAATTCAAATGTGGAATGTAGTCCACTGTAGGCAAGAGTAAAATTGAAAAGATTTTAACATTTTGAAAATTATGAGAGTGATATATAATAATATAAGGGTAACCCTAATGTAGCTTATAAGAAAAGAAATTATATTTCAAATTTTGTATGCAATGGTCGTAAGCTTCCTAGGAATTCCATGCCTCGTAATAGATTAATATTTTTTTAACGAAAACGTAACTATTTTTACGGCAGACCTTTCAACTAAATACAATTTTTAAAAGTGCCGGCGCCAATACAATAATTCACCAAAAGTTATCGCCTGCTTTCTTTTCCGGTGATGAACCTCGATTTCATGATTTTGTTGCTTGATAATATTTGCGTTAGGTATATTTGACTCTCGTTTATAAACAATGAAAAGGTAGGAAAAGAGGTTTATTCGCCTGGTAAAGAAGTCGAGCGCATCATTGCTCCCGCTAATTTACGGTTACGGACCGTATTACTTTAGACCACGTATATTCTTGAATCAATTATTTAAAACGCGCCTTGCTTATTAAGACTTTAATGGCAAAATTAAAAACGCTTTCTGGTATCGTCAAAGAAATTTCGCCATATCGAAAGAAAGAAATTAAAAGTTCCATACTCTTCTGCACAATGTATTTTTCCGAACTGATGCAAGCAATGTATTTTACCGAACTGATGCAAGCAATGTATTTTACCGAACTGATGCAAGCAATGTATTTTACCGAACTGATGCAAGCAATGTATTTTACCGAACTGATACAAGCAATGTATTTTACCGAACTGATGCAAGCAATGTATTTTACCCAATATAAACAAATACATGCAAAGTGATGTCTTTCAAGATATCAGGAGAGCTGGCTTTGAAACGTTTAAGACCCGATAATTATTAAGCCGCCTTATTATTCAAGTTTTAATTCAATGAAATTTCTCAGCAAATGTTCTCAAGATTTCTCAAGATAGATTTAAACCTTGATTATCAGGAAGTGAGGTAGTTTAGACGCTTGATATTTGTTAAACATAGTATTACCTTCGTTGGACGCTACCCTAAAAAAACTCTGATAAAGTCTAAAATATATAACACTCAATAGCTTAACTTGGTGACAATCTACCTGATTTTCGTAGGCGTGGCGAGAATTATTTTTCACAGTTAAAAAACGGACAATAAAAACACAAAATACAGTGGAACCTCTAAAACGAACACCATTTGTTCCGAGGAAAAGTGGCCCTTTTAACGAAGTGTTTGCTTTATGGAGAGTTTGTATAAAAATTAACTATTGAAGTAAATATATACCGGTATTTGTGGTTTTAGAGTGCAGCAGGGTTTAATGGGGAACAAAAAAGAATCAATACAGATGAGTTAAGCAATGTATTTATAAACTAAAAATATACATTTGTGTTTTCTTTGGTTCAATGTTAGAGCATCTAGGGCACCCTGTCGGCTTGAGAGGGGTGTTATAGGGATATTTCGTTCCTGGAATAAGTGTCCGCTTTAACGAAGTGTGCTTTATAAGAGTTTGACTGGCGGAACGTTTCGTTCCTTTAATTAGAGAACTTGAGAAATCGCAAGAGGAGATCTGTTAGTACGGCGTTTGCTTTTCTGCCGTCCTAGAAATCCCCCCTTAGAATATTATGCTAAAAAATATTATGCACGAAAAAATGTGAACAACCATGGTCAACGTGGGACGCGTAGCTTTGCAAGAGTGCAAAAATTGAAAACAAATGTCATTATTTTTGGATTTGGTTATATTGCAATGTCACGTGCGGAAACAAAATTCTAAAATGGTAGATTCCAATGAAACATGTGCATTTTCTTTTAATACATGTGTTTTTACTTTTGTTGGCTAATTTTTTTAGTTTCTTTTTTCGCTGTTTTAAAGTCGTAAAATTGTTATGGATGCACAAACAGGTATTTATTTAAAGTTTAGTTTGTTTAAAAGTTTCGTTTTATTTTTATTATTTTTGCTTAAGTTTAAATTTCAAAAGTAACATTAAGCGCCAACTTACTCCATTTATTTATTAATTTATTTTGTCGATAACAATAAACCGTATCAAATATAATTGGTATAAATAACGGAACATTTACCTTGTAAATATGAAAAAACAAACAAATTAACCCAATACAAAAATATCAATGAAAGACTGTAGTAAACTACTACAACTAAGTTAGCAAGGAGACATACCTAATACTTGTAAAAGTAGCCACCATAATAAAAATAAACAAGAAACAAAACTAGAAAGAAAATCCTTTTCCCATACACAAAAGACATCTATGCATATTGAAATAAAATAAAATAGCGAAAAAGTGAAAATTTTAAATCATGAAAAATAATCAAATTAATTGTAATTTTATAAGAAATGCTGTTTAATAGAGTTTGCGAGGGTATTATTAGTTTTATAATCAGTCAAATTTTATCCAAAAAAAAGTTTCATAAGTAAGGACCTTGATAATGAAGCGACAACAAACAATAATTAGCAGTTATTACTTTGGGAATAAAAAACGTATCAACTGTGTGGGTACTATGGTTGTGTACAGATTTGGTTAAAGCAAAGATAATCTTTAGTCCATCAGGGAAACGTTTTGGAAAATAGGCATACAAAATTTTAAAACTTGCAATGTTAGGACATCTTTGATTTTGAAATCCCCATATTCAAGGAATATTGGAGTTGACAGGGTTTTATAATATGAAAATGTAATGACTCTTAGTATTTTTTAAAGTTTAGTTATAAATTTGGCCATTTCTCATTGAATGGTGTAGAAACATGGAGTATGAAAGTTTGATGTACTTTCTGGAAAGACGACAACCAAAAATATATCTGTTAATTTTCCATTAGCAATTTCTGTCATTTCTGGATTTGTATGAGGATGATTTTTTGACTTGTTGTCTTCATGGTATATCTCTACCTGCAATTTTCCTTCCATTATTCTCTATTACTTTCTCACATCTCCACCTCTTTTCTTACTTAACTGTGACGTATGCGAATTAAAGATTTGTTAACCTACTTTTTGTATTTAACAGTGATCCCGAAGTTGAATACCGTAAATGACTGAATAAGCGCCCAGGGCGCTTATTAGAAATTTTAACTTTCAGAGGGGGCGCTTATTTAGCAGGGGCGCTTATTCATTTGAATCAAGAAATCGATAAACATATAAATAACATAGTATCTAATAAAAGTCAAAATAAAATTTCAAATACTACAAACTGATGAAAATGTTAGCTGCAAATATCTATATCATCGTCATCCTCTTCGTCGTCAGAGTCAATTTGCAAAAAGTTTGGAGTAGCCTCATTGACATCTTCTTTGTCGATTTCGGTGAAAGGATTTTTAACTTTTTCTGCAGGGGCGCTTTTTAACATGTTTACTTCTATGGGGGGCGCTTATTCGGCAGGGGCGTTTATTTGGCAGAGGGCGCTTATTCAGTCATTTACGGTACACGCTTTTTTTATAAGCATAGACTTGATTCAGCCAGGGTCAAGTATTCTTAACTTTCAACTACAAATCAGGCTGAAATATTCTTAGCATATTCTTATTTATTCTACTTAAAATAGGTTGTATTCTTATTTTTTGTTCCATAAAAATTTCTTAATGAAGTTTTTTCTTCTATATATACTACGTACAAGTTTTGATCGCGTATGTATTTATAGATGACATTGCCCAACTTGTCACAATTTATAAATACATATCTTATTTTCTTATCTTAGTCTTCTATTGACATCATAGCAAACATCATAGCAAACATCATTGTCTTTGCATTGTTTTCAGCTCTGCACACATGGGCAATATATTTTAAATATTGAGCGTTTACATGGCTGGTTATATCTTGAGCTCCAATTATTTTGCGTATTTGTTTGTTGCTGTAAACGTACCTGTATCTCGTTAAAGAACAAACAAACAATTGTCATTTTTTTAGTTTATTCGACTCTTGCTTCTCGTTTCGTTGCAGTATTTTGCCTGGACAAGTGGTGAGTCTTTTGCTTGATTTGTTTAGTTAAATACAACACCGAAGAATATATATTACTTGTAACAATTGTTTTGCATTGTAGGTAAAGATGTTTCTACTTGGAGTAAATGCGAGCAAGTTGAACATGGCATATATGGTCGATACAGAGGACCAATATTCTATGAGGATGATTTTCTTTATACTTTCCACAAAGCACAACTATGCACTGAAGGTACAGCTTTTCATACATACTTATTAAATTGATTTGAATAAAAAAGGTTGAGCTTACTAAAATATGAATCATATCATAATAATGTTAACTGCTCATATTATATTTATTTATTATTATTATTATAAACAGAAAATTAATAAATTAATACATTAAATTATAATTATTATTTGTATCTTAACAACGACTCAGCAACAAAGAAGAAGAATTGTACTGACAAAATCATCAAGTTACTAATAGTTATGCATTGAGATAGTTTTGGATTTTATGCAGCAAATCATATATTATACAGTGGAGACAAATGATTGTTAACGAAAGTTTGCATAGTGAATATTTGTATACTTCATTGATTGTATAATTCATTGATTGTATACTTCATTGATTGAATAATTCATTGATTGTATAATTCATTGATTGTATAATTCATTGATTGTATACTTCATTGATTGTAACATAACATTTCTTTTCATTAAAATTCGCACATAGTGTCAATTTATATTTTTATTTTATAATAATATAACTACAACATGTCCATTGGCAGGTAGGTAGTTTCGATTTCGCATGAATACAAAACATTTTCCTCATTATTACCTGTGTTATTAACTGCAAAAAATGATCTTTAATTGCATGGTATAATATAATCGACATGTGATGTGATATGAATAACATATGTGGAATTGACGTAAAGTTGTATCTAATCAACAAAAAAGAAACGCAGTGAGGAAATATGGAAGAAAAACAATCGATTTTATTCTCAAAACTCTGTTAATAGTGAGAGCTCTTAGCACATATATCGTGCACTTTGTGATAAAAGCATGACATTTTGTACAGACCTACCCACGGTCATAAAAAGCAAAAAATAACCCAGGGCATTTTTGTTAGGTGCGGGGGGCTGAGATATCGCGCAAAGTTAAAACCGGGGGTAAAATACAGAATTAAATGCATATAATGTGAAGTACTTACTAACTACGAGTGTATTTAATACCTTACACATGATTTTTCTACACAGTACTTAATGTTAAAAACTGTTTCAGTGTCAACTGCTTGTTCAGGGGGTTAAAATAATGAATAAATCTTAAATCAGGGGGTAAAAATAGCTATACTGTTAAACATATTAAACATATTCTAGGATTGTGTAAAATCCCTCTTTGTTGGAGAAATTGAACACTTGAAACTTTATCGTACACAACGCCAGATAGAGATTCATGATCAACGAAAAAGATTATTTTGATTCTTCGTAAATATTGCCTTCGTATCAATGAAACACTCCTTTCAGTACTGTCCTACTTATCACCCCCCCCCCCCCCCCTCCCCCCTCTTATACAAAATAAGCAGAAAGTGAGGTTTAAAATGATTGAATGATTATGTTATGTATACTCAATTACAATTATATCAATTTTAACATTTATATCATTTGTAACAAAGAAACATTGAGTTTGAAGAACTTTTAAATTATTTTTCTTTGGCGGGGGGGGGGGGGGGGGGCTTAACAGAAAAGTACCGATCTCAGTCTGTATTATAAGTCAGTTTTTGTTCAAGTGAAACTATGTCGAAAGTTCTCTTCATTTTCTTATTTCTTTAAATACTGATAATGAAGCTCAATATGGAGGAAAAACATCTAATTGACATCTTTGATGACGTCATAAAATGTCAAAATTACGTCATCATTAACTCAGCAAAGCCAGGAAAGCAAATATTTTAAGCACAGACGTGTTAGAGCCTGTAATCTCTTAGAAATATGCTTTTAAGCCATTTTTACCCCCGGTTTTAAATTCCAAATATTACGATGCCCGGAAATAATTACAGATGCCCTGGGTTGTTTTTTAAATATCCTTAGGGTAGAGAGGTACTGTGCCAAATTTCGTGCTTTTATCACAAAGTGCACAATATATTATGTGTGCTAAGAGTTCTCACTAAAATGAAGTAAAGTCTAAATATTAAATTTTATATTAAACATAATAATATATCCTGATTAGAAAGCTTAAGATAATAGAAATCCCTATAGAATCTTTTACAACACAAAACTTCAAACAGCAACTCCTCCGTCACTGAACCACGCGGTCGATAAGGTTTGTAGTTAGTTAGAATTTCTTTACGAAATTTATATATATTAAAATAATGGCGGCATGTTTTTAAACAGCCTGAACAAAATTTTGAAGTACAATACATTGTTAAATAATTATTTTTGTGATGTATACAAAACGCCGTCCAGTAATTACTGTCATCTGATTTCTTGAAACCTTTCTTCAACACATGTATGCATAGTATCATTATGAAGAAGAAACTTAAGAGACAGAATTGAGTTTTCAAGGTTTTTTGAATAACTTGTAGCGGTTCTTGTTGTTCGTCATTACATATTTTGGTTACCTTGGCTTTGGTTGTTTTTTGAATTTCTTGCTATTCGTGGTTCTGTAATGGTTTTGCAACCATCTCACTAACCCTAACTTCAATTTCATTTTTTCATACTTATTCTTTTTTATTCTTAGGCATAGGAAACTGGAGCACTACAGATCTGGAACAATTATCCAGATGCCAAAGATTTAATGCAACTGTTCTCCCTGAATTGTCACACAGTGGCTATAGGTACTCCCAGGCTATATGTACATCTGCAAACGAAACTGTATTTCCGAATTGTATGGGACAACCAGCGGTATATATTGAAAGTTGTCAATCTGGCTGTAGTCAAGGTAACTAACAGCAATCATACAATTAGTTTTGATTTTTATTAATTGGTTTTCATGATTTTTGAAAGACAAAAATGTAAAAATGAATCAATAATGAAACTTAATAAATCAAATGTTTGAAGATGTTTTTATGATTTTGGCACTTTTTCTATTTTAGATGACAATACCGAAACATTGGCTAAAATCATTGCAAAGAATTGTAAAAACTATTTAGTGTAGTGTAGTTATGGTTCAACTCAGACAAAATTTGTAAAACAACAAGTTTGGTACAATTTTTAAATCTAAATGAATTAAACAAATTACTGCGAAAGAAAATAGCGAAAAATGACATTTTTTAACCTAAAATCCACCATTTTTAACATTTTTAGTTAAAAAAAAAAGAAATATAATTCAGATAATGAGGAAAAATTTAAAAAAGTAATAAAAGTACAAATACGTTAGGAGTTATGGAGACGTTAGAAATTGTCATATACTTTCAATTTTCTTGTAAAAATCCTCCAAAGTGCCTCTTATTCAAATTATAATATTTTTTCCCAAACTTTGGAAGATTTTTAGATGGTTGAAATAAAATTGCGCTTTTAATAGTACCAAACTTTTTTTTCACCAATTTTGTCCGGGTTGACCGTATTTTAAACTTAGATTGTCTACACTAATTTCATCCAATACCATCTAACACCAATTAACGAAATATTTTACCTTCTTTTATATGCTGTGTTTGATTTTAGTAACATGGGGTGAATGGAGCGACTGCCAAAGCGGTGTCAGAAGAAGAGTTAGTGAGAATGAGTGCAGAAGTGTTCAGTACGACACATGTGTCGGTGAGTAAATATTTTAGTGTTTGGTTTTGGTGCATAAAAAGGGAGTGTTTTTTCCCCTATTTATTGGAAGTCACCCAAAGCAAGGTTGTGAAAGAAACCGTAGAGCGTAAGCATAGAGGGTTACTTGTATGTTTAATTGGAAGTCACCCAAAGCAAGGTTGCGAAAGAAACCGTAGAGCGTAAGCATAGAGGGTTACTTGTATGTTTAATTGGAAGTCACCCAAAGCAAGGTTGCAAAAGAAACCGTAGAGCGTAAGCATAGAGGGTTACTTTAATTGGAAGTCACCCAAAGCAAGGTTGCGAAAGAAACCGTAGAGCGTAAGCATAGAGGGTTACTTGTATGTTTAATTGGAAGTCACCCAAATCAAGGTTGCGAAAGAAGCCATAGAGAGTAAGCATAGAGGGTTACTTGTATGTTTAATTGGGTACAATTATTAAATAATAATCTTTACGTTCTCACAGAAGTAATGAAAACAATTTTTATTAAAAAAATTATTGTTTTTTTCTTTTGGTGTTTTAAGGATTCATTGTTGTTGTTCTTTGTTGAAGAACTTTGCTGTTTAATTAACTGAGGTTGGGGGAGTTGGTCTGCGTGGAGTGAAGAACCCGACTGTGGGAATGCAACATTAACAAGGAATAGAACATGCTATGATCTTGGATTCAACGCTACTCTTCATGCAGACGACTGTCGTGGGAGTCACTATGATTCTAAGAACGTCACGAAACCTGTTTGCTTCAGTAAGTGAGAAATAAATTTATTTGCGACTTTGATTTTCATGTTTCCATAGCATAGAAACGCTTTAATACGCATGGATTTGAGTTTCATCTTTGCACATTTTCTGACTTTCTGACTCTCATTTCATTCTTACCTTTTAATGTAAAAGAAGATAAAGAGATTTTATATGATATACGCGTCTTTTATACACGTCATCTTTATAAGATAAGTGTATTTTAAATATGTTTTGTGCGCGTTAAAATGTTGCTGTGTGACAGTTACATTAAAAGATAATTTACTTCAATTTCACAAAAGAGAGTATTTAAGGTTGAAAGCCAACAGTTATCAGCCTTCAATCTTTCATGAAACCGTAGCACGGATTAATTCAGCCGCTGATGAGTATCGGTACAAGGAGATAAATATTTCATGTTTTTCATGAAAATTTGCGAAGATGAGCGTGGAAAAAATTGAATTGTGGCAGAATAGCTGTATTAGTTAAATACAGTGCAAATAAACTGCAAAACGTTTATGAAATATCGTCATGTTTAACATGTTTGAGTTCAAATTGGAACTTAATTGTGGTATTGTTTAAACATCAAACACTTGTTGAAACAGTGGCTTAACTGACTTTACTAACTAAATTTTATTGATGCTTGTCTGATGCTAATCATATCAAAAATTTAATGAAACTAGATCTCGAATAATTTAGTTAATTTTGGATAAATATATATTGCCGTAATGTACATTTAGCTTGGAACGGTTGGAGCGATTCAAGTTGCAGTCAAGAGTGCGTACCTGAAAATGTTACGATCAAACACATTTGTGCTCAATGGAACACCACTTCGACAGAGAGCACATGCAATTCATCGATAAATATTGCAATAGTTCCCTGCAACGTATCGTACTGCCAAGGTAGAGTGTATGTAAAGAATCTTGTACAGCATATGTCTTAGTACAATTTTTAGTGAATTCCTAAATTTTGTCGGTTATTTTTTGACTTTATGAACATTTTAAATCTCTTTAAAAAGAACAAAAAACTTTTGAGTAGCATTTTGGTATAATAACAGCCACCTGCTAAACATTGGAGTTTCTTTAGGCACATGGAATTCATGGGGAAATTGGTTAGGGTGTAACTCAACATGTTTTCAAGAAGACTTTCCCCATCGCTGGAGAGGTCGAACTTGTAACACTACAAACTGTTTGGGAAAGAATAAAACTACTTCACAGGATTGTGACTTATGTCCCGGTACAGATTATATGAAATTTCATCAAAGAATTTTACAATAACTTGCTGCATTAGTTTACTTGCTTTATTTCTTGGTTGTTTATTTCCCTTTCTCTTTCTTAACTGATCGAAACATTTAACATGATTTGTTATTTCCAAGCACCATTTTGTATTAACAATATTACATTTACGGTAGGTCCAGAATGGTCAGCTTGGGTGAACACATCGTGCAGTGTAACCTGTGGAACAGGTGTGAGGTCCAGCAACAGGACATGTGTTAACACCACACTTTCTCCTTACAAATGTAAAGGCGTTTCTTTCGTCAATAGCACCTGCGAAAACGTACCTTGTCCAGGTGTGAAGACTTTCTATACCTAAAAATACCTTTAAGGCGCTGTAGCTCAGCGGGTAAGTTCTCCGGCTCACAAAACCATACCGGGTCGGTTTGAGTCCCATCTCCGGCATATCTTTCTTTCTGAGTTCTTGAGCGAAACTCATTACATAATGCAAGTTGAGCGATTTTTGTGGTCACAAACGGGCGTCCTAAGTACGCCAGGACTAACCAACAAGACACACAAGGATAACAGTACTTTATATACTGAAGTGTAAATATCCTGCATGAAAATCTGAAATAATAATAAAAAACAAAAACTAAACTATTAACTGAACTAACTATTGCAACTAAATAACATTCTATACAACTTACTTACTACTTACTTTGGCCGAGCTCTCGCTCGCGCCAATGTTGTCAGTTTCCTCCATCCAATCCTATCCATCATAGCAGTCTTCAGTTCTGTCGTGTTCTCTATTCCAGTGTCATCTTTCAAATTGTCTATGTATGTGACTGCTCTTCATTCCACGTTCGATTTTCCTTGTATAGGTTCCCACAGTATCACTTTTGACGCTTACTCTCCTGGATGTCTTGTACAATGACCGGCCAGTTTCAGTCTGCGGAAGGCCACCACATCTATATAATGCTTTGTTTTATTATCTCATATACTTCAGACAATGAATAACGGTGTCAGCCCGCCTTTTATGAGTTCTTATTATATAAACATATACCTGTTGCAGTGTATTATTTATTATTGAAAATTCTGTCATAAATAGAGTATGATTGAGTTAGCTCACGTTTGTGAGTTTGTAATAGTCACAGTTAGTAATACAGTTGATAAGAGTACGAAAAGTTCATTGATATTCAAACATGACAAAAAATCTAGAGATCCAATCCTTTTTACAAACATACTTTATCAGACAATATTACATTTACCGTAGCTCCAGAATGGTCAGCTTGGGTGAACACATCGTGCAGTGTAACCTGTGGAACTGGTACGAGGTCCAGCAACAGGACATGTGTTAACACCACATTTTCTCCTTACAAATGTGAAGGCGTTTCTTTCGTCAATAGCACCTGCATAAACGGACTTTGTCCAGGTGTGAAAATGATTATGATATACAGTATCTTGTGTTGAATTGAGAAATCACTTCGCCTTTTTTAAAGAAAACCATTGTTTATTGATTGCCATGTTGTGTATTAGACGTTATCAAAATAATAGCATTAGAAAGTAGTTAACTAGTTAAATATATCTAGTTTATATTGTTTAATGTCATATAAAATATTGAACAATCCGAAAACTATTTAGAAAACGGCACTTGGGGTGATTGGATGACGTGGAGTGGTTGCAGCGTTACTTGTGGGATTGGTGTTAGAATTAAAGTGAGCGATTGCACTTTGTCAACCACTGGAGATAAGTGTATTGGTGGAGATGGTTTGAAGTTGGAGGAAACTGAAGATTGTGACACCAATGTTATTTGTCCTGGTGTGTTTAATATTGTAGCAGCTTAATAATATTGTTGTTTCTAATTGTTCTGAGTTTAGTTCCCGGGAATTGGAGCCAATGGTCGAACTGGAGCGGTTGCAGTGCTAGTTGTGGAGTTGGCTTCAAGGTCAAAGAAAAACTGTGTATACCCTCCTACACCCAGCATATGTGCCCTGGTTCTAAGAAAAAAAAAGAATTTGAGGAGATAAATTGTACGAGTCCCATCAAATGTCCGGGTAGATAAATATTTCACTTATATTTCGCTGTCTCAAATGTTGTTCGTATAACTGGAATGCGACAAGTACAATGGTTTAAAAGAAGAATTTTGATTGATGTTTTAGGTGTTAAGGCTGCCGAGGGGAGAACGAGTTGCAGTGATTGGTGCAAATCAAAAGATCTTGTTTGTCTTAGCAAGTTGAAGGATTCTGTCGACATGAAAATGATGTTCAATCTGTCATCATTAGAGTGCGAAAATTACATTTATGACTCTGAACTAGAGTACAATCCGAGCTATGACTCAAAAAGCAAAACGTGTCGCCTCAATGTTTCGCGCACAAGTTACGATTGTGAAGTGGAAAGCGGAGATGGGTTTAGCAGAATCTGTAACTGCATTACGGAGGGTATGATCATATCATGTCAACTTAAAAATGTTGTCGTAATGATCGCTATAAGCATAGAGGTTTGCGAGATAGCAAATTTTTATATGCAAGCGAGGCTTAGGTTGAGCATCTTTTGTTTGTTAAGGTTGAGTTGTCAACCATTTTATGAGCCTCTTTTGTTAGTTAAGGTCGAGTTGTCAATCATTTTATGAACTTCTTTTTTTAAGAAAGGCGTAAATTTTACATTTCAAAAGGGGTCTAAGTTTTTTCACATCTCCACTGGCGTAAGCATTCGTGCTCTTTATGTCAAACCCATGCTAGCATAGAAAAAGGAGGATAATGATGATGATGTACTTTCTCATTCAAAATCAATCATTTCTCTTAGACGAGTTTACAATGGGCGAGTGGAACCATTGGGGCGAATGCAGCACTACTTGTGGCATTGGAGTGGTATCTCGGTCACGTGTTAAGAGTCTTTCGGGGGACTCGTTCCTCCACGTTAAACCATGCACGACCAAAGAATGTTCTCGTGAGCGCTTGAATGGTTCATTATATTTGCAATCATTTCAAGAGAATTTCTAGCGTCTGCTTTTGTTATTTTTTGTGTCATTTCGTGGCGTCTTTTCTGAACCAGCTTCTTTTCAATGAACGAATAAGATCTGTTTTATTCTGTGTGGCAATATTTTATTGTGTTTAAATTACTTTCGCAGTTGATGGTGTTTGGAGCAATTGGGGGGATTTCACTGCATGCTCTGTGACTTGTGGAGAAGGTGTAATGACTAGAGTACGGTCATGCACCAACCCTGCTCCGGCGTATAATGGCATGTATTGTCCAGGCCTTTCAAAAGATGTTCATTCTTGCGGAGAACCATACATTTGTCCAAGTACCTTTCTTCTAATATGAACAGTAGTAATAATGGTAGTACTTAGCTTTCTAGGTTAAATACATTCTTTTACCCGTGAGAGGGTATCCTAACATTTCAACAGTAGTTTTTTATTATTTTGCAAATGTTGAGAAAGGATGTTTCCTCTTTTAAACGCTTCATTGGCGTCTTCTTAATACGTTCAGTTGATGGTGTTTGGTCGGAATGGTCACCTTGGTCGCCATGTAATCAGCCGTGCGAAGGAGGTGTCAAGACGAGACACAGAGAATGTAATAATCCACCACCGGCGTTTGATGGCAGAGCTTGTCCTGGAAAATATGTGAATACGACACCGTGTGGAGAAAAACCGTGTAAAAGTAAGTTACTATGGTTACTGTTTGTGTTAAGCACGCGCCGTGTAAAAGTAAGTTACTATGGTTATTGAGTGTTTAAGCACGCGCCGTGTAAAAGTAAGTTACTATGGTTATTGAGTGTTTCAGAGGTCACCCTTCAAATGAGTACATTTTTTACGGAGGAGAAATACCACGATTTATACAACGATCTTGATTCGGGAGCTGTGAAAGCATTGAAACAGAAGATTGAAAAGGCAGTGAGTATGATCGTTTGCCGGGACGTAGTTCCCCTTTACGTCATGACGTCACTTAAATAATTCCGACGGTTGGTAATATTGTATCGTCAATCATAAAACAGTTAGGGTTTTATTTCAATGTACATTTCAATACTTTTCTAGAAGTTAAGCAACAAGATAATGCTTTGTCTTATATTTACGTAGATGAAAGCGATGTACAAGAAATACAACAAAATTGTCAACTTTAAGTTGCGCATTAACGAACTCAAGTGAGTGAGCTATCTTCGGCGGACACATAGGTTCTGTTCATGATACATTCATTTCATATATTTAACTACTCAGCAATTTACAACAAACGTTATAAAATAAAATACATACTATTATGCATATAATATAAATAACAGCAACAAAGATATAGCTTGCTAAACACGTTAAAAAGCGAGTTGGTTTCAACGAGTGTTGGAAATTAGTGAGTAGTAGGGACATTAAGAAAACAGAATTAGTTTTATCACAAAGCTCTATTTTTAAAGGGTTAGGGTTGATGTCTATTGATGTTAGGGATGATGTCTTCACTCCTCCTTGCCTCTCACCTCAGCTATGGTTAGGAAACTTTGATAGTATCACCCTTATGCTCATGTCACTCTTAAAGGGATAGTATATGCCGGCCATCTTTTTATGCTGTTGCAGTTGATTGTATAGTATTCCAAAACTGCTTAGGCTGTTCTTTTTGTCGCTTCCGACATCATGTCGTCATAGTGATGTCAATAGTGTTTTGTAAGAAGGATGTATCTTAATTCTGTTTCAAAGGGTCAGCTCAAAAAGTTCAATTAAGATTTTTATTTAAAGTTGATGTTGCGCAATATTCTCTATTCCATTACAGGGATAGCGAGAACATGTAAAGACAACAACGTTGCAAACAACACAGCTCAACGTTTCTATGAAATGCTACACTTGTATGTATATATTTATTATTAAGCTGGTATTTGTAAAATTTGAGAATGTATTTATTGGGACTGTGTAATGGATAAATACATAATAATGCATACGCGGGTGTCTCTTTGATCAAACGCGGGTGTCTCTTTCATCAAACGCGAGTGACACTTTCATCAAATGCTACTCATTTGTCAAGTCTGCGAGGCCGGGAGGATTTGAACTCGCAACCTCAGAAATCCGAAATTGCAAGCGCTCTACCAACTGAGCTATCCCGTTTTTCATCAAACGCGGGTGTTTCTATCATCAAACGCGGGTGACATTTTCATCAAATGCTACTCATTTGCTGAGTCGGCGAGGCAGGGAGGATTAGAACTCGCAAACTCAGAAATCCGAAATTACAAGCGCTCTACCAACTGAGCTATTCCGTTTTTCATCAAACGCGGGTGTCTCATGCAGCTGGTAGTATTTATAAAAAGTTGCAAACTTAAGACCTTGAATTTTGTTTTTCAACCTATACAGTAAATATTGTATATTTCGGGATAAAGAAATTGTCGTCTCTAAATCACCTGTGAAAGTTAATCGGTGAACATTAAATATGTTTCATTACTAGAATGATTATTATGGTGGATTTCCATTCTTACCGCTTCTCTAACATAGAAAACTGTTACCCTGAAACCCTGACCATCCCTTTGTCGTGGCTATCGTCTGGATAGCTTTATTTTTTTCCCACTCGATCGATAAAAAATATGAATATTTTTGTGATGGGAGAATCAACCAGGCAGACCTCCAATTTCAATTGCGTATTGAGCGATGTCCATTGCGACGCCACTGGCGGATCCACATGCAGGTGGTCTTTATCGGAAATGCACCAATCAGGTGCATGTAAATAATCTTTGGAAAAAATCCACTAAATTCAATCATTCTGAATCTATAATAACTGGTTGGTTTGACATTTGTAAGGCTTCTGTTATCTTGATCGAAAGGGCCATATTTCAAATCAACGGGGAAGTCTGGACTTGATTGTACCTTCAATATATATTTTGTCGATGCATGACTCGATGTGCAAACATGTCGATTACGTGTGACGACTGTTCAGAATTTATATCCCAAACCTTAACTAGCGCATTTTTAATTGTACGGTTTTGGCGTTCCACTAAACTATTGCTTTGTAGATAATATGCGGATGTTGCTCATTGCGCGGCGCCAGTCATCGAATGTAACTCATCGGCAACTATGTCCGCCAAATCTCTGCCGTAATTATTTTTTGGGATGGCGGAACAACCATGCCTGCAACTAATCTCCTAGAGAAACTGCTGGTGCGGATTTATCATGGATTGGTTTTACTTCAGACCACTTAGAAAAGTAGTCTATACAAACAATAAGTTATTCAAATCCATCGACATCGGTAGAGAGCAAATATCAATCTGTTTCTTCTCTGAGGGAACAGCAATATTCTTCTTTAACCTTTTTTGGCATTGATAAATGTTGCTGGCACTTATCGCAGCCTTTGATATAGTCTGCAACATCATTGACGATAGTACACCAGGAAAATCGAATCAGTAACTTTTGGTAGGTGTATGTTCTTCGTAAATGCCATATCATAGCAGGACTTTCCCGTCCGTTTTTCTTTTCATCGTGCTTTGTGTTGTAAGTTTGTTGGAGGTTTCAAGTACATTTGTTGATAGACTCGTTTAAAAGTTTGTTTTATACAACATGTGGCTTCTTGTTGTTGAGTTTGTCGGTAATTTTATCCATTGTTTCCGCTGGGGTTCAAACATACTGAACATTGCACGATTTTGCATTGTCGTGTACTTTGTGTCCAGGGTGAACACCAAGATATTCCACGATTGCGCGTTCCTGGCAGGCTCTCATCATGACCGGTGCATGATTTATTCAAGTCACCCGTTTTTGAACCACGGGTAGTTTTCCTGACAGTAACGTTATTATTAAAGTAAAATGAAACTAATCTTCGAATAAACAACAAATCCGCTGTTAAAAGACGTCTGCTCACTTCAACGACCGCAAGTCGAAAGCAACTCAAACAGTACTGTTCCCCCCTCCCTCTCCAGCGTAGACAAAACTAAATACACCATATTTGACAAATCACACCTAGCCAAAGAACTTCACTCCTCCCGTCCTTTACCTTTCTTTAACAGAAAACCTATCGAATCTTAGAGTTTTTTTGCAGCGCATATTAAATGCATTAACACCAAGAGCCTCCAAATTGTAATAGTAATAATATAGTGGATAGATATATTGATCTTCAAAAACATTTTAAGAATTCAAGAAAATGCCTGGCGGTTGGTTTAAGACCAATTCACGCACGCTACATCTCTAATGAAATCAACAAAAATGTTTTGAAATGAACATGTAGAGCCTCAAAAATTCGGAATTTGGGATAATGACTCTCCTTCAAAGGATATTAATAATATTGATGAGTTCAAACCAAAAAATACAAATAAATAAAAAATACCTATGCATTGCCTTAGCAAAACCAAAAGAATTTCAAAGACTTTGCTTTTAGTATTTTTATCTGTATTTCCAAGAAGTGCTGGATAATACGTTTGGACAATGTACAAGTTTGTAATTTTTGGTTTTGAATCGTCTGGCTTGGCAAGTTGAAATTGGTTTAAACTCCATAACGGGTTGTCGTGTTGTTTGCTGTTTGGATCACTGTTGAAAAGAAACTGTTGTTTGATCACATTCTGTGTGGAATTGTCTTTCAGTTTCGTTCGGATCCAAATTATTATAATTATTTTGTGGGTTTGATGGAAATAGCTCTTCGATGAAGGCATCAAACATAGTTTCATTGAAGGATTGAATATTGTAAGGTCGAGTTCTCTTTGCATGAGTGGAAACCTGTGGTCAATGAGGAGCAACTGGTTTGGTTCCTTGCACATATTCGTTGATCAAAGGTTAACATTATGTTGGACCTCTGTCGAACTAACTGCGGACTACCTGATTTTTAAAAGAAATCCCACGGACCATCGACCAACGACCACGGACTTCCGTCGATAAACAGAATTCGCTCATTTATTTTACTACTAAGCAATTTACAACAATTGACAAGTTTGCATTCAACGTGCTGAATGTGGTGCTCGCAAGAAACATTCTCGTCAATTACAACACCAACAAAATACGTAAATCTAACACGGTTAATTGAATTATTATTAATATGTAATGGAGGAAGGTATGTCGATATAAAAATACTTTGTCTTTTTCTATGAAACAGAATATAATTGGACTTGCTGACTTTCAGCGAATGACTTTGTAAGAATCTCAACAAAACAATAGCCTAATTATAATCTTCACCTATTATATAAAGTTTTTATTTTTAAATTGTATATTAATAAATCTTTTAAATGTTATTATGGTTGTTAAAATGAAATGTTAAAACAATAGTGGTTCTTGTTTGCACGATCACCAGAAATCTACCGAACCCGCGTAATGTTTTTAAAAGAAAACAGATTCACTGTCACAGTTGTATGCCGAATGCTACATTTGTGATGTGCAGATTTTTTGGAAGAACTTTTGACTAATTGCAAACTATAGGTATTATTTAATGCCGTTCTCAGGTATGTTATTACTTATTATTTACCATATGATTAGAGCTTGATGCGTTCTTTTTGTGTCATATTGTTTTTATAAATATTTATTTTAGAACCTAGCAGCTAGCTAGTCTAATGTTCTAAGCAGATTTCCTTTGCAGTGTGCAGTCTGATTGATTTATTGTTTTGAAAGATTCCATTTTTGAAAACTTTATTTCTGTTGTAGACCTTTTCATTAGACTCTTACTCCATAACTTTAAAGAATGATTTTTCGTTCTATTACATGGTTGCTTGCTTGTTTTACTGTACTAATGTCAGAAAAATGATATGTGTTTGCATACCCCTCTTTAAAATGATAATCGATTATTCTTGTTTCCATCAGTATAGAGCTTTGTCATGTTTTGTTGTTTTCTTTTGCTTCTTTTAAAAATTGACATAAACTATCATGTCACTAAAAAAGTGTGCACCTGTCTGGGTTTAAAGTAACACAAATCAGGCTTGCACTCAAGAAGGTGCACCTGCTCTTTAGTTGTTGTATCAGATATCTCATCAAAGTGAACTATATTCTGCAAACAAAAATATTTTCCATGTATATACACTTCATTTTTTAGTGCATCGTTTACGATTTGAAAGAATTTTTTGCTCAATCAAGTATTTGACTACCGTCAGTATAAACGAACATTATGTCAACTTGTGAATCACATATTTATGAAAATGGACTTTTTCTGATCTGCATTGCAGTAACTTTGTTGATGAAAGACCTTTTGCGAAGATTATTGCTTAGATTGTTTTTATTGCCTATGGTTTGGTTAAGTAATACAACTGATTAACTACTTTTTGACTCACTTAATAAAATTTAATTTCAAGGCTTAAATAATCTCAAAGGTAATTTTGGGTATATATGCAGATCATGTAACATCTTTGACCTCATGGACATAAGCACCCATGCCTTTTATACACTGCTGACACACTTTTGTCATTGAGGTGATAGATGCAAATAGTTATCTAGCTATCCATTTGACCAATTTTGCTTATTCTAGAACATAAGATTGTTCAGAGATTTTTTTGATTCTCAAATATAAATATAAATACGATGTAAGATATTTACATTTTATATTTTTAATGTTTATATTATTTATTTCTACAGCAATTTTTTTATACGTTGTTCAAATACATTTGATTAATTGCATTTGCTATAACCATAGTAACTAGTGTTTGTTTCTATACAAACCAATCAATAGAATGGGCCGTGACAATAACAATAAATCTCTTTTGTAAACAATTGGTTGTTATTTTTAACAAATATTTCAAAATCTTCTTGTGATATTTATTCTCTCGTAACATTCCAAAAATTTCAAACAGAGGTTGCATATTGACCTGGCAACTCTTATCTTTAAATCAATTCATAGGCTCTCGCCTGATTATTTATCAAGCAAGTTATCTTTAGCAATTCATATTCATCGTTATAATACAAGACAAGCTTCTGCTAACGACCTTCATCATATTTTTACTCCTAATAAACTTTCAACTCAATCTATTAAGTTTATTGCACCTCAAATATGGAATACACTGAATGAAGACTCCGCACAATTTTGCGGATTGAACTTTGAACCTTGTAAACAAGTTTATGCTCATGATGTGATGCATTGACTTCTTTTGAAGCAATTTACAGTAAAAAAATATTTACACTTACAAATTTATTTTTTCCTTTTTTTCATAAATTCAGTTTCATGTTGGTAACAGACAATTTACCTTTTGCAATATTTTCTCCAGGACCACATGGTTTTAACTATCACTTTAAAGTACCGTTTGGGCCACATTTGTTCCCACCAACCAAAAGGTAGACTAGACATTTTACACAATAAGTCAATAAAAATATGTCTGGTTGGTTGTGTTGACATTTCAAGAAGAGTTTAGAGTTTTAACTTGGTTGGCAAGCAAACTCCATAATCACTTATATGCCACAATGAAGTGGAATTAATTAGAGTATCAACAGTGATATTGTGATGCATCATAAAATTATTCTGCAGACATCTCATATCTTTTATATCAGAAGTATTGAGTCAAGCTGTATTTTCACTTAACTGGTTTTCAAAGATTTTTTTGCCTATTTTTGTTACAAAAATTATTATCTTGTAAAATGTAACAGCTGAACAATAGTTCATTGGGGGTGAGCTGTTTTTACACCCATTGACATCATGGCTATCGTTGACCCCTTGTAATTCTTTACAGACCTCTAATGGGTCCCTTGTACATGCCCTGATAGCGAACTAATGCAAAGTTAACAAGTGAAAATGGTTTAAATGTGAAACAATATGTAACTACGTTACCACAGTTACAATATGATAGAAGTTTTATGTTTTGCTTGTGATATTGGAAATGTTTTTTTGTTTCAGTTAAGAAGTTAAAATGACGAATTCCCAAGATGATACATCTGTCCAGGTGGCCCTGAGGTATAGCTTATATTCTCTTTAAGATTTATTTATTTTGTATTTAATACATTATTTGCTTCAAAGAATCGAATAAAAAGTTTAATACCATAAACAGACCAGTTCAAATTTATCAATTGTTGAAAATACTGCTTGAACTTCTACGGCGCTCGCCTGGTCAAACATACATGCATACAAATCTAACTGAAGCACTCAGTTTTATCATGCGAGTTAGGCCTCAAATGTGTTGTGGCGTTATTTGACACAATCTTCGATGTATTTATGATTTTTCATTGAATTAGTTTTAAAATCACATATTTGCAGACAACAGAAACTGTAGGTAAACAGTAATTTTAAAGGTAGTCTTAAACATCTTTCTTGCCTTGTAATAAACTAAGCTTTTTTCTTAATTTAGGATACGGCCACAGAATGCTTCGGAAAAAATTGACATGTGCCATATTTGTACTTCGGTGACTGAGGGTCATCCGCAGGTTGTACTAGGCAAAGACAAAGCGTTCACGTACGATTACGTCTTCGACTGCGACTCTCAACAACCAGATATTTATGAGAAGATTGCTCATCCACTCATTGAGGGGTATGATAACTAACTGTCTTTTTGTTGGTGTGAATTTGTTGAATGGCAAACAGAAACACGCGACTATATAGAGAAATATGGAAAGATGCAAAAGAGAAATAAAACAGCAAAAAAGTTTTGTAAAAAAGTTCAATAGTGATTTTTCCTATAATAAATTTAAACCTTATAATTCTTATAACCTTATATAAACCTTAAATATAAACCTTTAACTAATAAATATGCACTTGTAAATTTGTTAATTTGACTCGTGTTTTACGACTCACAAGTTGTTAATTTTAACCCTGCATCCACTCATTGAGGGATAACTAACTGCCTTTTTGTTGGTGTTTATCATGAAGCTTGTTGTTTTTTTTATGTTCGATCTACTCAATACATATATAGTTGTGATAAAATAAGATTTCTAATTTTGGTAGTTGACAACATATTCTATTGCTATGAAGTTCTAAATTTTTTTGTAAATACTTGTATACGGTTGCAATATTTTTGTAAATATTGCTTGCATATTAATAAGGTAAATTTACAGGTGATTTATGATGAAAACTGCATAAACAATTTATCATTTAAATGAAATAATGCCGCAATCTCATTGATCATTTTGCACAGGTGTTTTGATGGCTACAATGCTACTATTTTGGCCTATGGACAGGTGATTATTCTGAAGGTTTCAAAATGTTGCAACATGTAATTATTCAAACACTTTACGAGCAGAAGACAAAGTGTTTTAATGAGAATTCTGATTCTTGCTGAAACACAAAATAATTAGTTTTGCAAGGAATCTTTTATTGTTATCAATCATTGTTATGTAAACAGTTTCAAATTTACTGCCAAGTTTTCTACATTATCATGTTTCTCGAAACTGCTTTGTTGCAGACTGGCAGTGGTAAAACATACACGATGGGAACGAGCTTTGACATGACACTCACAGACAGTCAGGTTGGTATCATCCCTCGTGCTGCATCCCATCTATTTGAAGGAATTAGAGAGAGGAAGGAGAAAGCAGAAGAAGATGGAAAACCGATCCCGGAGTTCAAAGTGTCAGCTCAGTTCCTTGAGGTATTTTGAAGTTTCTGATATTTTTTACCCTTGGCGTTTTTGCATTTGTAATAATATAATAAACAACAGTTAAAAATTTTTTAAGAAGGAAAACAATATCAAAAACAATACTTTAAAGGAACTATTAACATATAATTGTTTGTAACTTTGCTATATTTAATCAAGGTATATCTGTATTTTGTTTTATTTTTAATCTTTGATAAATAAAGCATGAGATGATGTCTTAGAACAGTAAAATGTTTATCTATTAATACATTCGTCATTCGTCAGCTATTTATATTTCAACTTTTTAACAAAAATTCAACATTTTGTGTTAATGAAGATGAATCAATGTCGTTGCTACTTTGTGAACAACTTGAAAAATATCTGATAAACAAAATAAGTAAAGCTATAATTGAGTTTAGTTTTATTTTATTGACCTCTGATAATTTATGTGCCGACTATTTCTTAAGCTTTGCAAAAATTCTCCGCCATTAATAAGTAAATTACTGTCAGGTTTATTTCAAGTTTGTTTAGTATAATATCTTACTTTGTGTTTTTGAAAGTCAAACACAACCATATGTAAGAGCGTAACATTCGTACTCTACATAAAATTTGTGAAAGTTTGATATACAACGACCATATACAATGATATATTTATTGTATGTAAAATTTTCAAAATGTTGGGCCGTCGAAATGTAGGGTGATCGTTTTAAGCATCTAAAGTTAAGTTAAAGTTAAGTTGTGTTAATATCTAGTGATTCACATTTCTAAGATGGTTTTTTTCATTAGTTGTACAACGAGGAGATCATTGATCTACTTGACATCGAAATGAAGGGCAAGAAGAACATCCGGGTGCACGAGGATCACGACGGAAACATCTACTTAACGGGAGTTGTCTCGAAACCTGTGTTGGCGGCCAGGGGGTGCATGGAGCTCCTGGAGGAGGGTGCCATCTCTCGCACGACTGCTGCCACCATGATGAACGCAACATCGTCGAGATCACATGCGATATTCACGCTCTTCGTCAAACATCACAGAATGGTAAGAGTTGTTTATTTACCTTGTGTTGTCATAGTTCCCGTAAAATTGAGTTGCGTTGTCATAGTTCCCGTAAAATTAAGTACCGTAAACCGGGGATACTTTGACCCAATAATTTGACTTTTGTGCCCAGTACTCAAGTTGTGAGCTGCTTTCCAAATAAATTAGATATGCTCTAGGGTCCTTAAAAGGGACTTGAACTGTGGCAGAAAAATCAGAGGTTACACAAAATTCTAAGTACCCTTTTTTTTAAAAAAAAGTTGGTGGGCCAAAGTTTCCCCGCCTTAGGCAACTTTGGCCCACAAAAGAAAATACAAGTAAAATCAACTAATGGGGTAATGTTTACAAGCAGGGGATACTTTAGCCCAGTTTCAAATTTCTAAAAAATACAAGAAAGAGTTTTTCACTTGTCAAATGTGAAATAGCCTCGCTTATCTGGCTGTCCAGTCACCACCACCATGTCTTCAGCGTCATGAGAATCTAAATCATCTTTTTTCAGAAGCCATTTCCCGTATTGCTTTTCAAAGTAATTTATTTCCCATTCATCACCATATGATTGGCCTACAACTGTGGCATCTAAACCAGAGAATAATCCATTTACTATTTTGACATAGCACCCTGCTTGAATACTTTCTTCAGATGATTCATTCTCTATTCCATCCTGCTTAAGCAATTCATGTAGCTCATCATTGCTCGTCCATCCATCGTCACTATCAGATTCAAGGACCATCTTAGAGTTCTTCTTTGGGGCTTTCATTGAAGTTCTTTTGGTTAAACTTGATGGCTTCAAAGACTTTTTAGTAGAACAGGATTGTGGTGATTTGCTGATGAAGCTGCTACACGAAGGCTGATTCTCATCCTGTTCAAGTGCCTCAACATGTTCGTCGCATGTCCATCCCTCATCAGTATCAGATTCAATGATCATCCTCTTGGCTTTCTTCTTAGGTGCTTTTTTTGAAGACTTAGTAGAAGCTTCTTTTACTGAAGAGGAAGTGGACTCTTTAATAGAGGGTTGTTTTGAAGATTTTTTGGTTGACCTGGTCTTCTTTGAGGATTTGTTTGAGCTTCCAGATGGAGTCTGAATCTTGGATGGATCTTTATTTTCAATATCTTCAATACAAACACTTTTCCCAGGGACAATTGCAATTCTCTTAGACTTTTTGGCACGTTTTGGTCTTCCGGTACGCAATTCTGTCAAGATCCCAATTAAGGACTCATCTGCAGCAGCAGCATCAACTTGTTTTGTAGATTCAGGAGTAGGAATTCTTGCCAACAGTGGAGTTACATCAAGTGGAAGAATGCCAGATTTCTTAAATCCTTTGATCAGATTGGATTTGCCATTTCCTTCTTTTAATGCATTGACAAGTTTCTTCAACAGCTGTGGGAAGATATCTTTTGGTATGCTTGACTCTTTTTGACCAACTTTAGTTTTTCGGAAGTAATTCAAAATGGTGCGCCAAGCGGTCTCAGCGGTTTGAAATAAGCTACATCAAGCGGTTGTGTTAGGTGGGTAGAATTTGGTGGAAGGCATATAAACTTGATGTTGTGTCTTTCACATTTTCTCACAACACTTTCACTAATATGAGACGATAAATTATCACCTATCATGGCATGTGGACCCTCTTGTTTTTTAATTCTAGGAAGCAAAATGTCATTGAAGAAGCATTCAAAGGTCCCTTCATCGAACCAGCCTGATTTAGTTCTGTTAAATTTGGTTCCAGGAGGAGCACCTCTCACCCATGAATCCATAATAACGGAAGTTGATTTGTACACACAGTATGGTGGAAGAAGCTCACCTTCTGCATTGCCACAAAACATAATGGATACTCCTGCCTTGGTGTGGTTCACAACTCTTTCAGGGTAATGGGTTCCCCTTTTCATTATGCACTGCAATCTCCCGGGATCATTTACCAGACAGGTTTCATCAAAATTGAATATATTTGATGGTGGGATTCCTTCTAACTCCTTTTTCAGATGCTCAATGTATTCACGGAGAATTTTTTCATCCACCGCTGCTCTTGCACGTTTTATATTAGATGACAATCGTTTAGTATAGTCTTTATGACGTTTCAAAAGATAAAACATGTATTTGATTCCTGGCAGATTGTCCTTAAACTGTTCGACTGTTCTGTTTTTTGTGTCAAGATAGCACTTGATATAATGTCCTACATCTTGTGGCGTAGCAGGAAGTCCATAATCACATAGGAGTTGGACACGATTCAAAATTAACCTTTCTTCATCAAAACTGAGAACGGGTGGTCGACCAACCGGTTTAGAATGCTTACCGGCAAGCTTGTTTTTGATGGTGCTTCTTGGTATGTTATACCCTTCCTCTGCTTCTCTTTGCGACAGGTCACCAGATTTTACTCTTTTCAAACATTCTGCCAAGCTTTCATCATTGTAGTCTTTATATCGCCTGGAACCTAGTTTTCGTTTATGTTCACGTGGCATAATTTTTACACTAACTCTAAAAATAGAATTCAGATTTTCAATAAGTTATTTACTAAATATCTGTTGATTGTAAACTCAAGAAAACAAGTGTACATTACAGCAAACATGCAAATGAAACACAACAACAAATTAGTAATGATTATCCTAAAAATACAAATTAACCAATCAATGCACCTTGTGAGATAAGTGGGCCAAAGTTCCCCCAAGGCGTGGGCCAAAGTTACCCCGTCTTCTTAAGAGCAAATTTTTTCAAAAGGTGAAATAAGACTTTCTATTTCAAGGTAAGTAATTTGAAGAGCAACACACCAAGCAACAAAAAAAATGAATTTGAGGTATATGTGACCACACTGTTCCTCAAAAAGCTTGTTGGTACCTAGTGCACTTTTTCGGAAACAATTTGTGTAAAATGATTGCAATGGCGTATCTAAAATACAAAATAAGTTAACCAGGTAATTACGAGTTTAAAATAAGGACAAAACAATATATTTTGATATCAATCTATTGGAATTGAAAATTTACTATGATTTACATACATACGCCACTTCAAAACTCGTTTTTATTGATTGGGACAATGTTTCCCCATGGGTTAAAGTATCCCTGGTTTACGGTATCTCCTAAAAGAGATTCTTGTGCAGTGAAAAGTATAAAAGTTGAAATTCAGTGCAAATTAGTTAAATTAGAGAGTCTGCAATATTTTGTCTCAACTATTCCATTTTCCACTAGTCTGTTCCAAAGTGTTCCTTTTTAATCAATTTGTTTAAAATATCTTGAATCGTATAATCTGGGCGTTTTAAATTTGATCATTTGTTTGTACTTAGCTCATATGTTTTGCAGAGTAATTCATTGGAAGAGGGAGAGGAGTTTGAAACTCTCAACGCGAAGTTTAATTTTGTTGATCTTGCTGGTTCGGAGCGTCTGAAGAGAACAGGCGCCACTGGTGACCGTGCTAAAGAAGGCATTTCTATTAATCAAGGATTGGTAAGGAACTAACATTCCAATTCTTCCCTTGCATTCAATGTTCAGTGTTTTGAAACTTTTACAAATATTTCTTTGTTTTTTCTTCCTTTTTTTTGCTACATTACCATATTCAAGGCAATACCTAATTCTGGAGGGTTGCGTAGATGGTCCGTCTATAATTTTTTAACCTGGAAACATGAACCAAATCCTAGAACCTCTAGAATAAGCAACTTAAAAGAGAAACAAACTGAGTACTTCAGTGGCAAGATTGGAGCCAACTGAGATTTGATTTTTAGACCACTGAACCGCTGACCACTGTGTACTTCATGTTATCAAATCTGTATTCACTACCAATTGGAACGTTTTTCAACCAACTGGCTTCTTGTTGTTCTGGACTAACAAACTTTAGAACTTCAAATAACGTTTGTGTATTAAACTGCTTTATAGCAAAATCATTTAAAATCAACAACAATGTTAACAATAAACAAAATGAAAGAATATAAAACATGTTTAATAATTAAATAGATTGTTGCTAATTTCTGTTAAGTTATCCCTTGGCAACGTTATAAGTGCGCTTGGTGACAAACTAAAACGGGGTTCACACGTCCCCTACAGAGACTCAAAGCTGACGCGACTCCTACAAGATTCTCTCGGAGGAAACAGGTAGATCTCATATTTTCAGAAATAATAACAAAATATTCCAAGGAGGATTGGAAAAAGACTAATCTCATGAATAAATACCCATGATACTTTACAACTGACCCATGATACTTTACAACTGCTGCTATATAGGGTGATCCAAAAAATTTCCTATTTTGAAGGTGGTGTTTTCCTAGCTGGAACGTGAATTTACCTGTCTTATTTTGTTTCTTACACCTAATAAGCAATGACAAAGTTAACCAATGCATAAAGGTGATTGAGTGGTGGCATGAAACTCGCAGTGTTGTGCAAATCCCACGTAGTTACCAAGGTTACTTACTTCTAATAATTACCATTTTCAAGTTCGGAAAAGTTTAAAAGTTTTCAAATGTTGGAACTTACACAAAGGTGGACGTAGAACTTCTTGTTGCCAAGAAAACATAGCAACAGTATGAGAATCAATCATGTGAAGTCCTTGAAAACCAAGGAGAAGATTTTCACTAGAAAGTGGTATTCCTAGAACCATGGTAAACCAAATGTATTTCCATAAATCCACACACAAAAGCAACTCAATGGAAAATAGCGAATAGAATAGATTTTCCGAGATGGTTCTTTGGAAGATTAGAGAATGATGCTAAGTTCCTTTGCAAAATTCACATTGTGCCTATTTTTTGATATTGGGACACTCAAAATGAGCCATTAAAGAAAATATTCATCAAGAGATTAGGAGCGCAAAGCCTTTCCCAAAGATCATGCAAAGTGTTACAGCTCGTTTACAAAAACAACTATATTTTGTAAATGAATTATTTTGAAAGTTTTCCACGTCTTACTCTTAAAAGATTTAGTGTTTTTATCATTTGGCTAAATTATCAAAGTTTAAAATATTTTTTGGATCACCCTGTACATGATGTTTTTTTTACAACATAAAATAATAAATATAATAATAACAAATAAAAAAACATATATAATTAGTAGAATATTAGTAAAATTGTACAATTGTAAAATCAATATAAGCAAAAGCACAACTCAATCTTTTGTGTTTCAATATTATTGAATTCTAATGTTGTCACAGGCAATGGTAAAATCATCAACAACATCAGAGTTTTTGTCTGTAAAAACACTCCTTTCATACACATAAGAGCAGAACGTATAACAATGAACGTCCATATAGTAATAACATTTTCATATGTATAAATTATTGTCCGAATAAAATTCTTCTTTCTCTCTCTTAGTCGCACATTGATGATCGCATGTTCCAGTCCTTCTGATCGAGATTTCATGGAAACATTGAACACTCTAAAGTACGCCAATAGAGCTCGAAACATCAAAAACAAAGTAAGATCAATCTACTGTTGGATGAAGGACAATTTCTTTAAGAAGAGCTAGAATCTTCATTTTCTCTACATTTTCTAATTTTGAACGAAAATTAAAATTGTTTTCTATGGCGAATTATCTCTTTTCAAGCAAGAATTTCACTATTTCTCTCCATGACTCAATAACTGTCCATCTTTGTTTTGCTTTGGCAACTCAGATACTTCAAGTATTTCTAAATTTTGTTCCATGACCTGGCATTCACAAAAGACTGTTTCTTTGTAATCTTAAGATCTCCTTATGTAAAAGTCTTCCAAGTTGTCTGTTAGACAGTTCTCTCGTTAATCTGTTGCAATGATCATACAAAATGATGCTTTTTGATTGCAGGTCATGGTTAACCAAGACAAAGCGAGCAAACAGATTGCGTTATTACGCCAGGAAATCCAACAACTTACACTGGAACTTCTGGAATACAAACAAGGTTTTCTTTAATTTCATTTAAACATGGCAATATTTTAATCAAGGGGGGAAAGTTTTTTCACTCATTTTTGATACTTTTTTTCTAGTTTTTTCAACTGTTTTTAACCATGTTTGTATTGTCTTTTCATCCATTTTGTTAAGCGCGATTGATAAATTATAATTCATGCTGGGATGTAAAGATGTTTTTTGACCATCTATTCCAGTACGATTTAATTCCTTTAATAACAAGACCTACGTGAATTACTAAAAACAGTTCTACCACTAACGCCACATTATAACAAATAGATGACATCATTTTACATCATTAATATTTTTTCACTGTTTCTGAAAATTTGATTCTGAAAGCAAAGCTAATGAAGTAATCTGAAATAATTCACAGTAACTATTACTCTCTGATTTGTTGATGTTGGTTTCCAGGGAAGCGCACGGTGGACGGATCAGGGGAGCATATGACTGACACCTTCCAGGAGCTGGACATGTTGCGTCAGGAGAACGAGACACTACGGATGCGGGTGAAAGCGATGCAGAAGAACATTGAATCACAAACAATTCAGATCACAGAGATGAAGGTGACGACAGCGCTGGCTCATGTCAATGATGGTAACACTCTTATCTTCTTAATCATCGCCGGCTCATGTCAATGATGGTAACACTTATCTTTTTAATCATCGCCGGCTCATGTCAATGATGGTAACACTTTTATCTTCTTAATCATCGCAGGCTCATGTCAATGATGGTAACACTTTTATCTTCTTAATCATCGCCGGCTCATGTCAATGATGGTAACACTCTTATTTTCTTAATCATCGCTGGCTTATGTCAATGAAAGTAACACTCTTATCTTCTTAATCATCGCTGGCTCATGTCAATGAAGGTAACACTCTTATCTTCTTAATCATCGCTGGCTTATGTCAATGAAAGTAACACTCTTATCTTCTTAATCATCACTGGCTCATGTCAATGATGGTAACATTTATATCTTCTTAATCGCAGAAAACAAACTTGACTCAATTTATAAAAAGTTGAAACATAAAAAAAGGAAAAAATATTTGAATAGTTTATTTTGATCAATGGATGCCTTCTGAGCGCGGCTGAATATACCATTATCATTAACACATGAAGCAAAAATGTTAAACATTCTAGTTGACAAAGCTTCCACCGATTTGAACTCAACACTTAGGTTGCACTAATCAGTTGTTTGCTTTCAGTTGATTGAAGTTTCGAGTCTGCCCTTCCAGTACTCTTGTTTGTTTTATCTCAACAGATATCCTGATGAGGTTTTACAGCATCATCACAAGTCAATTACATTCTAATATAATGGAATTAATTGATGACATTCTTTAATAATAGGTTGCATATTATCACATCTTGTATTCAGATGAGAAATCAACATTCGAAGAGATGGTGACGAAATATGAAAAGGAGATACAAACTCTCACGTAATGTTTGTTTGTATATATTTTATATTATTTTTGTTTATTGTTTAAGTATTATACCGACATTGGCTTAAGTAACTTGTATAGTTTGCAACGTTTTGAATTTCGATTGTCTATTCAATAATGCAAACATATGCAGGAACCAACTGATGGAGAGTGAAGAGGTTTCCAGCGCGGCGATGCGTCGAGCACAGACTGTCAGTCGCATGGCCATGTCACCATGTGTGAATCACGAAGAAGATCAGCTCTTCTCCATCCTCCACGAAGCGAAATCTCAACTGCAGCACGAACGAAAGATCGTGAAGAAAGTGAGCAATAAAATGATTTCATGAAAAGTTGTAATGAAGTAAATTTGCATGGGCATGCGGGTCGTATAACATCTTTGAGCTCATGGGCTTACGCATCCATGCTCCTGATGCATAGCTACTACAGAGTTTTAAATACAAAGTTGGTATCTTTGCGTGGGTTAACTCAACCATTGTTTTCCTCTTTCTGGGGTTGGCGTTAGGAAGGGCATCTAGCCGTAAAACAACTGCACCAAAAACCCTAACCATTAGATGATTAAACCTCCATAATTGGAGAAAAATCATTTTTTGAGACCGTTCAACTCATGCAAGCATGGAAAAGAGACGTTAAAAGGATGATGATGATGATGATCTATGTTATCATTGCGACATAACTTTCTATTTGGTTATTGCACAGATGTTTCACTTACTTATGTTTCGAGTTGTGCAAAAAAGTCACAAACTTTTTAAACAAGAAAACTATATTGAATGGTTGCTTAGGAAGAACACAGCTGAGCATTGTTTGTTTTGTGACCTCTATACTATATCATCATTGTGAGATATCCTCGTCATCGAAGGAATGGTTTTGTTATAACATCTTCAGTCGAAAAAATAAGAATCAAGGTTCCAAGTTAATGAAAATTGACTTACGTTACATATTTAATTTTGTTTTTACTGCGCAAATGTTGCTCTTGGATTGAAAGAATATTGCCTTTAGAAAAAGACCTCAAAGAAAGTGAAAAAGGAGATAAGCGAAGACAACGAAACAGTCAAGGTATGTATTATTTCTGACATGAAGTAGAGACATGTTTACTTGTCTTCCTCTTTGTTTATACCTCCCCTGTAACCCTAAGGTCATAGTATTTTCAAGTAGATTTTATGCTGTTATCCAAATACCATGGCTTCACATGATTCCTGAAATGAATGTTCATTCCCATCTGTGTACATGGCTTCTTGTTGTAGTTTTCTGTTGACTTATTTTGTTTATTGTTGATTAAAAAACAAAGCTATGGTTGTGTAGTCCATTGAGATGTAGATGTTAATTTCTTTCTAAAAACATATGAAGGAAGTCAACTGTGAAGATGATACTGCGAACAACAATATTGAAGAATTATTTGAGAATGGAGATGAAGAAAATGCGAGTGAAGAGGATGCAGAAGAAGAGGAAGAGCTTCAATCGAACACAGACTCAGATGATGATGATGCGTCTTCATTGAATCAATCACTCAAAGGTGAGTGGAAATTGAAATAAACATTTCTTGAAATCATGCCTTCCCATCTTCGTGGTATCCTTGATCTCATGATCTTGATCTTTTGTGTTTAAGATGAAGAGGAGTTACAAAACAACATCAACGATCTCGACACAGACATAACAATCAAACAAAAGCTCATTGATGAACTTGAGCACAGTCAGCAACGGTTGTCTGCATTGAAGCATCAGTACGAACAGAAGATGAGTTTGCTACATAACAAGATCAAAGAAACTGAGTGTGAGAGAGACAAGGTATTTAACAAGCGTATTTCTGAACTGTGTTATATATTGCTAAACACCATAACACAACTTTAAATTCATTCAAATTCATTTAAATTTAGCAAGCCTGTTTGCATGTTTTTATTTTTGTGTGAAGATTTACTATAAGTAAGAAATTTGATACTTTTGAAGTGTGTTGGGTTTGAATTAAGTCTGGCATCGCAAACAGCTAAACTCATAAATCTTGTAACTCAGAATAGGTATAAAGTCTCTCTTTCTATTATGCTGGGTATCTCGTTAATGCAGAAATATTTGGTATAGTTGTCAACAACAACTAAAACACTCAAAATATTCTATTTTTGCTACTTCTAAATACAGTTGTAGTCACTTGAATATCAACAAACAAGGTAAAAGAAAGAAGTTATTACGTGATAATCTTAAACCTCTGGCTGACATAAATCAACCAATATAAAAGACATAAGTTTTTTGCCAGGTGTTGAAAAGTATTGGCAGTGTAGATCAGCTGACTCGATCGAAATCTGACGAAGTTCGAAAACGATATGAGAAGAAGATTAACACCATGCAGAAGGAGTTGACGAAACTTCAGAACTCCAAACGAGAGCAACAAAGACTCCTTAAAACAAAGGTATTCTCATCTTTAGTTCATTAAATAACATTGTTAAAGAATTGTTTTTTATTTTCAACAAAAATAGTTAGCAAATAACGAACCAAGGAAAGGGCGTGAAAAAACGGTTTAAACTTCACATGAGATTGACTTGAGTTTTAGGAATTCTACTGTATGTAGATTATCCGTCTATTGATAAAATATAAATTGGCAGTTCTGTAAAATCCCTTAGAAAGGTTTTCGAAAGAATTAATTATCACATTGGTTTTGTCATATATTGAAATAATACAGCACTTTGATTGACAATTCAACCTTATCTAGCGAAAGCAAGTTTTTTGTTTGAAGCTATCTTAAAAATGATGCTTCCATACCAACACTTATTCTTTATTTAATCTTAGTTTAAAAACAAATCTTTAAAGATAAAGAACAATCAAAAAAATAAATTTTCAAAACTTTGTAAATTTCCGATTGTTTAACTTCCCAATTTTTGTGAAGAAATATTTGAAATCGATGTTTCAAGAAATCGATGTTTCAAGAAATCGATGTTTCAAGAAATCGATGTTTGTTTCTTAGGAACAAAACGAACAACAGTTGAAATTAATGAGGAACGAACTGGGTGACATGAAACGCACAAAGGTATTCAAGTGACTTCCAATACCGTTTCTAGTATCTCCTACCCACTTTGATGTTCAGCTTTTTTGCTTTGTTCTTATCTACTCTATTGTCACCTGCATCTCTCTCGATGATTAAATATCAATGATTTTTGAATTTATTTTTATTTAAAATGTTATTAATATTCATGTCTCATTGTTCTTCACATTGATGGGTGTACTGTATATTGCAGGTTAAAATGATGCGTCAGATGCGCGATGAAGTCTCGAGAAACAAGAAGAAGGAGAGCAAATTGAACCAGCAGATGGAGAACGTTCTCAAGGAAAACCGACGCAAAGAGTTTCTGTTGAAGCAGCTCAAAGTTGATAAAGTGCAAAGGGATCTGGTACTTAAACGAAAGCAAGAGGAGGTTAGAAACATACCGTATTAAGAATTGTATCTATGAAACTAACATACACAGAATATTTCAGGCTCGAAGAAAACACATAAAAAATTGTTGAGAATAACAAATCAAAATATACTAAACGATAATTTATTGGCCGATCAAATCACTTTTAATTCTAAATATGTTATAAAATGATGTAATAGTTGCGCAATAATTTTATTTTGGTGAGTCATGTACTAGTAACAAAAGTATACAAAAATGTGAACAAAAGTTATTATTGTTATTGATAAATTATTTGAAAATTGTTATTTGAAAGCTCAACGGGAATTGATTTTATGTACTGTATAAAATGGTGAACAGTAATGCTAAAATGGAAACCAAGTGGAAAATCTTTTTGTTTATCTTTCTATAGCAGTGAAAGGTTGTTCAGAACACATACAATTGTATAAATAAGTTGAAGCTAACATTTCAGCTTGCTTTCGCTAAACTGGTCTCATTTGTAGTTTCACATATACTCACTGAGAAGCAGACAAAATCAATCTGTGAGGTTTGTAAAAATAGCAAGAAATAAAAGAAAAATTAGGTTATTAAAATTATTAAATATACTATAATGAATAGTAATGTCGCGATAAATTTTTTTGAGAAGTAATAACTTATGTAACTAGTCCCTTGAATATTTTGATTCAAATTTAATCTCTTACAGTTGAACGCGATCCGAAAGCAGATAAAACCAATCTCCGGTAAGATACCTGCGCGTACAACACGACAACCTCGTCCCAACCACCTGCAGATGCAGTTTCAGCAGGCTACCAACCTGAACTCAACCTTCCTGATCGAGCAACCCACCTCCGAACCGCGGACCCCACCCCCAAACAGCGAGGATAGGAAGAGATTTGGCTCCCCCAAGAAAAGCATACGTTCGCCTGCCATCTCGAAACAAGCGAAACAAAAATGGGAGATTCTTGAACGAAAGGTAGGAAGTCTCATTTTATTTTGCAAGCTAATAATGAAATGCTACTTTTATAAGTTAACCAGCAGACAGATCCGAAGATGTTCTGTTTCAATGAATGTTTCCTAAGTGAGATAAGTCAATGTATGAAGTTCAGCAAAAACAATAACAACAAATTGTTAAAAACTTTATTTTACTTTTAAAACCTTCATTTGGACAATGCAATATCGATAGTATCTCCTTTTTCTGCTTCTTCGCATTTTTTGCTATTTGCCCAAGCATCCTCTCTCTATACATTTAACGTGAATGCCGAAAAAAATTTGACTTGCTTTATCAGCCATGCAAGGTGTAAGTTATTAACTGTTCTTTGTCTCAGTTAACCGAACTCACCATTCGCATGAAAAATGTAGTGCAAATGGAAAATGACATGGAAAGGTGGTTGACTGATCGAGACCGAGTTAGTAAACAATTGGAATCAGCGAGGCGAAGAAAGGAAACAGCAGAAAAGAGTCAAAGTAATCAGGTAAAGAAGACTTTCATAGGCTTTCTGTTTTAAACTTTTAACTCTTATTTTCTTTCTTTCTTAATTATGTACTAATGACATCTTTCCACACTTTGTTAAGTTTGTGTTAGCTACGAAAAGCTGTATTCTATATCTTTAAATCTTATTACAAATTTATTTTTTTAAATGTTCAAATTACTGATGAGTCGTTTTTATTTTATTTGTGATAATGTTTCTAACAATTTGTCTTGCTTGTTCGTACCCGTAGGATGAAACCTTGGTGAAAGAATTGAACAATCAGTTGGAGGGATTAGAGGCGCACATGGAGTATATACAGGAACACATTACGGAGAGTCAGGGGACCATAATGGGGATGGAAGTAAGTAACTGAAAATATATTACGGTTTCTCACAACTGCATGATTTTCAATTCTCACAATTGATGTAGCGGATCAATCATTGTTATAATTTTCACCCTTTAATTCAAATTGTTTTTTTATCCTCAATTCTTGTATTACTTCAACTTTGACTTTAGGATGAAGGAGAGGGTATAAACACAAACGAGGTAATCGGGACGTGCAGCTTGCCCGAATCAAAGTACCTGCTTGAACATCTTTACAACAAGTCCGTTGAGACGGTGAGCTGACGTTCACATAGTGGATTTATCTTTCTTGTTAATGAAACAATAGTTAAATGTTTACTTCATTAACTTATAAAGATTATAACATTCCACAGTGTCAAATCGATATTAGTATAGGTTCTTTTCGTCAAAGTTTTTCTTTGAGTGAGAAAGATTTTTAAATTTGTGCAAAAGAGATGAATGGATTTTTCCCTCTTAAAGTATCTTGCGTGGGTTAACTCACTACTGTTTTCCTCTTACTGGGGTTGGCGTTAGGAAGCGCATCCAGCTGTAAAAACATTTGCTTCAATAAACCATCAGATGATTAAACCTCCACAATTGTGGGGAATATTATCTTTTGAAAACGTGCAACCCACTCTGAGTGGAAAAGGTCACGTAAAAACGGATGATGATGCAACGATGGATGAAAGCATTTTCATATTTTTTTGCAATGATTGTAAGTTTGAAAACAATAAAAAAGACTTTCCTGCTTGCTCCAATAATGTGGTAGGTAAGTTTTCGTTTTTTATTGTTTCCAGGCACAAGAGCTCGCAAACAAAGACGCTGCATATAAAGAGATTCAGATCAAACTTGAAGCGATGGAGAAACATTGCGAGGTGCAGCAGCAGCTTCTCCAGCATGCTTGTAATCTAGGACAGGGAGCAGACGTCATGGTCGTGGAAGATGAACACATGTAATTATTATTCTGAAATATTTATAACAGGATAAATTCCCCAGTGATCATACTAAATACAACAATATACATAATATATACACTGTTGTCCTGGAAGTCATGTGGTCCACTCTACCATTACTCTACCAAATTTCCCTCACAAGGCTTTGGTTAATCCGTGGTAAGTTTTGAGGCACTTTGCAAAGGTGTCGCACGCTCAAGTAATTCTTGTTTTGAACATTTTTGTTTTGTATCTTGCAAGAATCGAACCTGGGCCAGAAACATAAGTTTTGACCACTAGACCACACGCGCCATAATTGCTGGAACTCGCAAAAATTGTGTTTTTCCCTCGTTTTTTAACTAACCGTTTAGATTTTTGTATACATGAAAACAACCACTAGATATTCGTTCAAAATCCCTTTTTACTTGATGATGTCTTTGATTTATGTTACGGGACATGTATTCTATCAAAGGATGTTATGGGGAGGAATGTTTTGTAAGATCAATCTAGAAAAAGATTCTCTCATACTGAGATCCACTTTTAGTGAAATTTGTTTGCAATCTAATGAAATGATTATTGTGATATTTTCAGGACCGAGGAACTTCCTGATGTTGTTACTGTTCCTCTGGCAAGAAAGGTAACTTACCTAGTAACCATCCGAAAATTACCTTAGTAACCGTAACTTACCTAGTAACCACAACTTGCCTTAGTAACCGTAACTCTAGTAACCATAACTTACTGTAGTAACCATAACTTACCTAGTAACCATAACCTTCTTTTACAGCTTTGGAATTCTTCATTTTCTGTAAAACAGCATTAGTTATCTAGTTATCTTTCATATTTTCTTAAGAGGAAAAATTCATTGTTAATTTAATTTAATTTGTGCAAGTTCAGAAGGATGTTCTTCAATTTCAATTAACTACAAGGTTATCTTAGGAAGATTTTACTCTTTCATGTTCCATGGAACATTTGTTCATTTTTTCAGTTTCGGCGCAAAACTGCTCTCCCAGAAGAACTCCTCCATCCCAAGGATAAATCATCTCCGAAGCCACTTATTTCTGTCACGATTGGATGTGATGATGAATCAGAAGAAGACAGGAAAAAGGAGATTGCTGAGACGTTCCAACTTGATGACAAAACACTTCAAAAGCTCATCAACCTTGAGAAATCATTACAAGATAAAAACAAAATGCCGCCACCCGCTACGTCTGAGTTACCTGCAGGTCTCAGAGATCGTTCCGGTTCATTAGTTGAAGCAAGTGATGAATCCCCTAATATGTCAAACTTTGGAAAGTTCCCACGAAACACAAGAGTGTCAAAATCTGCTCGGACTTTTGTGAAATCTTCATCAGCCAGTAATCTTCGCTCTTCTTCGATGAAGAGTCAGTCAACGAGAAACTCTCCACATCTGGAACGGAAGACCGTTGGAGAAGTGTCGTCTTCGTAAGATGTTGTTTGTTTCGTTTTAACTGCAACATGATTGACTCATAATCTTTTTTATTAAACAAAACAAAATGTTGCGCAAGAAATTAGTTCACACGTTAATGAGCTGTAAAATGCTTAAACTGAAATGTTTTTTAACAATATTAAATTTAATATAAATCTTTGAATTTTCATATTTAAAGCTTTTAACAGATTTAATTTTTCTTAAGTTTTCGAAACTTTTAACTTTTTAAACAGTTTAATATGTTTTATTATATTCACTGGACGTTTTCATCAAACCATTCCATCCGCCATCATGAACTCATTACTAATGTCCATCTTCCAGATCCACCTCTGAGATTGATTCGACTGATGTATTTAAACGGTTAACAAGTTGCTTACCCAATGAGGGTGATCCTGATCTGTAAGTTGTTTGGAGTAGCACACGCACAAACACATGCACACAAACGCACCCACGTGTACACAACCAACCGTGGACACATACACACACTCTTACATGTCCATTCAGACAGACAATGTGACAGTGAACTTTGACCTGTATGCTTACGACAATGCCTTGGAAATACACCACAAACCTTATTGTTTATTGTAATAAGAGCGTTTATTCTCTGGATTGTTCAAGAAAATATTTGAGTTAATGAAAGAAATTGATGCTAATCATATAACAGTCACATGGTCTCCAAGGAATTCACTTTTAATGTCAATGTTAATAGCCTTTGCGATCATGTTGTTTGTTTTCTTTTGTTGCCCTTTAAATCTAAAGAAAACCTCTTCCTCAGAAGGGAATCTTAGCAAGTTAATTGCTAGAATACACAAATTTCCTGGCTTTACATACAGCCTATAGTAGAAGTTTTTATTGTTTTTGCGTTACATTTGTTACGCGAAGCATACAGGGAAAGCATTTCATTTATTAGATGGATGTTTTGAAGCATACAGGAAAAATTCCGCTGTTCCTGATTCACAAACGCACTTTAAAGTTATAAATTATACATAAATATTAAACATTTAAACACATGTAATTGAGCATTATAACTGCATGCCAGTTATGGCTTTTTGTTTGTCTGCAATTCAATATGTATCGTCACTGAATTTTCTGAAATTTTATCTTCAATTTTCTTGTAGGATTCCGAAAATAGTTTCGGTCCTATTTGTCACATTCATTGTTAATTTCAAAGTTTCAATTTTAACGGAATTGTGTATGTTTCTGTACTATGGTATTATAGTGACCTCGCAGAATTAATAAACTATTTTTGAGACAAACCTTAAACAAAACAAGGCTTACTAGATTAAATTTGAGTTGTCAATCATTTGATGGCTTTTGTTTGGAAATATAATAAAATGGCACATTTGTGTTGTTTAACTATTATATCATAAACAATTTTTGAATTTTTCTCGTCTCTCAGTGGTCAGATTTTACCATCGAAGACCTCCCAAGGGAAACCAGACGTCCTGACATGCATGTACACAGCTACAGGTCACAATAACGCTGTCCTTTCGCTTGACGTGATGGATGATCTTATGATCACTGGATCGAAAGGTAAGATGATTGCATTGCGAAGGAATTGCATTTTGTTATTTCTCACAAAATTTGGACAAAACTTTCTTATAAAACATATTTATAGAAGAACTCATTAAGGTGGGCTGACACAGTTATTCCTTCTCATTGAAGTAACAAGTGCAATTTGCACAGCCCATTAATAGGCTCACATGGATTTTTGTCTATTTCTGTCTGAACTGAACTATTGTTGCTGGGAAAAAATAGACATGAAAAATTGAACAAATATGAAAATGGGAAGGTTTAAAGTACTATTAAAAAATACTTTTGGAAAATACTTTTTAGATAAATTCCACTGTTTCATAATAAAAATATATATAGATAAACGTCAAGTTATGTCTTTGAGTACTCTTTTACTTTCTACACGAAACAGTTGATCTAAAAAAAGATGAAACAGTTGATCTAAAAAAAGATGAATGTTTTTTATCTAACAAAATCTAGTAAAAGTAAAGATTTGTTGTAACTAGAATTAATTATTAATTAATTAATTGTTAAATTAATTTGTGGGAATATCACATGAAAGGGCTGCAATGAATGAAGGAAGAATTGTTGCAGCAATGTCCTTTTCTAACTGTCCAAAGCAAAAGATGTTTTGTAATGAAATGGGAGGTGGACTTTAAAGAGATCATTACAGTGGAGGCAAGTTATGGTATTGAGCAACAAAACTTCTTTTGAACCAATGGAATTACAGATGTTGCAAAAATCAAAAGAAAAGTAAACTTGTAAACATTGAAAAGATTATCATGTATTTTGAGCTTTCCATTTATATTTAAGGTCGGGTGGCTCAGTTGGTAGAGCACTTGCAATTTTGGATTTCTGAGGTTGCGAGTTCAAACCCTCCCGGCCTCGCCGACTCAACGAATGAGTAGCATTTCAATGCGGTTAAGTACGGGTGTTGGTGTTAGGAGTGGCACCCGCCTCAACAATTGTCTTGTGCCAATGAAAAGGGGATACACACCTTTGTTTACGCCCGTTCGGCCACTTTTTTATTTATTTATTATTTATATTTATTTCTTGCAAAACAGATATACTTACAGATATACTTTTCTTACAACATGAGATCTTAAAGTGAGGTCAAAGCCTCTTTCTTTTTTATAGATTAACTATTGTTATCAACTTTATTAAGATATCTTTTACTTTAATTTGACATGAAATTACCGTGATCCGCATGTCATGATGTTCATATTTTGCAGACCGGACCGCGAAAGTTTGGAATTTGACGCGGAACGAAGAGATATTATCGCTGGGTCAGCATAAAAGGGACGTGATGGTGGTGAAGTTCTCTCCAACAAAAGATGTGGTCTTTACCGTTTACCAATCCACGATCAAAGTAAGGTCGCCATGGTTATGGATCTGTCAACCATTTTGACTTCAGCATCGCAATCTTAATCTTAAAAATTGTTTTTATGCAAGAAGAATAGCTATTCAATATTTGTTTTAAACTCTCTCTACCTCCCTTCTACCTGTTTTCAATGGTACAAGAGATTAATCTATCTGTTATGTTTCCGTTTTATCAGTCAGACCTAAATCACAATTTTTATAAATGACCAGAACGCAGAATGGATAATAAATTTCACGAACTAAGTCAAAAGTATTCCCTTCAGAAATTCAGAAATTATCAATAGTAGTTCTCTGTGTGGCTTCTTGTTTATTCATTTTTGTATATACATATTTCAATTTTTTCTTTCATTTACTACAGAAGCCTTTATTTTCTTACTTTTTAAGTAGTCTTAAACGTCACGTTTTCATGTTTTTCATGTATGTTATACGCTCTTTCTCAACTTTCCTTAGATTTGGGACCTTCGTCAAGGAGCGGTCGTCAAAACATTAAGGTAATGACGGTATCAGAATAATAATTGTTTTGGAAAAAAACTTTCTCATTAATGCTCTTTAATAAGTTTCGATCATAATCTAATTTAGTTTTGTGAAAAAAATATGTTATGTGTATGTTTCGCCATCTCATGTAATCAATCAATTTTATGGCATCTATGCATGTTACCCATTTTCTGTTTTTCTTGTTTGCACAATCGCATTTCTCTAGTGTATTTAGCGCAATATATATATTGCAGCGGGTTGTTTTATAATAATTGGAAGGAGGGCTATCAATGGTATAATTTGGGAAAAAGGGAAATAATTTTTAAGAAAAGAACGAACTAATAGATCGAACTTTTGTTTAGAATCTCACATTTATGACATATTCTAATAATTAACGATGTTTGAGAGTCATGCTAGATAAACACGAAACAGTAGAACAGTTAGTTTCCATCATCTCTTATTCACACGCCATTAACACAAATCTACCTATTCGTGCATTTCATAGCATTAGTTTATTCTGCACAAAATTTGATTTTACATGGTCACATGCTTCACATCTTTGTGTTTTTTTGTCGTCTTAGTAGCGGAATGTTTCAAGCGATGGGCGAGGCAAATATCATGGATTTGGGATTGAATAACGAAGGCACTGTTTTGTATTCTGCCATTGGCAACACCGTGAAAATGATCGACCTGAGAACGTAAGTATTTCAAAGCGCTCACAATATGTGAATGGTGAATGAGGTAGTAAGAAGAAGACGACTGTTTTGTGCATGGTCTTCTTCAGATGAGGTACTTACAAAGAGACTTTATGGAGTTGTCATCTCTCTTTCGTACAGGTACAGTACCATCAACAAACTCACCGGGCACACAGGCTCTGTCACGTGTCTGCTTGTCACTGATAACGGTCATCACCATGACAATGTCATCACGGGGTCAAAAGATCATTCCATCAAGGTTTGTTGCTTCCTTGAGTCGGTTGGTTTAAAAAAATACATGAATATTAGAAATAAATTTCTTCTTTCTCATTGCATAATTTATTTTTTAGCTTTTTATTGAAATTGACTAATCTGTTTTATTAGACAATTATATTAGTGTGGCCATTTCAATGTGAATGTTAAACATGAACAACATTTTTGATGAACTCTTTTTCTTATTTTTGTAATGTCGACACAAAAATAAAATCTACTGCAAATATATATGCAAAGTCTCATCACAAAAATACTACTCTTAAACAACTGACAGCAAAAGAATGAAATTTCAATGCTCGTTGCTATGGTTACTGTTGTTGCTATAGTTACCCGTAAGTTTTTATTTTACCGCTCAGATATTTGAAGTTGTCGATGAAGTAGCTTCAAGTCAGGTGAGTCGCTTCTTGTTTTTAAGTCTTTCGAAAAAGCAAGTGCGATAATTAACCCATTCGAAAATCTGGTTGTATCGAGTAATTGTCGGATTGTTTTGGTTTTTGGTTATTTTTAATCAAAACCTTTCTTTGAAGCGCTGTGTGTGACGTCATATATTATGTGTTTTGATTTATTTTTACAGTTTTTATCCTGTTTTTCATTTATTTTATTTCGTTATTAAATCAATCAATCAATCATTTTTTTTTTCAACACAATGTACAATAAAAATCTATTCAGAAATAATATATATAACAAACTGTGATAAAGTAAATAAGTTCCGAAGAAAATTTAAATATATTTTATCTATATAAATAAATATATTACTATACTTGTGTGCGAGAGGCACATTACAAATCTGAACTAAAACAAAGTAATGACCTAAATCTGCTAAACATGCTGATGCATGCATTGGTCTCTGCAATTCGTCTTTCTATAATATCCTCAATCTCGTGTATTCGGCAAACCATCGCATGTTAATCTCATGCATAGATGCCCCGCCAGAACCTCGAACCTCCACACTACGACGGAGTACAATCGCTCGCCATGAAAGACAAGTATTTGTTTAGTGGTTCCCGTGACAACACCATTAAAAAGTGGAACTTTACCAACCATAATCTAGAACAGGTAACGGTTATTATTATTTCGAATTTTTATACAGGATATTTACACTTCAGTATATAAAATACTGTTATCCTTGTGTGTCCTGTTGGTTAGTCCTGGCGTACTTAGGACGCCCGTTTGCGACCAAGAAACTCGCTCAAGCGGACAACTAACCTATTTAAGTTGGACTTTCATTACGCAATCAGTTTTGCTCAGTTGTGACTCAGAAAGAAAAATATTCCGGAGATGGGAATATTTCTTGACTTCGTAAATATGCCTCAAAACTACAAAACCAGTATTATTGATGTCCCTATGAGTGATGGGTTAAAACCTGGTTGGTTGGAAATGTTATTTTGCGGAATCTGTCGACTAATAGTTAACTTCGTTTTCAATGGAAATATAATCTAACAAGGCACCTTTTAAATAACATTCGAGGATCAGAGATGTTACGCAAACACGAAAAAGTAGATTATTTTCCGTCCAAAAATTTCTTTTATTTATATAGTACAATCCCGAAAACTCGAACCCCCTTTAAGTCGAACTCGCGTTGACTCAAACTGTTTTTCCATGCCCCTCTCCTAATAATTTCTCATAAAAACTCCCGGTAACTCGAACATTCGTTATCTCGAACTATTTTACTCGGTCCTTGGGGGTTTGTGTTATCGGGATTATACTGTAATTTGTTTTAAAAATTACGTTGACATACTCATGTTGATGAGTATATACTATGTTCATGCATTACTACCATAAATTGATTTCAATTTACACGAAATGTCAAACATGTATTACTGTACTATTTACCGGTCTTTTTAATTCAGCATATTACGTCATCGCACAAGGACTGGGTAACAGCGTTGAACTTTGTACCCGGGGAAGATATTCTATTGAGTGGGGATCGCAGAGGGATCATCAAGCTGTGGGACGTTCACTCGTGCAAACCGCTCGGTGAGAAAAACCTAAAACTGTGAAATGATTATAATCTTAAAAAATGTCTGCTAAACACACAAAACAAATACTTCAAGCCAATACTGTGATGTTTTCGAATGTGTTAAGTGATGTTTCGAATGTACTAAGTGATGTTTTCGAATGTGTTAAGTGATGTTTTCGAATGTGCTAAGTGATGTTTTTGAATGTGTTAAGTGATGTTTTCGAATGTGCTAAGTGATGTTTTCGAATGTGTTAAGTGATGTTTTCGAATGTGTTAAGTGATGTTTTCGAATGTGCTAAGTGATGTTTTCGAATGTGCTAAGTGATGTTTTCGAATGTGCTAAGTGATGTTTTTGAATGTGTTAAGTGATGTTTTCGAATGTGCTAAGTGATGTTTTCGAATGTGTTACAGGCGACCTATATGCTCACGGGAAAAGCATTAATTCCATCAAATGCAACAACAATGCAATATTCACTGCGTCAAGGTATACATTTACTTCCCGTGATCCTTTGCTGCCTAAGTGTAGTCTTGTTCGTTAGTTTATTAGTCTACTTCGGTCTTGTTCGTTAGTTCATTAGTCTACTTCGGTCTTGTTTGTTTGGTCGTTAGTCTGGAACATGGTATAATGATGTACTATAAGAATCACTGGCCCTCATTTTTAAAAATATTGGTTGTCATAGTACCTGGTTTTTACTAACGGTTGTTGTGTTTATCTTGTTCTTTAGCGATCGCTTAATTCGCATATGGAAACCGTCTCCGTTACTTTTAGAAGGATTATCCAGTATGCACGCGGATGAAAATATTTGAATGTTCGAGAATATGTATATAGCTAGAAAACAGATTTTATTGTTTCGTTGTTTTTTACCTGCACAGTTTATTCTTTGTAAGATTATAAAGTTGTCTGCTACCCTAGAATTATTTTCCTTTATTTATATGCTATATTGTTGATTTTCCATTGTAGAAGGTGTAGTTTTTTTTCTAAAAACATTAGGTTGTCTACCGTTTTGCGTTTTCAGAAGAACTTCTCTAGGTGTTTGTTATTTCTTTGATAAGATGGTTGACAACCGAAACGGTGAAGTTAAAAGTTTGCATAAAAACAGTAAGTAATTTCGGAATGTTCAAGTCTTTCACGTTAAAGTTGTTAAGTCACAAGTTGTTACACTGAAGCCCGCTTTTCTTGAACGACGACGATGTAGTTCTACAACCGACAAATACGTACTAGATGGAGAGTTTGTTATGCCTCGTGAGAAATAGCCAAATACCACGTATAAACAAATCACAACTTTGAATTTTTACAGTCAAAATATAGCAATGCAATTGTAGTTTTTGACGGCTACAGTTCAAAGGACACTACCCATCTGCGTCGTGCATCAAAATCTGTTTCCCGAGAAATCAACTTTACAGAGGAAACGAAGTGTGACGCAACCAACACTATATGTCGCAACACTATTTGTCACAAAAAAATCGAAAATCAACACTATATGTCACAAATTGAAAAACACGTAATTTTCGTAAATTTGGGCCAAAAATGTCACATATTTAAATAAATTTTTGCCCAATTGAAATTATATGACAATTATCTTAAAAATTTGAATATAGTGGTTTGCGCATGCGTAAAGATAAATTCAATATATAGAGCCCTACCGAAGGTTATATCAAACGAGACTTTGCATGTGAATAGCCCAATGATTGGGCTAACTGAATGGATAAAACAAATTTGAAAAAAGTTACGGCAACCGAAAAAGATTTAAAAATACTCTGAATTCGTCTACACGGCGCTATCGAAGAGCCAGCTGCTATAATCGTCTACAAATTATCTGACACAACACTCGAAATCACAAGAAACAACTTCTTAACACAAAAGGTTCTTGAAACAAAATAGTTTGTCAACCAGAGTTATTGCCACCTAGTTCTGAAATTGCAGTTTTGGTTGCTACTATAAAATAATGAAATGGCGCGATGTTAAGACTGAAATGTGGGGTTGGATTAATATTAGTGAGAGGTAGTGCTGCCCTAAAACAACTGATAAACTACCAACCCCGCAATCATTCCTCAGGATAATTCATTGTAATCATTGAGTTTTCAAAAAATGATCCTCCGCACAATTGTGTAAAATGATTTTACAGTTTGATGCCCTTCATATCGCAAGATACCAAAATTTGCATTTTAAACTCCGTGGTAGCAGTGTATAAAGGTTTCAAATATAGATAGTGGGTTCTTATTAACTAATAATTAAACCAACCATAAACATCAAGGATGTCAAATTTATATCAATACTTACAAATTAGAAATATTTTTTATTTACATACAAATTTGTAAATCCTCAATTCATATGGGGGCATTAATATAATATTGATAAAACAGTATAGGCATGGATTGTTATGACGTCACTGAAGAGGCAAATAAAAATTCATTGAGTTCCAGTATATCTATCTATCTAAAGCTTAGCTATGACCAAACAATCAATACTAAAGAAAACATGTATTGCTTATACTCTTTCTATGACTATAAAAGGAAGGTATGCTCAAACAAATATGTGATGCTCAAAAATGTTATTTACGTTAACGTTCTTTCCAAAATTCCCAACCCTATTATGTTCCCTGACGAAACTAATCTTTTTTTTTATAAAAACCTAAACACTCTTTTTAATACAATGAATAATGAACTAAAAAAGATACATCAGTGGTTTAAGGCAAATAAACTCTCGTTGGATGTCAGCAAGTCCAATTATATTCTGTTTCATAGAAAAAGACAAAGTATTTTTATATCGACATACCTTCCTCCATTACATATTAATAATAACCATGTTAACCGTGTTAGATTTACGTATTTTCTTGGTGTTGTAATTGACGAGAATGTTTCTTGTGAGCACCACATTCAGCACGTTGAATGTGTTATGTAAAAATGTAAAAGCAAGACCGATATTAAATAAAAAAACTAATGATGAATCTGTACTATTCATTTATAAACACATACTTAACTCATTCAAATCTCGCTTGGGCAAACGTGCCTCCGACAAAACTAAAACGAATTTTTAGTAAGCAGAAACATGCTTTTCGCTTGACTTTTAATGTGGATAAATCTACAAGCACCCGAGACCTCATGCAATCTTCTAATATATTAAACATTTATCAAATTAATATATTTTTACATCTAAAGTTTATGTATGACGCAATTTGTAATGTGTGTCCATCAGCTTTTAAAAGCTTTTTTGAAATAAATATCACACAAACCACGTGATCAACAGTTTCATAATAATACTTCGTAAAATGATTTTTTTGAGAAAGACTTTATCATACCGAGGACCTTATTCATGGAACTGCATTATCAATCACGATAACAGTATATGCCTTAACAGTAAATCTTCTTTTGTACATCGTTTGAAAAAATATCTCTTCGGTGAGAATATAAACCACTTATAAATATATATGTATACCACAGTTTACTTACTTTAACATAATTTTTTATTATTGAAAGTTTATGATTAAATTATAGAATAGCAAATTTTTAACGATTATTGATAGCATTTTTAATTTTTAAAAATAGGGTTTTGCGATAAAACTAAATCAGTTTCCTTACTACTGACTAATTTCCAACACTCGTTGAAACCAACTCGCTTTTTAACGTGTTTAGCAAGCTATATCTTTGTTACTGTTATTTATATTATATGCATAATAGTATGTATTTTATTTTATAACGTTTGTTATAAATTGCTGAGTAGTAAAATATATGAAATGAATGAATTATTATTTTTTAAAATATTATATTTATTATATATATCAACAAAATGTACTTTTTTCTCTTCATTTTGTTGCCTGTGTTCTTTCTTAAAAATCAATCAGATTATCTTTTCAACGACTTCCCATATGAAAATAATGTGATCTATTTCGAAAAGCTTTGAAAATTGGCTCTAGTATGGACCTATTTTTGCCAAAAAACGTTTTTCTATGCCCAGATGTTTGTCGCATTTCAGTATGTTAAAAACAACTTTATTACTGACGAAACCAATAAAAAATATCTTTTGTTGCAAGCTTGCCATTTATTGCCTGAAATATAGGTTTCGTCCGATGCAGTAATTTGTTTTCACTAGGTAATGTTAGAGATAAATATTAAAACGTTTCCGTTTTCTTCAATCTGGTTCATTAACCGATTATAGAAGTGACGTATAATCTCATTGGTTCATTAACCGATGATAGAACTGACGTATAATCTCATTGGTTCATTAACCGATTATAGAACTGACGTATAATCTCAAATTTTGAATTTTTGACTTTTCGACAAAATGCAATCCATCCATTGAATGCATCAGATTGAATATACGCCACGTTCTATGTTTAGCGATATTAAATGTCTACAATTCAATTTCTCCACATTAGTTTCAAGTGTTTGCTCCATGAAAAACCACTTTAAAGGAAGAAATTGTTGTGGGGAAGAAAAAGTTGCGGGAAGAAAATGTTGCTAGCAAATTTTCGCAACTTTCGCAACTTTTTCTTCCCGCAACAATTAATATTTTTACAATTCGCAACTTTTTCTTCTCGAAACTTTTAATTATTTCCAGTGTTCGCAACAATTTCTTTCCGCAACTTTTTCTTGTTATTTTATAAAAGCATCCGAACAAAAATAACCACGAGTTTGGCTGGTCCAATTGTTGTTTTTTGCAAAAATTCATCAGAAAAAGCAATGTCGGACAAAAGAGGCCTAATTCTAATGATGAAAATGTTATCTGATATTGTTTTAAAAAGTTATCTCCTTGGAACAACGACAAACGCAATGTGCGAGAATATTTGTCTATGAATATTTTTTACAAAATCGATCAGATTTCAACGTAGACTCTAATCAATATTTATTGTTTCTTTCTTATTTTGTCATGGTCTTTTTTGCCTTTATCAGACTTCATAAACCACTTCCGTATGGCAGCTTGCTTCTCTTCACCGTACGTTTTGAACTTCGTTTTTGGACCTTTTTTGTATAAGTAAAGTTATATGAAGTTTACACCTTTCTGTGTACATTGAGGTATGAAAATATTAAAGTCTTGTCCGTAGAAACTGCTTATAAGAAAATCGGTTTTTTTTCAAATAATCGGTAGTAGGCTGTATTAATTTTTGAATAAATTGAGTATCCAAACACTACGTTGCTTGGAACGACAAGAAAAATCATCGTAAGTTCAACTTCTCTCGTAACATTTTGTGTACGCAACCTTTTATGAATGTCCTGTCTCGCAACATTTAATGTACGCGATTTTTTCTTTTAAAGTTGCGAAAATAAAATCGCAACTTTCGCAACTTTTTCTTCCCGCAACAATTTCTTCCTTAAAAGTACTCCCTTGTTTAGCAAATATTAAATAATTTCCGTTGTCTATTATCCGGCAAAAGCGCAATGGCAACAAACAAACCGGCGATAAAAATTTTATCACAATAAAAACATCAGGCGATAACGCAATGGGTGTGGCGTTCGGCTCTTAACCGAAAGATTCTGGGTTCAAGGCCATGCTATCACAAAGTTGTTTAGTGAGCGGGTATATAAGTAAAAAACACCCTATTTCATCAAAACTAACCGTAGCACAAATGGGAGCAATTAAATACACTAAAACTCCGGGAGAGGTCTCCATGATAATGCTTAATGAGCGTTTTGGAAGCCTCGGTAAAAGAATAAATAAACAAAAACAAACAAAATAGTTGTTGACGTCATTACCATAACCATCAACATCCTCTCAAAATTCTCTAAAGTGCTTACAAATTCGTTTTCTCTTAAAACAAGAGGAGTTTATGTTAACACCTTAGGTAGCTGTGAAGTGGTAGAAGGCCTGGTGTGCGCATGTTGGAAAAAAATACGCCAGATATTAAAAGCTAATGTCAACAAACAGTGCTTTAAAAAGTACAAACAAAGAACCAAATGTGCTTAGAGTAGATTTATTTTTTGCTTACAACATGAATTTCTCAAAGAACACCTAGAATTATTTTTTCAAACACTTTCCTTTGAATCGGGTTGTTTACTCAGTGGATTTTCGTATATAACCAAGATCGAGTAAGTGCGGAGTTCACTTAGTTAAGAGAAGATGATGGCGAACTCGGTTCACGTAGTTTTAGCTCTGCTTTGCATAACTCCAACAATAGATCAGAATGTCGCATGGAAGATTAACCAAGGTTAGTACCTTTTGTTGACTTGCGTTATCTTTTTACAGTTCCTTAATTCTGTAGCTCGCCAGCGCAAAAGTATTGCAGATAGCAAAGATGATGCTGACTTGTCTACTCTTAATGCCACTGCTGCTTTCGGCAGCATTCTTGTTGAATTTAAAAGTAAAATGATGACGATGATGATAGAAACGGAATTAGATGAACTTATATCACAAACATTAAAGGAACATTTCAATACGTTTAACTCAACAGAAAAGTCCGATCAAGGCTCAATCAAATGCAATGGTACTAATATCGCAGGAGAAGAAGCTAATGGCACCACAACCAATTTTAGTAAGGCGTTTTTATGTGATATTCAGCAGTAGACTAAATAAATTACGAATCTTAGCGGCGCCTACCATGGAAGAAGTGATGACCATTCACACTGCTGTTTTGGGTTTGAACACCACGTTCCCAATAATGAAAGTGAGCGGAAATCCAACACCTCGTATCACCTGGTCAAGAAAGGATGGCACTCAGTCTCTAAAACGTTTTATACAAAAGGATGGGGTTCTTACAATAGTGAACGTGAAACCCGAAGACGAAGGAGCTTGGATTTTTAATGCCACAAACGTGATAGGTAACTTGAAGTTGTATCATTTAAGGAAGGCATTAAAGTGTATTATTTACAAATACACTCCAGACAAAGAAGTTCATATATATAAAATTGTTCGAAAGTTTAAATACGATTAGGAGAGGAATTCCCTCTTCTAAAAAATACAAATAAAATGCAATTAACAGACGTTGTAAGCATCCTTTTTCAAAAGTATGGTGAACAAATTGTTTGAAAATAAAACCTTTTAGGTACATATACAATGGGGCTTTACTTGAGAACGGTTAAATTTGGCTTTGGGCAAATACCACCCTCTCATTACCTTGTAAAAGAATTTCCCGCAGAATTAAAATGTGAAGTTTTCGGTGACACATCTGTGGTTTCTGCAAAATGGGTGAAAATTTGTGGCGAGGTATCCGCCATGACTTCAACAGAGGTTAAAACGTCATCGTCATTGAAAATACTAAGCGAAGCAACAGAACTTGGATTTTACATGTGTGAAGTTACTGGGGGACCGTCTGAACTGAGGGCATACACAGAACTGAAAATTATGAAAAGTAGGTAGAATTTCTATTAAGTAGTAGGAAAATGTTGAAGAATTTTTACAAGCATTTGTATATTTCTGCTAGAATATGACGGGTACTCAGAATGGAGTGAATTTTCACCGTGCACTAAATGCGATGGGATGAAAAATTCGTTTAGAAATCGAACCTGCGAGACGCCCGACCCGTACGGGACGGGGACAACATGTAAAGTATTGGGAGAAGTGGACATAGAATACGCTTTCTGTTCGAGATGTCACGGTTGTGTCTACGTCACCGGGGAGGGAGGTGACGGTGGTGAAGACAACATCGGCAGTTTTGAAAACGAAGCGGATTGTGCGGAAAAGTGCATGAAAATGAGAGAACAGAACAGTGCAATCAATGGAGCTTCTGTCGATGTGCAAAGCGGTAGAAGATGTATTTGTGAATTCAACATGACCGAGAGGAATGGCTATAACTATAAAAGTTGCATTTTCCCTGGGCTTGAAATTCCAACCACATCTTCTACCTATCATTACTAATAACTGACCTCATAACGTTAACGCTTGAGCATATCATGTTAACATATTTTAATGCTTTTATGAGAAAATAGTTTTTTATTATCTTATCTCTTCACTTCGTTATTCAAAATGTGCCTTGAAACTTGCCGTAAAAATACGAAACGAAAAGTACAAATGGGCTATCGAATATTGATGTACGAATAAAGTATGGTGTCCCACCGAATACAATCTTGGCGTGAATTAAAAATAATAACTAAGACAACTTTCCAAGTGTTGTGAAATTACAGCCATTTCAGGTGGGTGTTTCATCAAAAAGAATTCAAACATTCAAAACTTTAAAAAACCATATTTAAAAAAATTCACATTTTTGACCGCCATTTTTCTAGCCAAATTCAACATTTTGAACCGATCAACCAAATTTACGGCAACCACAAATTTTCTTGGTCATCTTTACTTTTTTTGCACACAAATAATTAAACTCGCGCGCGAGTTCTACTTTTCGTTCGTTTCGAAAGTAATGAGGCCAATTCTTCTTTTTGTTCAAAACAACACCAAGATTTGCGGAAGAGTTGTCAAGAAAGGTTAGCTATTTTTTCCATCCCTCAAAATGCGAAAATTAAAATCATGGCGGAGGAGTGTTGTAACTTATAATTTATTATCATACTCACCAACGCAGTGCTTTTATTTTGTTTATTGAACTATCTGATATAGTTTTAAAGTAATGTTTTTTATTTATGCTACGGGGGTACACTAAATATAAATATGATTCTGTTTATTTAATTGTGAATGGCGACCAACCATTGTTTTGTATTTTAAAACCGGCGGTTTATGTAAGGTTATATTTTCATTGAAATATGAACATTTTTGATTTATTTTGTTTTTCATATTCTTAGCCCTGCATAATAACAATACATACATTATAAACAAGACAGCTATAAGCTCGCGCGAACAAAAATTCCCAATTATTTAAAAATGCTTTGTTTTGAAGTTAGCTTATCGTATTTCCTCTAATAAGCGCTGCACCTTGGAGCAAAATTATGTTATTAGCGCCGCCCTCTAATTAGCGCCACACCTAGAAAAGCGGCGCTAATTAGAAAAAGAGCAGTAACCCATACAGAAGGATAGTTATACAATACAATACGTTTTTTTAGCTTCTAAATTATATTTTATCTTTTATAAACCAGGGAAATTTCATAATTTTCACAAACTCAGGCTCGTACGTAAGTTCGAAATAAGTCAATAGTTCTTTTCGTTTCTTCATTTCACGATCCAAGGTCTCAGCCGATCTTTTATTTTCCGAGAAAGCAAAAAACTTCGCTGCAACCACCAGACCAACTTCACGTTTCTTAACATTACTGATTCTTTTGTTTTGTTGTTTTTGAAGAGCGAGAAAATTCGATGAAATAAAATTTATTTCTATACCATTTTGAAAATTATTTTATAAGCGCCGCTCTCTTATTAGCGCCGCACTTTTTGAGTTAATTTTTAAATAAGCGCCGAGAGCGCTAATAAGAGGAAATACGGTAATGTAGTTTATTCAGAGACAGAGGGTAAAATGGGCTTAGCGAGACAATATTAAATGATTAGAACATGAGTAAATTTAAAACAAAGCTCAAAATTATACAACAAAAAGATTTTTATATACTGTTGTATATAATTTACATTTCAAGGGAAATTACCGGCATAGCGGCATATGCATATAAGCATAGTTTCTACCCCTGCTTTCCATATACATAGCATAGCTATAAGCATATTTTTACGGTAAAAATTGTAAAATTGCTAAGCATAGCTACCGTAAGGTCATTTCACAGTCTTGCTTATAAATAAAATTAGTGTATTATAGGTGTAGAAACTTTCGCGCGAAGAGAAATGCTTACTTAAGCAATGTATATAAATGTAGTGTAAAAAAAATTCAAAACAAAAATTCAATTCAAAACAAAAATTATGATCGCGTCAAAACACGTGCAAAGTTTATTTTTGAGATTTCTTTTTACGCATAATTATTATGTTTGTTGAACATAAATTAACATGTTTTAACTTAAAAATGTTTTCGCATTTTGAGGGATGGAAAAAATAGCTAACCGTCAAGAAAAAGGTTTTTCAGCCACGTAAAACAAAGTGGAATTTGGATGAAAATATGGAATACTTTTGTTTAATTAGACAGATTTGTTGCAAGTTTAAATGGTATCTTAATTTTCTGATAAATCGATGGAAACCTAAACCAATTTCAAAAGTATATTTTGTACAAAATATATACTATTAATTTTTTAATTTTTACAAGGACAAGGTTTATTTATTGAGTGTTTATTAGAAGGTTATGTTTCTGATGTTTAGATTTGCAACAATTGTATATATATACCTAAAAAAAAACAGAGAAAGAAAAAAATCACAAACCATGAGAAGGGCTGGAGGTAAAATATTTAATTTATATAACTTGTTACAATACTTATAAGGCCACCATCGAAAATATTTGCCTTTAGCGTTCAAAAGGTTAAATAAACAGGTTGTATAAACAAATATATACAAATAGAGTATTTTTCCGAGCTATCGTGCTCAAAAAGTGTTGCCATTTTGTTTGTTTTTATTCTTAATTCTGCGTTTTCGAGGCTTGACTAGAATAGCTGGGTGTCAGTAGTAGATTTGTCCTTACCTGTAAATATACGGATGATCGGGTAAAATCGGCTAAACAGAACAAGAAACCCAACATTTTTAACGAGTGACCGACCCCGGATTCTTAAAAAAATTATTGGTCAGTCGGAGGATGCTAAAAGCGAATATATTCAATGGTGGCCTAAGTCAAGTAATTATAATTGTTATACATTTTTAAGTAAACAGCAAGTATAAAATGCATTGAAATTGTCGATTTAATATTGTCAATTCTCATCTAGTTTTGTGATTCATAAGGTACCAGTATCGGTGTCCCTCTACCTACTACTGTGCCTCTACTTACCACTGTCCCTCTACCTACCACTGTCCTTCTAACTACCACTGTCCCTCTACCTACCACTATTCCTCTAACTCTAACCCTCTACCTTTCTATTAATATCTTACCTACCTACCTGTCAAAAATCAACACAGAAGCTTTGAAGGAATATTCTATTTTGACTGCAAAATATGCAAAAACTGCATCAGAACTATGCATACGTAACGATTTGATTTGATTTGAAAATATTTTTATACAATGAATGAATTTGCAAATAATTTCATTTGATTAAATATAATAGGTTACGTTTTCCATTTAACTAAATATAATTATGATAGGTTACGGTGGTGCTGGCCATGAAATGGTTGAAGAAGAAAACAATCAACTTGTAAACTCGCTATCCAGCAAAGTACAAGAGCTAAAAAGTGTGAGTTTGGATTGAACTTGAAGTCATCTCAAGTGGATCACAAATTCTATATATATAACCCAATAAAACCCAATAAATTCTTCTTGTTTTTGCCTCATGATTATATCGTATCAAGGTCTTTATATCCTTTTTTATTTTCCCCAAATTAGTTTTTATTTATTTCATTGAAATTGTTTTATAAAACATTTATTTGAATCTACTTAAGAAAACTGTTTTTAGGATATCTATATAAATATCCAACATGGGGCAAATACTTTTTTATCTTTTAAAGTTAGGGGTCATTCAAAAAGTATGTATGTGTGAGAAGGATCACTAAAAGCGAAAAAAAATACAACCCCCTGTTATCCTGCCAAAAGCGAATTTTGCGTAAAAATCTGTGTTCATTTTTGTTGATGACTGCAGAAATAATTAGTGCACCACCTTTCATGTCAAAATTGTGAAGATCTAAATGAGAATTTTTGACAACAAGTTCTCCAAATTTTATAATCAATCAATTGATTCACAAAGAATTATTTCTGTTAATAATCTGTTAATAATGCAAATGGCAAGCCATCAAATTTTATTGCCACAAATACTGTCCTTATTTCCTGTCTCTTTCCGCTTCAATTAGCAATTATTGGCTCGTTTATAGAAACATCGGTCACTGTAGCTTAGCGGTTAGTGCATTCAACCCACAAAATCACAACCAAACGGTGCTGGTTCGAAACCCAGCTCGGACATATTTTGATTTCTGAGTTACAGTTGAGTTCTTGAGCGAAACTCATTGCGTAATGCAAGCCGAGCTCAAATGGTGGGTTATTATTATTATTATTAACGAATATTTAAATACAGGATGTATCGTTAGTTATATATACATAATATACATACTGTTGTCTGGTGAAGCAATTTTGTAGACGCAAATGGGTGCCATAAGTACGCCAGAACCTAAACCTTGGGATAAGAAGAGCCACTGTTATATGTGGAAAGTTCCGTAAACCTCCATTATTATCATTATTACATGACTGCCTGTCTGTAAACTTGTTCAGAAAGAATGAACAGGTCACCAATGTTCATATATGTAGGTTAGGTTTTTGTTATGTTGTATATGACACAATATGTCATAGCCACAAGATGTGAAAATAATTTTAAAGCTTTGAATTCATTGAGGATGTGCCACTATTGCGATATTTTTATGTATGTATGTAATTCTTTATTTCTGATTGGATAATATCACAGATCTAGTTTCATACAAACTAATTAAGTCAATGTAAAAAATAATTACAAAGTTATCAATATAAATTCTAAAATAAATAAGATTGTAATTATGAGCATATTTTGCATTGACAAAATATTACTGTGTCTTTAAGTTTAGCCTTAAACTTACGTAAAGTCACGGATTCCTTAGTCGCTTTGGGTAATTTATTTCAAGCTAAGGTACCTCTAACTAAAATCGAATTGACTCCAAACAGTGACTTAACTTTGGGTACAATCAGAGTGTTATTGCTTCTAAAACTGTATGGGGTGTTCTTTTCCTTGAATAAATCCCACATAAACTCTGGATTTAGACCGTTTAGAGATTTGTACACCTCAACCACAAGGTTTACTAAATTCTTATGGTGTATATGTGTAAATCCCAATGTACACAAAGTATCATCAAAAGTCAATTCAAAGTTATTTAGAATAGCGCACAAGCATCTTTTGTGGGTTTTATCAATAAGGGTATTCCTTTGTTTCCCACAAAACATCCAAGTTAATGAACAGTAATTAAACAAAGACAAGATGAATGCATTACTTATCTGAGAAGCCTTATTTTGGTCTAAATTCGCATAAGTGCTTTAGTACGAATACTAGCAGTTGTACAAAGTGATCTTACGTGAAGAAAGTTTAGTTTCTCATCCAGGCAGATACCTAGCAGTTTAACCGTATCAGTATTTTGTACTGAGCTATCATTTGTCACTATATTTATAACAGGTTTGCTTTTATTACCTACGATCAATACCTGAAACGTATTGCAGTTCGCGACCATTGAATTGAATATTATAATTGCAAAGGAAAATTAGCAAATCATTTATAAATATATTAAAGAGCAGAGGGCCTAGTATAGATCCTTGTGGCGCGCCGAGAAGCGCCAGCAGCCAATCACTCAAGGCAGATCCTACACGTACCCTTTGCCTTCTATTTAACAAATAATTATGCAAATATTTCAAGCTTGCACAGCTTAGTCCGTAAGCTGCTAGTTTAGCTATTAGCAGATCATCTGGTAGCGTGCCATAGGCCTTTGAAAGGTTCGTCAAAACTGCACCAATTTTGGCAGATTTATCAAGAGCACCCTTGCCAATCATCATCATCATTTACATTTTTCACGTCTATTTTCCATGCTAGCATGGGTTAGACGAGGTTTCAACAGATGATATTCCCCACAATTTTGTAGGTTTAATCATTTGATGATTCATTGGAGTAGATGTTTTTTTACAGCTGGGTGCCCTTCCTAACGCCAACCCAAGTAAGTGGAAAGACAATGGTGAGTTAACCCACGCAAGATACCAACTTTGCATTTTAAACTCTGTGGCAGCAGTGCATAAAGGGCATGGGTGCTTATGTCCATGAGGTCAAAGATGTTACATGACCCGCATACTCGCATACCCAATCTTTAATCAAATTAACTAGAGCATGTTTTGTGCTGAATCTTTTGTGAAAACCACACAGAAACAGTAAGTAAGTTACCCCACTTGGAGAAAAGTTTTCATTCCATTTCGGAATTTTTATAAATCTTCCGTTATTGTGTTATAGTAACAATTAAAAATAGTTGCCATTTCCATATCATCAGAGATTACATTTCCTGACTCTACTAAAATTAATCTTTCTTCTGCGTTTTTGACTTTATTGGAGAACTGTGACTTGCACGTTTTCCAGAAGCTCTTTTGCGATGTGCTAAAGTCAATATTGTCAAACAAAGATTTTTTAGCTTTGCTATTCAAATTAACAACCAGGTTTCTTTGAAGTTTATAATTTGCCCACAAACTGAGTGTGTTAGTTTTAACGGCAATGTTTTTTAAACGAGAACGTTTCATAATTGCCTTTCTCAGTTCTTTTGTCATGTGTGGCAATTTATTCCCCCTAAGAATCTTGGTTTTTAACGGTGCATGTCTATTCAAAATTTTGTTAAACATGCGATCAAAATATTTCTATTCGTATGAAGTTATTTCACTAGTACAATATTCTAATTCTTTCAGAAATTCACACTGAGAAAATTCTTTATAGCATCTATAAAAATATTTCTAAAGGCCCATCTCCACTTCAAACGCAATTCGCAAATCGCATGCGATCCTTTGTTTAAAATTTGCATGCGGTTGTTTGCAATGCGATTTTGAACTGTTTGCAATGTTTGATTTTTTGCGAACATTCGGTGCGAACGAAAGTCACGTGTTAAAGAGTAACCAATCATAGCTCAGCATTACTAAACGCAACCGCCAAAATTTTCTATAAAGACTTCATTGGAACTCAGTGACAGTATTACCAATAAGTAAAATGACGATGAGCGCGAAGATTGAGTGGACTACTGAACTTGTAGAGTTATTAATTGAAAGCGTGCGTTCAAACGAAGTTGTTTGGGATACAAGCAGTGGAAATTACAAGAACAAAAATGCACAGGAATCAGCGTGGACAAGAATTGCAAGTGATTGTGGTTTGGAAGGGAAAGCGTCTTGTGTTAAAGGAAAATGGCGTGACCTGAAAGACACCTACAGAAAAAAGATGAAATTGCAGACATCAAAATCTGGAGATGCTGGGGGTGCCAAGAAAAATGGTTGGCAATGGATGAAACAGATGAGTTTTTTAAAGAAATTCAGCGTTGTGGAAACACCAACAACTTCCAATTTCATGATAATAGAGGAAGAACAAACTAGCCAGCTAGGCTTTATATCAAGCATTGCTGACAATGACGGCACAAACATTTCTTTAAGAGATACTAACGAAACAACAAACAGCCCTGTCTGTTTAGCAGCAACAGCAAGTTCAATGGGTGATATCAATACTACCCCTGTGCCTAATTTCTCTGGTAAAAGAAAGAAAAGGGATGACACATCAAACCACATAGATTTGGCAATTTTGGCCGAATTAAACAAAGACAAGAACGACGATGATGTAAAATGCCAAATCCAGCAACTACTTTTTCCAGTATCAATGAATATTATTATATCAAAACAAATTTCTTGTAGGGATTGTGCTTTAAATACATGTTTTGACATTAGATTGTGTTTTAATATATTGTTGAAAAATGAAAGAAAAATGTCTGCGTTTTGATTTCAGATAAATCAGCATTAATGGTGTCTACCTTTATATAAAACAGTTCATATACAATAGCAGTATACAATTTTTAAAAATAAAACATTACTTATTTATATACTCGTTTTGCCAGGGTACTGCACCTGCAGGTGAATTAAAAAAGTTTTTAAAAGAGTCTCTTATTTCTTTGGCACTTTTTATAGAAGCATTTCCTGCTTTTGGTCTCGTCAAGGGCAGATAGCCTGTGTCTTTGTCAACATCTGTTCTCCATGCTCCTGGCACTATTTCAGCGTTTTTATTTTCTGAATCCACAAAACCAGGTGGGCAATATCTCCGTTCATGACGTGGTAATGTTGATTCATGCAACATCAAAAAATTATGCAAGCTTACCACCGCTTTTGTGATACCAATTCCACGCTCAGGTGTAGCATCGATTGGTCTTTTAAAAATGCGCCATCTAGCAGTTGAAATACCAAATGTATTTTCACTAACTCGCCTTACTCTTGAGAGTCTGTAATTAAAAATTCTCTTTGGTTGTTCCAAGTACCTTCCACCGTATGGTTTCATGACATGTTGTCCCAATGGAAAAGCTTAATCTGCTTTAATTACACATGGACATTTTGTGTTGGTGTTAGGCAAGTCACAATCTTGTGGTAAAGATAAACTTCCATTATAAAGTGCATCTTTCATTCCACACCGTTCAAAAATGCCTCCATCGCTTGCACTACCAATAGCCCCTATGTTCACTATTAAATAAGAATAACAAGCACTGCATAGGGCCATTAAAACAATGCTGAACCACCCATGAAAATTGAAATACAATGAACCAGTGTTTGCTGGGCAGTGACATCTGACATGTTTGCCATCAAGGGCTCCAACACACAATGGAAAATTCCACTTCTCCCAAAACTCTTGGGCAACATCTTCCCATTCTTTCTCTGTTGATGGACATTGGAGGTATGTAGGAGACAGTGTGTTCCATATTGCATGGCAAGTTTCTGGAACAATCTTGTTTACAGTGGAATGACCTAAGCGGTAGCTGAAAGCTATCGTTTGGTGAGAGTCCCCAGTCGCCAGATATCTTAGAGTAACAGATAGTCGTTCTGCCGGTGAAATACATTCTCGTTTCTGGTCAGATTTTACGATCAAGGGTGCGACTAAATTTAACAATTTTTCAAATATTGATGGTGACATACGAAAATACTTGAAGAAACTTTCATGATTTCCAAGCTGCATTTCCCTGATTAAATTCGCATACTCTTCTTGTTGTTTTCGTTTTCGATTAATAGGGCAAATCCAAAACCTTTTTCGATATTTCATATTTTTCCTGTGTTGTCTCCTTCGTATTAAAAGTAATAACAAAAGTCTTCTTCTGCAAAATTCAGCCATCTCGTTTTAATATTTTTTTTCGTTTGGTGTCAATTTTTTTTTTTTATATGTTTTTGTGCAGATAAATGTGATTAAATTTGATTGGGTCATCAAACAATAGGAATTCGTGCGAACAAGGTTTGAGTGTGTATTGAATTCGCAGGCGCTCGCAAATCGCAAACCGCATGCGAATTGCGTTTGAAGTGGAGATGGGCCTTTAGGTGGAAGTTTTACAAATGTTGACTTCAACATAGTATACATGTGGTGGTCACTGATTCCTGTTTCACAAACACCTGTGTGCTGAAACGAAAACTTCTTGTTTGTCAAGAAAAGGTCAATACATGAGCCTTCTCTTGACTTCAAGCGATGAAAAAGAGTGATGAATTTGTGAGAGATTGATTATTAATATCCAGGGGGGGGGGGGGGGGTCCCGAACAAACATGTATGATAAACAAGCGGGAGAGAGGATAGAAAATCACGAATGATATAGTTTGTGAATGACCCTTTAGGGCAATTGAATATGTAACTAATGAAATTTGCGCAATTGAATATGTAGCCAATGAAATTTGTGCAATTGAATATGTATCCAATGAAATTTGCGCATTTGAATATGTATCCAATGAAATTTGCGCATTTGAATATGTATCCAATGAAATTTGCGCAATTGAACATGTAGCCAATGAAATTTCCACAAGTGATTATTGCAGTGAATCTTGATAAAACATTATCTGTTATTGAATCCTTTTGCACTCGGTCTGTTTATAAATGCTCAATTTTGTTTTTTATTTTTCTAATCTTTATTGTTCTTTACTTCTTTTTTTAGTTGTCTATTGATATCGGCCATGAAGTTAAATACCAGAATAAAATGCTCAATGAGATGGTATGTAGATTAATTAATGTTTTTAAGTTGACTGTCTATAGACATTTGTAGTTCATATGTCACGTTTAATAAACGCTGTTGTAATGTTTTAGAATTGAAACTCTTTCGAAGATATCTTGCTGATAATGTAAAATCACAAAATATTGTAACCCCAAATAGTATTTTAATCTCCTCACAATGCTCCTCACAATGATTTCCACCATCAAATCGAAAAGTGACTTTAAAAAAAAGTAAGTAAAGGTTGAATTAACCCTAATGTTGGTAACGGGCGTAAAGGAGGGTGTCTATCCTCTTTTTGTAAGCGCAAGACGTTGGGTTAACTGTTAAGGCGGGCGCCACTCCCACCACCAACACCCGTACTTTACCGCATCAAAATGCTACTCATTTGCTGAGTCAGCGAGGTCGGGAGAATTTGCACTCGCAACCTTAGAAATCGGAAATTGCAAGCGCTCTACCAACTGAGCTATCCCGACCTGTACACAAATATGTACACCAACATTGTTTAAAGTCAGGAGGTTTAGGATGCACGCATTTGCAGATATATTTAGTTTTCACATCTCTATCATCGACAAACATCACAATTTTCTGGACTTCGTCTCGTTTTATATAGGGAAATTTGACCTTTAAAGTCTCTATTCAAGTTTTATTATTTATTTGTTGAACGTAATTTTTAATATTAATATCTTCTTGAGATTTACTTTGCTTTGAAATACTCTTAGAGTGTAACCCATTTTACCCTTTTTAACTTGATTTTGTATTTGTTCGCAGACATATTGTTAGGGTTCGATTATGAATTGTCTGCATTATCTTGTTAGGGTTTTTAATTTCTTTTGAGAAAATCCAACATCGTGACATTCACTGTTTTTATATAAGAACCAGTAAAATTCGGATTGAGGCTGGGATTGTTCTTTATATTTCTATTGTTTTAAACAAAAGACCTATCGTTTTCAAGAGCCAATCAGTGTTCAGCCTCAAGCACAAAATGTGCTTGTTATTTTAAATGTTTAGACAGACCAGGTGGTTTCAAATTATAATTGTTATTGAATAGACAGCAGTTGATTCAATTGTTTTTTTATTATTCGACATTTTCACTTTTCGTTTCTTTAGTCGTTAAGGTTATATATATATATCGTTTTCTGCAGGACACCGACTTTGACGGCGTCGGTTCGTTCTTGCAAGGTACCATGACACGTTTGTCTGCGCTGACGAAAAAAGGCCATCACAAGCTTCTGTGTTACGTTCTGCTGTTTTGTTTCGCGGTCATGATGTTTACTTGGTTCATCGTTAGGTTCAGGTGATAGCTGCGATATTTACAGAACTCCTCTATTTGCCTCGACTGTGACTCGTTTTTATTTTTTCAAATTATCAACGTCTGCTTCATTCTAACTAAAATACTACCTTCATTGTCTCTATTTTCGCTGCGTTACGAATGGTTCACATTAACCTTTTCTTCATGAGGTATATTTATATAAAACAAGATGAAGTTGACTTGTTTTACTTTGATTACCGCACGAAAGCAATACTTTTCAAAAGCAATGATGAAATACTTCAGAAGGGAGCAGTCTGTCCAATAATTAAGAGGGGGCGAGGGTGTCAAATATGAGCAAAAATAGTCTTACACAATACGTGGACGACCCTTTTTATTATGAAGTTAATTTTAAATATTTATCTGAAAGTTAATATTGGTATTTTTATGTTTTTCTCTCATCAACCAAAACTTTATCCGCATTATGATGAAAGTTCAAAAGTCATAAACATTGGAATGATATTTTTGCTGACTCATGGCTGCCATGTAAACACCGACACGAATATTGCAGTTGCTTTATAAATTATTATTTTTTGTTTTTACTACTTAGAGGAGTATTTCACAGTTGTAATAAATAATATTTTAGATAAAAAAAATATTTTACTCTTTCTGTCTCTTTCTCGTGAGTTCACTCCCTCGTTACAAATTAACTCTTTTGACTCGGTTTTGTGTTAACAATAAACTTCACACACAATGTTCTTCTTTGACAATTCTTTAAATTCTTTCGACAATTATTTATGTCTAGGCCAAATGATGAAAGGCATTTTGAAATTCCCGCTGAGAAATTATATCCCCCTAATTCATATCATTATGATTAAACTCTATGAAATGTTCTACTGTGAACATAACGGAGTACTAAAGACATTTGCGACCTATTTGAACATTCAATGCCTTCATCTGCTAAAATAGAATATAACTTGTCATCTTTAACCTTAGAAATATTATCCAGTTAAGTGGTTTATTCTAGAGTTTCTAAGGATTTGTTTCATGTTTCCGGGTTAAGAATTGAGATATGGTAGGACCTTATATAACATCAAAATTCCGTGTAGGTCCGTTTGTTTTGGGTGAAAAAAAATAAAAATAACATCAAACACTTAGAGCTAGTACAAACTAGGCATGTTGTTGTATGTAAATTAGACTGCATTGTGGTAAAACAATAACTGTTTGCTTCTTTATAGTTGTGGGTTGTCGAGCAAATTTGAAAGCTTTAGCTGGTTACTAACAACTAAATGGAAGATTTGAATTTTTCTTCCGCCGATGCATGGAAGCATCATAAACGATAAGGGCAACAAAACGGTTTGACAAAAACCCTGAATAATTCTTCCATCTCGACGGAATATAATATTTAATTCTTGGACCAATCAACCTATTAAACAACATGCATATAATAAATTCTGGATAGTGACAAAAAGTTGAGGAGTTTAAAAAAGAAAAGCCTTCAATGCACATAAACACTGGTTATGAAAGCATTTATGTATTGATTCCGCCTGGATAGCATCTTCATTTTGAACCGTATTTATATCAACAATTAATAATGATAAAATGTTATTTATAAAAGAAAAATTACACTTATTTTACGATACTTTGTTGCTCATCGTTAAATATTGGATGTGTGAATAATATTCAGCATTTTGATATAACTCTATCGAAGTAAGAACTTGTAGACTATCAACTAAAAAATTATTGCCAATAATAATTAATGATATTGAGCTGTATAAACAGGTTCTGTTCTTAAGGATTATTATTCACTAAAAGCGAAAGGTTTGTGTGTTAGAAAGGAAATGAATCCCCACTAATGACAGATCTTTAGAAATCTTATTTAAAACATTTCCATCTTTTCTCTCTAAAGCAGCTCTTGTTAAATTTATAACGTCGGACATGTTTATGCTTAAGAAAAAAATGAAGAGAAGACTTTGGAAGATGAAGCTCTGGCTTTATTTTCTATTTGCCTGATGCATACAGCTTTGGCACTTTTTTTCTTATCTGTTTGCTCTTTTAGGAAAAGCAATTTGGTTTCCAAATTACATCAAGCGAAAAACAATGATGAATACAACCTTGTTCCTAGCTTTTTAACCTTTTCGCAAAAAGTGATTTAAACTTCGTATAATTGTATAAATAACATCGCAAACCTCGTGTCCAGATCACAGCAGGCAAGAAAAAGCCATTTATAATAAAGGACTTACACACAACAACAGAAACGCGTTAATCTTAAATTAAAATTTCATTAGAAAATATTTGAGTAGAATACACTCGAATGGAAAATTCCCCTTAGGCGTCCGCCTTTCATGACGTATTGTAGATCCGCTACTGGTTTGAACCTACCAATCTAAAGTTGACAATACTCAAGTGTCTATTTACCTTTTATCAAGTCTGTTAACATTGACGTTTGATTTCTAATTTTATTCGTGACTGATTTGTGAATATGAATTGATAATCGTGTCTGATTGGTGGATATGAACTTATAATCGGTGAATATGAACTTATAGTCATACATGTCTGATTGGTGGATATGAACTGATAGCCATGTCTGATTGGTGGATCTGAGCGCACATTTCGTGCGGTTTAGCGTCTTCCGTTGAAACAGACATTTCTCAAACAATTCTCAAAAAAGCTGAAACACTCAACCAATTGTTTGACTTCGCAAATAAGAAGAAATTAATAACTGTTGTCTAGAGAGTCTGTCCACTGCTGCTATGAAGTGGTGTGAAACAAGGTTTACAGGCAACCATTGGTTACTTTAACAAAAGAATCGCATGCTACCAAGAGACCTTTCTCTCCAGTAACATCTTCGCAATTTTGCTTGTTAAGTTTCACTATTTTCCTTTAATATAAAATTGTTTGGTAAGTTTAAATTTTCCTGCCGAAAATCTGCATTTCCGGTTCCAAATCCAATGTAGCTAGTTTTAGACTGACATGGATAGAAACCGGTACTACCATTACCGGTGTTAATCGTCATAAACATATGCAACATGTTGCGGTGCTCTTGAAACATGTTCCAGTGCTTTTTCTAACTCTTAAAAAACTGCAGTGGTAGCTTAATTTATATAACTTGCTTTTGGATAGGAATTTCACGGCTGAAAAGAACATTGTACTGGCGGTCTCTTTTGTGCAGGAAATGGGTATAGTTGAAATGGAATTCAATGGCACCATAGTCAGATATTCACTAATTTTTCACCAGTTGTTCATAGAAAAATGTGCTTATCGCCTTCGTAGGAAGGTCAAAGTGGTCTGAGCGTAAGATTCCTCGTTTGATTCTTAGTTAGGTCGAATCTTGCCATATCCCTAGATGTACACCTCTCAGTCTGTCTCTCGGTAGAATGGCTTATTCTTGGCAAGGTCGCTACTTTGTGTTGTAAATTAAACGTACACAAATACGTTTTTGTACAAGTATGTCCTCTCTTGTCTATTTGTTTTTTCCAACTGACAGTAATAAAACCACAACAAAATTTATACCCGATCTTCTGGGAAAATAACAAGAAAAACCAGTTTAACAAGTATATACACAAACCAACCACGCGGCGCGTGAAATCCACGCGCGATATTGACCCTCTAGATGCAAATTACGAACACAAAAACGAGCATTAAAAATAAATATCGTGACGTCTTGTAAAAAATGCTAGAATTTTCTACAGCTTCTTGTTTCATGGTTTCGGGTTAAGAACTGAGATTGGCATCGGACCTCATTTGACGTCATTACCTGGAGACGTTATGGTTGCCACCAACAATTAAAAACCCTAACCCTTTGCGTTAAAGTAACTTTTGTAGCTTTGCATTGCCTCTGTGAGCGAATAAATGTACCACAATACCCTTAATGTCGTCATTGTTATGAACTTTTAATATCTGTAGGTTATGACGTCATGTTTTAGATTTTTAAGTAAAGTTTTAAGATGATAATTTTGAAACAAATAATAAAATGAAATATGCTGAAAACAACTTATGACAAAATAAATCTTAAGAAATGTTTACCTTCCAGAACACTAATTAAGCATTATCATGAAGACCTCAACCCGTCGTTTAAGTGTATTTAATTGCTCCCCTTTGTGCTACGCTTACCTTCCAGAACGCTAATTAAGCATTATCATGAAGACCGCAACCCGTCGTTTAAGTGTATTTAATTGCTCCCCTTTGTGCTACGCTTACTTTCCAGAACGCTAATTAAGCATTATCATGAAGACCGCAACCCGTCGTTTTAGTGTATTTAATTGCTCCCCTTTGTGCTACGCTTACCTTCCAGAACGCTAATTAAGCATTATCATGAAGACCTCAACCCGTCGTTTAAGTGTATTTAATTGCTCCCCTTTGTGCTACGCTTACCTTCCAGAACGCTCATTAAGCATTATCATGAAGACCGCAACCCGTCGTTTTAGTGTATTTAATTGCTCCCCTTTGTGCTACGCTTATTTTTGTTGGAATACGGCGTTTTATTTATAACCGCTCACAAACAACTTTGTTTTAGCATGGTCTCGAACCCAGAACCTTTTGGTTAAGAGCCGAACGCCATTACCATTGCGCTATCGCCATCTATCTACAGACATCTTTGTATATTTGAAGATAACGGAGTGTGTATCCTAACACCTGCGAGGAATCAAGAAGAGAACATTCCTATTCGTAAAGCTTTCCGTCATTGTCGAATTTGACAAGAAATCAACAAACTACATACAATAATTCTTTTCAATGTCTCATGTGCATCGTGTTTGAATACGAGGATACCACTCCGCTGAAATGAACCGTTATTCAAACAAGCACTATCACGGGCACCAGCATTCTCTTACAATCGCATTTTTGAACGTCTCTATAAACACTCCGTGTTCTTTAATTATCGTATAAATCAAGTCGTTAAACAATCGAGGAGAGCAGGTAGGAAGTAGCATACGGTTCGGGTTTCCGTTTCTGATTCGTTTATCGCCAATTATCTGGTGGAATGTTGCGTGCCAGGTTTTTTCTGAGAGAGTATCTTTCCCATAGAACATCCTGCAAGAGCCCAGACATCGGTACAGGTTTGTACGCACCGGATAGGTGATGTTTGCAAGCAGGGGGTGATCGCCAAACGTGATGAACATGTTTTTACGGCGACAACCTCCGTAATGGTGATGATCCCGAACGGTTCTTGTTTGCCTCGAGAGAATGGTCGTCTTTCCGATTCCGTCGCGTATCGTGTTTTTTAACAATGCCAAATCCATCATTTTTTCGATTCCATTCTTAAGTTCATTTGTTCCTGGCGAGTCCGCAAATATAATTAAAAGGGCTTTCTTTGTGCCGTCGGTTTCCGTGAGGAAGTAAAATGGTGCTTCCGCCGTTACTTTGATATTCACTTCTCTCGACTTGAACATGAACAGCTCACTCTGGTCCGTCAAATCGAACGACATCCACATGTCATCACGCGCACTCACCATGAACGATTTCCTTGCGATGCGCTCGCGCGTTTCAACGCGAACGCTCGTGAGAAAAAACTTATTGTTGAGGGGTCCAATGAAACTCCCTCGCGTCCTGTAGACGCGTAGTTCTATCCTTCGTATGGATTTGAATGTATCGGTGGACGTCAACTGGAAACGATAATTAAACGTGGTTTTGTATGACGCGATTGAGAGACCTGCAAATATAGCTATTTCATATGATATTCCATTGTATAAATAAATCACAGCAAATAGCCTCAGCATCATAAATCACAGCAAATAGCCTCAGCATCATAAATCACAGCAAATAGCCTCAGCATCATAAATCACAGCAAATAGCCTCAGCATCATCTTTTATAAGGCACCAAACTTAAAGATCTCTTAAATTTCGACCCATTTGAAACTTAGAGTTTTTTTGCTTTTTTCAGTTCTTAAAATTATTTTAAGTATATTAATTTTGTTATATTTTTAATTTCCGTACGAAAATCCATATTTCATTACTCTTTCATATTTCATTAATTTAATTTGAGAGCAGAAAAATATTTAACTATAGACAAGGCGCTATGCAGGAAAACTGATAAAGAAGGCTAACAGGAATCAATTACAAATTGCTGTCGCTGCTTTATGACAGGAGATATAACTGTATGGCGACAGACAATGTCAAACAAAACATTATCTCAAGAGCGCATTAGCTGAATAGCTGACTGCACCTAGCTAACAGTTCCTAATCCGCAATGGTATTACATTCTGATATCTCCCTACTGTTTTTGATAAATCAGAGGGGGAAGGTTAAACGATAACAAAAGATGCGAAAGACGTCACGAGATAGAAAATATTATGTCATATCTTTACATATACTTGAAACATTTAATTTGTGTGAATTACTCAATGTATAATTAACAAATTTACTGGATTCCAGTAAGAAATCGTAGATTTAACTGAATTTGATTTCGTGCGTTAACTTTGTTTGAGTTTACCTGTTTGAGTTTCAAAGGAGACCGATGTGGAAGATTCGATAACTGGACAAACAGAGACAAGTTTTCCGTTCGAAGTTAGAGAGTTTGTTTGATGGGGAATTCCTCATAGAGGACAACAATAGAGTTTACTGATGAAAGAAAACGATTTCCCCCAAGTAAAAACTACGCTAGAAAAATTGGTTCTATATTGGGCCTTAATTTTTAATTCTATAATTATAAAAGATTTTGCAAAAACAATGAAACAACTATGCTAGTACAACAATGGCATTATAAACCGCAACAAAGGTCATTTAAGAAACCGTTTTATTTTTCGGTCTCTAAATTATTTTTTTAAGACTTTTTAAACGATAGGAAAATCAAAACCATTTCCTTACCTTAGTGACATTTTGAGGATGTTAAAACATATCCTGGTCAATATGGTTGTTAGATATGAACTAAGATTCCAAAGAAAAAGTAGCATATATACCATAAAGTCTTACGTTTAGAGAAGAAACAACTTATTGAGTTCCCAAAATCCGTATTCCTCGATCGACTCTTTCCATTCACGTCCGCAACTACATCATAGACATCCTGCATGTACTGAGGTAAGGACGTATTCCTCTTCAACGAGCGTACATTGACCGTCGCAAAAACCAAGAGAAGTGCAGAAGCTATTTGCACCATCGCTAACTGAAGCCAGTGTAACCAGTGAAAGGAATCTAAATTAGCAGCCACATTTTTCCTCGTATCTTCAGGCATTAATTCGGTTGATTTTTATTGGTTTAAAATCTGTCTACGATGCGCAGACGCTGACATTTAACCCGCGTTGTTCCAGCAAACACAACTGACGTGTTAGGGGTTTAGCACCTCTCTATCGACCAAATGCACCACGGTATTCTTTGATGCATGAATGGAGTTCACTAAATGCCAGGAATGGCTGACTAACTAGCTGAATATGTACTGGCTGGGATTAATAGATGTCACAAATGTTATTACGTCATCTTTCATGATAACTTTGATAAAAGAATGCTGCCGTCAAATAGAAAATTCGGGTGAAGAAGTAAGTTATAAATAGCCGTTGAAGATGGCGGAAGCGAAGCGGAACTGGGATATAAACTTAAAAATCAAAAGTGAAAGAATAAAAAGCTGACAAAGGGGATTATCACAGTAATTATCTACAATGTTCCACAACATTTGCTACATCTGTGCTCCACTTAAAAATGCGCCTTCTCGCCTACTCATCGCGGGAGGTTGAGAAATCACGTCTTCTGAAGGAACAACTCAGGGCGACCCACATGCTATGCCTGTTTATGCTGTCGGAATTACTCCATTACTAACTGTTGACAATAACATCAGCCTAGGAACCAAACAAGTAGCTTTTTATTTATTTATTTATTTACATTAAATTAGCTTCAATTTTTACAAATTGTTCTTCTGTCTAAACTTAAAAATGAAAATGAAATATTTATAATGGGTTAAATATATTAATTATATAATTTATACAAAATATTTATAGTAATAGATATGGTTTTAATAAAAAAACAAACTAATGACGCTCAAATGGTGCGAAAGTAAAGGCATTGTAAAAAATGAAAAGAAGAGCTTAGTTCAAAAAAGAATTAGGGATAGACTAATGTTGGTAATGTAATAAACTAGAGTAAGGAAAGTGGAATCAGAAAAAAGAATCAATGAGTCAGAGACCGAGCTAAGGCCTTATCAAAGTAAAAATTTTTAGCTTCAAAACAAAAAATTTCTAAAGTCTTTAGAGATTTAATATTTTCTGGTAGATCATCATACCAGCGAGCTAGACATTGAAACGACCCATCACCAACAACTTTGACCAATGGTTCTTTTAATGTAGAACGCAATGTCTTGCTTGGGTCAAAGAATTCAACATTAAGATAACTGGGATGGCTTTTATCTCGGCGCGACTTATGGACGATTTTTGCGGTATTAAGTTCCATATACTCCTTGACCGGTAACCATTTTCGTTCTAGCTTTTGCCGATGACCTGTTTGGGGCCGGAAAACTACTTTGCTTTAGGAACTGGTGGTTACAAATCATCCAAAAAGGTCCCCTACTTCGTTACCAACCCAATGCGCAAAGGTCTTGATTGGTTGTAAAGCCAAAACATCTCGAAGAGGCAAAGACAACGGCAAAGTGTTCCATGGTACAGGAATGAATATAACGTTGGAAGGTAGAAAGTATTTTGGAGGATTTGTTGGATCGAGTGAAGGTCGCCATGGCTACATACAAAGTCTTGTGGACAATTGAAAAAACCCAACTCGAAACACTGTTGGAAATTGCCAAAACCGAGGCTCAATCTGGTTTTACTGGATTCAGTCCAAACTGACGTAGCACATGAGGGTAATTCCGGATTTGTGTGAACACGTTGACTTACTTGACAAAATCATCAGTCACGATGATACACGATAATTACTCTCTCAACAAACATGAATTCCATGACGCGCTCGCATAACGATTTCGCTGGCGACCAAAGTATCTTCCATCTGTCTGCGAGTGTGGTAAACAGTTTTCCGTGGATCATGCTCTATCGTGTGTAAAGGGTGGATTTGTTCATCAAAGACATGATGGCCCGAGGGATGCTTTGATCAAAGTCATCAACTATGTTTGTAATGACGTGACAACAGAGTCACCCCTTATAAGATTAACTGACAAACAACAGTTTAAGCGATCCGCCAACATCCAAGACCTTGCTCGCTTAGATGTAGCAGTAAGAAGACTTTGTCGTTAGCTATTACAACCATTCGCTGAACGCCACGTAACCCGAAAGCTTCAGGTTGCTTTCAAAGGCAATGAATACGAAAAGAAACGTCAGTACAACAAGCGAGTCATTGACGTTGAACACGGTTCTTTTACGCCACTCTTCTTTTCCACTATGGGAGGATGCGGTCAGGAGGCTGAAATTTTTTTAAAAAAATCAGATGAAAACCTGGCTAAGAAAGGACTCTCCTCCTTCGCAGCTAATGCGGTGGTTACCGTGCAAAATTTCCATCATGCGAGTTATTTATGCTACGGGGGTACACTTTCCCATAATTTATATTAAATAAAATACGATTTATTCAATAGTGAATGGCCGACCGACCATTGTTTTGTACTTTAAAACCGGGGGTTTATATATAGGTTATATTTTGCAACAACAAAAAATTACGTCACATTTAACAGTTGTGATATGTTACGTCATCTCTATGTAGATAAATGTTAGTTGCTGCCACCGAGGTCCGCACTGATAATGTAGGTTAGTTGTTGCAGTAAAAATCTAGTTGTTTTGCGTTACTTGAACTTGAACATGAAATATAGCTACTTGTTGCTCGTTTCCAATTAATAGTCTGTAATGTAAAAAATAGTTTATAGTATTTTATTTTTTTTATTGTTTCTTTGACAAATGCAACAAATTGTTTACTAATTTTCCAGAATGTTTTTGAATGCGATAGGTAATGAGATTGAGGAGATTAACTTTTGAATACAATCTTTCATTTTTTATTTCCATTCTCAAATTGAGATGTCTCCGCATTTTGATTTTCAATCTGATATAGAGATGGACAGATATCATTGCACTGCATTGAAAGTATAATATACGTAAAAGTGACTTTAATCGCCAGTTGTGTTGGTTGAACTCCAAACTTACTATTTCACAAACAGTTTTCAGTTGGCTTATTGACAAAAAAGAGCGAGAAATTTCACCAGTGAAGCGCACTTAAAATTATTTATTTGCTCTAAAAGGTCAATGAGGTAACCATTTCATTTGGCATCCATGTGTGGCGTCACGTCATGCAGTTATCGTAGATCTCGTGTTAAAAAATGTAATTTTGGGATCTTATCTTTTCTTTGCATGACATACATTTCGAGTGTTACAATCAATGGCTTTGATGTTGGTTATCGCGTGGTCGCTGGCAATAAAATCTACGAGCTAAATTTTGACATTAAGCAAACATAGGAGAAAATGTAATTTGAGTCCATCCTCTTTACGAACTAGAATCTACTGGAAAAGCATCAGTGAGCTTAAACGGCAAATAAATATGTGATTTAGTTTTTCATTGTTTTAATAAATTTTATCAGATGACGTCACATTACTCATTTACTCATTTTTAAAGTCTTTTTGCGACCCTAGATATATAAGTCCAAAAAACTGGTCTTTACGCATTCTGGGCTGTAAAATACACAGCTAAAAATAAAAAAGTTGAATTTTACTTCAATCCATGTAGGAAACATCTAAACTGGTCTAAATTTGCCTACCTGGTTGTCATACTCAACCTACCTGGTTGTCATACTCAACTTACCTGGTTGTCATACTCAACTCACCTGGTTGTCATACTCAGCCTTCTTGGTTGTCATATTCACTGAATAATTCAGCTTACCTGTCTACATGATTAAGGAGGATGGAACTAAAGTTGTTTTTTTGTGCTCTGTTATCTTCAGCGTCTGGCTTGCGGTAGCATTACGTCACATCTAGATTTTAGGAGTTGATTCTCGTAGAACCTTCTTGAAATATATCCTCCTTGACTGAGAGTTTTTTCACTGTATCAAATAATTTCTTAATGATGTTAAGTGGATGGTTGGAGTGCCATCGTTAAAAATCGTTAACCATCTAAACAACAATTTTTTGAACAATTTTTTATTGCATTCTATCGTGATTTTGGGACTTTGCCAACGGAGCCCTTTCTTAATCTTCTCGACAAGGTGACCATTATCGTGGATTTTTCATAGATAATACTTCCTGAAATTTGAGTTTTGAAAAAGAGCGGTTACATTCCTCTTTTTAACTTTTTGGCATGGATAGTTTATTTATTCTTTATTTAAATTTGTTTTCTTAAGAAAGGGCATGGTAAAGAGGATTACACTTGAAAGCTGTATCCCACCTTCTCCTTTCATAACATAAAAAATCCAAACATAAAATCTGTATACTCACCTGTATATCACGAGGTGATGGTCTCACGTCCTTTGGAATATTTATATTCCGTGGTCGTACGATCTACTTTAACAGGTTAAAAATTCCGAAATGTCCGAAATCCCTTTCTTAGCTTAAAAGCTTTCAACTTCCTACAACGCTGAATAAGTTTCTGTTACCTGTATGTTGAATATGTAGCAAATTAAAGACTGTCAGTCAACGCAAAAAATCTTTTCTACCTATTTTTAACGTAGATTTCACCGACAAAAAATGGGTTAGGGTTATTGGCGCAAGACGGATTCAGAAATGACCTTTCTATTCAGGCCCCATCAGTGCGAGAAGTGTTTGTAATTTGGGAAATTTAATTTATCTAAAGACGGTCACTTTTAAACCGTATTAAATTAATTTCCAAATTCTAAATTTCATTTGAAATAAAAACACGATCAAAATCACTAAACCTAAATCTAATCTAAACCTTCTTCTTACACATGGTTTCACACACGAAGCAAATATACCTAATGTCGCAGTTTCTACTTTTCTTTGTGCGAGATCGATGAGCAGGATTGGCAGAGCGATTGGCAGCAAAAACGGAATTCATTGAAGGTAATGGCACTAAAACCGTTATTGGTTAAGTTGGGTTGACCACACAGACGCAGGGTGTAGTAGGATTTCGCACGGGGACTTTAAAGCACCGGCGTTGATGGTATGAATAACACCAGTTTCACCAGTTTCAGTTTAGCACAATATTTTCACCCGATGTCTGGCGCTAAAGAAAAGAGGATAGACGCCCTCGTTTACGACCGTAACCAACATTAGATTTAATTCGGCTGCTTTAGTTATTTACTGATTTACACAAACAAACGCATAATTAAACATAAATCATTCATAATTCTCTCTCTCTTTCTACATACTAACCTGGTAAACAGATCATGCTTTATTAGCCAGTTGATATTCCATGAATGAATAGACAGCATAATACAGCATGATAATTTTAGATTGATAAAGAATGATTTATCGCCAGAAAAAGGTAAGACATTTGATATTCCATGAAAGTATGGGTATCGAACCACATTTCCCGTCTTTTTCATAATTTATTCGTCGTGCTACTTAACGATTTCGCATTCTTGAACTAAAGAGCACACAAATTATTGATATAGTTATATTATTGTGATTGTAATAGCAATAGGACCCGATTGCAAAATGCCCACATTGCTATTTCAGGATATATATACCCAATCACGAAACAGATATTTGTAGCTAACTATTCTTTATACTCTTCGAAATAAACATTTCCAATCCTATTTCCTTCATATTTACTCGGTAGGTAAAGAAAGCTCATTAATACTAGCGAGAAAAATTTCGCAAATTGAAACCTTAACTTTTCTCTGAAAAATAACCACATAACTCACTAAATTGCACCAATCACTTCTCAAACATTAAATCATTTATAACCGAGAACTGTGTTCAAAATGTAGAAACTCGCTAAAATTATTGCATTGCTAAACAGCGAAAACCAACAAAGATTTACTTCATACAGAATTTCCAAACATCATTAAAATTGGTTCTTGTCAACTGGGCAGTTAAGGATTTTGATCATAATATTTACTAAAACCCAATTCACCTAAGGGCTGGTAGCTTTTATATTGCATAACGCTTGAATATATTTTTGAACTCAATTGTAATTTATTTTAAATTATTATTTAAGCTGATTAAATACAAACAACATACATTATGAATTTTTTCTCCAGGGTATTAGTCCATCGTAAATATGAAACTCTCCACAAAACAATTCTACTACATTATCATATTATAGCATAATCGCAGCCCAATCCACTGTCGTCTGGCAAGTAGCTTCTAGCTTTGCCGTAAGTTGACATTTGGAACTTTCTCCCGGATGTATATGCAAAACTCGAAACATAGTCTCTTGACCACGTGGTCACTGGAATAGTTTTGTATTTACATAATATTAGGAATGTGCCAATATCCCAATGTTCAACATACAATGAAAGTCGCAACAAACAAAACTGGTGTTTAAATGACTTTGATTTTAGTTATCCGCTTTTGAAATAATGGTTTGTTAATATAGTCCTCGTACATGTGATATGTTTATTGACATTTGCATGTTTATATTTGTTATCTCCTATGGAGTAAATGATCCTGTTTTTTAGATGCATTGTCGTCTCATCGTTGTTGTGTTGTTTGTCCAAACATATGGTTTGAAAGATGTTGTCGAATTTGTGTTTAATAGACAACCACCTGAAAAGTGTGAGTATTAACCTTTACGAGCTAATCACAAAATTTTATATATTTATATAACGCAAGGTTATTTTTTATTATATTGTTACTATTAACTGAATTGTTAATGATAAAATGTAAAATTCAACCAAGAGCAAGAGCTATCAAACATTTTTCAACCATGAGCCACACCCATGACACCTTATTCAATCATAAGCAACACCCATGACAACTTATTCAATCATAAGCAACACCCATGACATATTATTCAATCATAAGCAACACCCATGACAACTTATTCAATCATAAGCAACACCCATGTAACTATATTCAACCATAAGCAACACCCATGGAACTATATTCAACCATAAGCAACACCCATGAACAGCACAATAAACAGTATTAACAATATATAACATAAAAAAAGCAAAATATAATTCCGAATCATAAAGCCTCTCTTAAATGCCTTTTGAACCATTAGAAACATGTCAATAATCTATTACAAGTTTGAGAGCTAAAAATTGTGTCAGTAGAACTTCGTTTTTAAATGCAAATTTAATTTTTATGTGTAAAAATGGTTAATAAGGCCGATTACTCCACCACCTACATCTAATTCTTGAAAAACTCACTCCATAAGTTATTTACTAACCGAAATACCCATTACCCATTACCCATTTTTTTGGGAGTTTTTTGGGAGATTAGTTGTTTTTAAAAGTAGAAAAATTCATAAAATACAGTTATTTAACATTTAGACGAGTTACAAGGCTCCACTGAAACGGATATGGTTGACCGTTCTAAACAAATTAACAAACTGAAGTCAAGTTGGAGATTAGAGATGGATTTTAAATGCGAATACATAAACGGAAAGTTATATGTTGACGGAGAAAGAACATTCCGTTTCTTCTCCCTAATATACGGATCAAATTCAGAAGAAGAAAACCCCAAAATATCTTTCGAACATACTATTCCTACCCGAGGTGCCTATGGCTATTCTCTTAAAATCGGCGAAGGAAGGAAAAGAAAAGTCTTCAAGATAAATAATGATGAATGGTACAGTTTCTCGTTGACTTTGCATAAAGGAGTAATGGTATTCAGAAGTGATAAACTTGGAGAGTTGATTTATGAATATCAACAACCTGATCATTCAGACTCGAAGCACCAGGCAACGTTGTTTAAGAGTGCTTGCTACAAAAACAACTGTGCAACTCACACGATGGAAGCTAAAATAAAAAATGTTGTATTTTACAACGGAGCAGGTAACTTTCAGAATATCATCAAGGAAAAAATTACGATATTCAGTTGCAAATAATATACAATTAAACAACAACTTTTGTTTGCCTTTGTTAAACTCAGGTCTTTTGACATAATGTCACAAGTAGCAAAAGTAGTAGTTTAGTTCTTAATTATTTGCTACTCGACCCATTTTGATTAAACAACTCAGTAAGATAAGAACCTTATGCATCAATTTATTGTTTATAGGCTACAATCTGGCGTTTTAAATAACTGACATCAAATTTGTCCAATGTGCGTGGACCTGAAATACAACAGAAATTTGTTAATAGAACGTTTGGTGTCAATTGAATGTCTTTGATTTAGGATCAAAGTTGATATAAAGTTGGTTATGATAATAAATAATGAAAAAATGTTTTAAAAGGCATGTTTTGTTTGTTTCAGGATTAACCACAGGAGTATACGATGGTCGTGTTAGTATTTTCACTCGATATTTTTGCAAAGATGATTGGACAGACACAGACACAAAGGTAGCATGTAAGTCGATCAGAGCAGACAAAATGGTGTCTGTAACAATTCCGGAAAGCCGATATTTTAGAATCAATCTTGAAAATATAGAGCATGCAAAAAAACCACAATGCACTGGTGATGAAACAAATATTGCAAATTGTCCAGGCGTATCAGGTGGAATACGAAGTGGATCATGCAGCGAACGTGCAGCTGTGTATTGTCTAGATATGACAACATTTGCATTTTCTTTGTATCAAATTGAATTTAAAAATAGAGGAATGATCAGGCTAACAAACGTACTTGTGTGCATGGGCCAATCTTACTGGAGAGAAAATGCGAAAACCATTTGTACAAAAGAATATGGTAATCAATTTACGCATACAGTGTTAGGTGAAGCCGTTCTTTATGAAGAAACCCGATCGGTCGATTTTTTGACCGGTTTTACTTGTAGTTGGGAAGACATGGAAAATGGATTAGATACGTGTAAATTTGAACTGGCACGAACATGCGAATCATTTTACGTAATACAATGTCAGATTTGCACCGAGGAATGGTTATGGTCATTACTAGACAATCTAAGTTATGAAGGATCTCATTCTGAAGTTTTGAACTCTGTTCAAGAAGTAGAGCGAACACTTGATAGAGAATGTCATAAATGGGACTGCAGTGTCGAAAACAGACAACATCATGATTATTGTTTGATTCGTGAGTTTCTAAATGAAAGAAAAAAGATCACAGAGGTAACTGTGAAATCTATCAAAACACGAATTTCGACTAACATCTATCATTTTGATCTTTTAAAACATGAATTTTTAAAAGAGAGTTTTTCAAATCTTAAATACGAAATAAAAAACTCCCTGACCAAAATAACTAAAAAACTCGGAGACTACTTTTTGCGAGTAGCACAGTTTGACAAAGCTATTGCAACGTCAGACATCGGTTATGCCATGGCAGTCTGGAATAACGCTTATAATATGTTAGAAGAAAAACAAGAGGAGTTATCAGTATTAATGGAGAGTATATTTAAAACAGCTGGTATAATATCAACAACGGGAGAAGTTGTGGAGAGTTCGGTAGGACTTTTAGCGAACACAATTGTAGGATATAAATCGGAAACTACCAATTTTCTCAATCCACTGAAATGGCTTAAAAATCCAGATATTTTCGGCGCAATATCAGACACATTTGCATCACTTACTGATTTTGCCAACGCAATTGCATTGGATAGACGAAAACGGTTTTTGAGAAATCTTGCAAATAAAGAACTTCCCAGACTAAAACAGCTTATGGATGAAAAATTGAATCTGAACAGACAACGCTACACTACTATATCTCGTCTCTTCCGATCCGTTAAAGAAACTAAGAAGATGACCATTCAACAAGCAAGCGAATTTCTAACTAACTATGATCAATACACTCCAGCTATTGCGGAGGAGACTGTAGCAGAATACGGTTCAATACTAACTCAACTAATTGACATTATGTGTGAAAAGATTGAAAGTCCACCTGGTATTGTTGGAGCCATAACAAGCGCAATTGTTGCTGCGCGAGGTAATTGCCCTTTAGCGAAAGTTAAGACAGAAGTAATAATGGCAAGCTATGCAAATTTACAAGAGCAACAGGATGCCGTTATGGAAACATTTGCCAGTTCTGCTCGAGCTACACTTGCAGTACAAGGTGCGAATGAACTACGTAATGCTCTTAATAGAGCTGGAAAGTCGACAATTGAAACAAAAGTAATGGAATTAAACGCCATATATACCATACGAGAAAACAAAGTATTTTTAATTGCCGCAACCTGTCAACAACTTACATATATGAGCCACGGAGAAGAACAAGAAATTTGCAAAAGTCTGACTAAGAATCCAGACAAAGATATTGGTCAGCTGATAGCTTCTCATGCTAGAAATCAACGCATGTGTGGATGTCCCAACTGTCAATCAAAGGAAGGTGTTTTTCTTATCCCTGCAAATCTATCTACAAATTTAACATCAGAGATTAATTTATTGAATTTGTACAATAAATCAGATAAAGGACACACTTTTGGAAACGTTTACTTCAAAATTCCCGATGAAAAGTGGTTAAAACAGTACGGTTGGATCTCTGAAGTTGACAAAGGGCCATTTTTTTTAGAAAAAATTGCATTTGTGTTACCACCATACAGCACAGATCTACACGAGTACGAATTACATATGAAATTAATTGGTACTGAGCTTCGAAACAATAAATACATCATAGAAAACGGTTTCAATATAAAAAATGTTATTGTTGAAAACCCAATTATTTGTGATCAATTTATCGACAGTCCATACTCTTATGAGAAGAAAGGAGTGGATGCTGGTAAAATCTGTATGTTGTCAGATGGAACTATAAACGGACAAGTCCTACCTAGGTTGGAAGGAACAACATGGGAAATTAAACTATGGTCCAAACAACCTCTTCATAGGTTTTATCCTGCTGGAAAATTTTTCTTGAGAGTGATTGCAAAATTTTGTTCAAAATCTACGGAGAAATTGTCTGATACAGAAACCACAGAAGAAGCAACAACACCTATTCCTTCGCCTGATTCTTCCCCGATTACCCAGATCTCCAATCCTTTTTCTGTTCCTTCAACAACCGTTTCTCATCCTTCTACCAAGTCTATTGAAAGCGGTTATTGTAATGCAAATAATTTCTTTGATATAGTATCATCCATTACGAATCCTAGTTCCCCGCAATGTGTGAATTGTCCACATTATACATCTCCCAAATTCTTCAATTATTTTTGCGAGGCTTGCCCAAAAGGGTTGACGCCGACCCCTTCTGATGATGGAAGATACGGATGTAAACCTTGTGGGGAGAACACATACAAAGAATCCAAAGGACCATCCGCTTGCGTGAGATGTCGTGACGGCAAAGTATCAACCCCAGGATCCAGCCTCTGTTGGTAATTTACAGTAATTATTTTTTGTTTCAACTGAAGTTAAAGTCGTCCTTCTTTGATTGATTGTGAGTCAATTTAGTCAATTTAGTTTAATTTCGTTTTTTATTTCCTTAGTGTTAATAATTAACTAATTAGTTAACAAGTATTACTTCCCACAATAATAGAAAAATAAAAAAATCGGATTAGAATCTCCAGTAACAATACACAGTTAAACCTCCTGTTCTGGCTCTACTTATATATGCTCTATATTATGCGAGATGAACATTGAAGGTGATATGTTTATGTATATTATGTATATTATGTTTACTATTTGTACCGTAGGATTTAATTTAGATATTCTACTTTAAATACTTTAAATAAATGATAACTTTAAATGTGATAAATGTATAGGAAAAATAAAAATTTTCTCGGCAATAAAATTCTGATAGTATCCAATTATTTACTGGAGGCACTAAGTGATTTGAAGATAGTGGAGAATTTATTAAAGAAAATTTTATCAATACCGTTATATCTGAGTAATTTGTAGGTGTGAAAGCGAGGATTGCACTAGAAAAGAAAATGCAAGAATTGCAGAAGCAGAAGAGGAAAATGCAGGTGAAGAACCTCTAAAAAAAGTTAAAGCAAAGAAAGAACGAAAAGGTAAGGCGAAATTCAAAAAGATGATCAATATGGTAAAAACAAGAACAGCTTCGTTGGATGGTGAAATTGGATCTCTAGAGAAAGTGGTAAAGAAAAATATAGACGATGGTGGCAAAAGCAAGGAGCAGGAAGAAGATGACGAGGACGTTAAATAAAAAAAGGAGAATGAGAAGCGGCTTGGAATTAAATTTTAAAAGAAGACATTTATGTCTTGATATATGAAGTATATTATGTTTTATTATTGTTGTTGTTAAAAATATTGATTATTTATCGAAGAAAATATACTTATAATGAAAAGCTATAATAAGTGCATAGTCTTGAAATAGAAAAGAAGGTTTTCAGAGGCCTAGGAATTATTATCGAACTATGAAATTTTTGTAAAGGTGTTATTTAAAATTTGTCGACATTTCCTTTAGACATAGGTAGTTCCATAAATAACGCCAACATTGCATGTGTAAGCACGCGTAATTGATTAAAATTCACAGGCTGAAGAAATGTGCCACGAGGGCCATAGCCTTTCAAAGTATGAACATACTTTGTGCAGGTATTATGGAATAGTTTAAAATTTCCACCAAAGGAACAGACACTTGGTCACCTTTGCTGCCTAAATGAATTAGCACCCACGAGACAACCATTTTTATGCTTAAATTATCTTAAAGACGAAGCTCCTGAGATTCTTAGAAATAAAACATTTATGTTTCATGGACAGATTCTACCCTTTCTTCTTTGCCAATGTAACCCTGTTTTTACAAAGATCTCAGATAAAAGAACATGTCGAGTTTAAAACTTAACATATAACAAAGTCCATTGCTCTTTTTAGTTAGGTCAAATTTACAATGCATATACTCGAAGGTGTTAACATCAGTTAATCCACAAGTCTATTCCGGGATTTGAGATGAGAAAGGTACAGGTATGATTTAGAGGGATGTAATCAATCACAATGTCCTTGTACATTTCATCCTCTCGAATACTTCCCTCGACAAAATATGGCTCTTGCGTTTTCCCGATAGTTGTCTTATTTTTATTTCGCTATTGTCATCATATTTATCTGATTCCGATTCATTTTGTGTCATAGGAGGTTTTCTCTTCCTCCTTCCTTCTGAAGAAAAGTGTCCTTTTCAAAGAACATTGTCAAAGAAATAAGAACAATCGAACAATATCTACTGTAATACACGTCACAATATCTGGTGTGAAGGGGCAGATTATTACAACTTTGGCAGTCAGTTCGAGAAGCTTTTCACCTTTTCGGTTAATTTATAGTGGCAAAACACCGCTGCTTGCCTAAATACAAATTTCCAACCTCTTTTTTTGTCAAATACAGATTAAACCCGTTTATAAAAAAAAGTATTCCGAAACGAAAATAATTCAGTTGTTATTATGGACACATTAAAAGGGCAGGAAAATGTCATACTAAAAGAAATTTGTTCTTAAAATTAATGTCGTCATTATAATTATTATTAAAATCTTTATACAGGATAGGTGTTTCAATATAAAAATTGCTGTTAATATACGTCCTTTTATAAGGTTAAAAGATATAAGAAACCAATATGAGGATATAGGGCTGTGTGACAAAATGCTCACTTTAGTTAAAAATTAGTAGCTGCTATTTGTTCCCCGTAATCGAATTTCTCTCGTATATCAGGTTTAACAGTAAATAAGGTCTCAAAGTTTTTTTTCAAAACCTATGCAGCGAATCTATACACTATTATATTTTAAATTACCATATTCATTTTATACAGTCGGTCCGTATGGTCCGTATCAGTGTAAAACTGACTTTCTTCGCCGAATAAATTACTAATAATAAAAAGTTAACGACTTCTTTCCTGTTTCAAAAAAAACAAAACAGAAAGCTAAGTTGATGCTAGAATGTAATGCATGAATGGAAGAATACAATTAATTTTTTAAAGTATCCATAGAAAATAAATTATATTCTTGATAGCATAATTTATCCGTAACCTTAAAAGTGCTACTTATCTACTTATTCCAATCAATGGAATATTTTTTTTTGTAATTTGTATATAGCCTTTGTCGGTGGGTTTTTTGTTAGAAATCATTTCAGACGAGAGTTTTTAAAAATTCGTGACTCACATTAGTAATAGTAGTACATATGTACTCATTTAGCATTAATGAGTCAGAGCTCATCACATGAAACCAGACTTCGATTGCGTTTCTTGCTTGGCTTGTATGTTAATGCCCCTAAAGGTTTAGAAATATTGAACCATTCGATCACGACGAGCTGTAAAGAGATGGATAATGTAGTCAATACTAGTTTCAGTAGATTCTAGGAAAAAGAAGAGATACATATTAAAGTTATGCTGGTCTTGTATTTATGTTATAATCAAACAAAGATAATATTTACTAAAAGCACATACAGTAGATAAGCTGCATGAAAACTAAATATATGAACACAAGTCATTTAACAAAAGTATAGCAGCTAAACAATATGAACTGTTCATTCTTGAACTATGATAGTGACAGAATGTAATTTTCATTCATTTGATTATGTCAGACCAACTAGCTAAAAGGTGTCGAAAGTGATTAGCCAAGACATAATGCAAACTCAAAAACAATCTACTTATTGACTGATAAAATCTTATAAGCAGTGTAACATAAACTAAGTTAAAATAAACAAACAAATTAAATATTTATATATTTGGAAAATACTGTAGAGGTACAAGACTCCCCGTTTTGCATCTTCGTTCACCTCTAAAATTGCGTTGTAGAGAACCATTGTGTACTGAAAGACAAGGTCTTTGATGGAAACAACACATAAGGAATCTATTTGAAAAGATAGATTCTCAGAAATCTTATCCATCAAAGGCCCGTTGCTTTTCTCTAAACCTTCTCGTTGCTGACTTGAAAATATCTGTCATGTTGCTAGTATTAAAGATGTCCAGCTCGAAGCTTATTTTAGTCAAGCTATTTTCGCTGTACGGAACCAAAGTCATCTCCAGTTATTCATACTATTCGTACTATAAAAAGTTTGAAAAAACTGCCAACTAGTTGGGTTCGATTAGGCGAAATATTTTTTTTCGCTTAACGGACCTAATACGATTATTGTCATGCGTTAAAGTACTTGGACTAGGTAGTGCCCGTTAGGCGAAAAAAATACAGTAGCTTTAAGCCAGACGTTTTGGCATGTCAATTCCGTCCCAACTCAACTTTATTAAAAACAATAAGTATTTCGAAAATAACTTGTACACAAGTTGAATTAAATGTCGCAAAACATGTTTGATGATACCGCCTAAGATTTCTTTATATCTCCCTCGGCGGCCGGCTTATTTGCCATACTGTGAATCTGCTACTGCGTCCATGATATTAATGATTTAAAGGAAATAGTTGAGAAGAAAGAGGAACAAATTTTGACGAAAAGGATCTCTTTTATATAACGACACGATTTCTTTTTCTGTGGACATATTCAAATAAGCGTCCATCAATTCACAAATTAAAAGCAAACTTCATCTAGAAACGCCCACCTTTAAAGTATAATATTAATTTTTTCAATTCATTCATTCGGGAATATCTGGATATCTTTTAAAGAAATCTAAAAATCTATGTTCCCAGTGCTTAATGTTGGAGTTAAAGCAAATGTTGTTGGCGAATTTATGATAGCAATAGAATATCGTAAATGTAGTTTCTATATTTCGTTGCGCTGAATTAGTGAGCAAGTTGGCTAGATCGCACAGCAAAAACTGTGCATAGGAAATTTGAAGTTATTGAACGTGATGGCGCCAACGCCGTTACTGCTTTACACTAAAATACAAGCAAAGGCATAAATAAAGCCGAATAATCATTCACAATTCTTTCTCTTTTTCTACATACTAACTGGTTAAACAGTTTATTGTTTATAAGCAATGGACATCTTTATGTATACTACATCACGCCATTCGAAATGAATAAGTAGAATGAATACAGCATGATTGGTTTAGAAGAATGAAGATTTATGATCAGAAAAAGGTAGGAAAAATCACATCTGCCGTTTCATCTTTTATTTATTTTTTTACTTAACGGATTTTAATTCTTGAACTAAATATGACACAATCAACAAATTATCAATATAATTTTAAAACATGGACAAGTCCATGATAAAATTTTATTTGTTTAAATAGTTTTTTTATTATGACAAGTGCATGTATTTAAAAACAAACTACATCACTAAAGTAGCTTTAGAGCATCAAGGTACAAGGTCGAAAGGGATTAAATGATATCGAACTGTATTAATATTGTGTCCTAATCGAACTTTTGGCAAAAATCACATGCAGAATAAATTATATTATAACGTGAAATATACTTGGGACACATCAGCATTAGTACCTTTACTAATTAGTAACTAGGGTTAACTAGAGTTGACTTTAAATAAACTTTCATTTGCAAATGCTGCCTGAAGCAAGTTATTTTACTGATTATTAGGAATGTAATAATACGCATTGTTTTTAGACAGATTTATAAATTTTTAGGCTGAATTGGGTCTCACAAGTTTTCCAGGTGCGAGAAAGTGTTCTGCTATACTATGAATGTTTTATCCCAGTTATTCAGAAATTTAATGCAAATCAATTCTCATTGAAAGGCCGTGTCATGAAGATTTAAACCTCGAATCGACACTTTCTTTGTCACAAACAAAGTAAATAGCATGAGAAAAATTAGTAAACAAAAAAACCATAACCGCTACTACATAAAAAAATACGAACATAATTTTGAGACAAAACCCATCGCTATATTCGATTACTCCACAAAACATGGAGCGAAAATGTCATAAAAGCAACTCCACCTAATGATTGTGTATGTGATGAGTGGTTCCAGCAAGTAGACACAGTGATTCTCTATTAAGCGATAAGTGCATTCTGCATGGGTATAATATAGTTGGCAAGTATTCAATAGTTGCTTTTCGCTTTTTAAATGCCTTTTGTCTAGGATTATCCGATATTTAGGCATTTCTATTATTGTCGCAAAGTGCATCGTGTATTCAATATTTCCATTCAAATTTGTTTACTTTATTTTTTATATTGATTATCTAAAACGCTCTAAAACATTCTCTAACAAAATATTCAATAATTGTTCTTTAGCCTGTTTATCCGTTTTTCAACATCATTACCAGTTTGTTTATGAGATTCTCATGCATGCATTATTTCAATTGAAGATTCTTTAAATGTTTGTTATACTGATTATCTCTCGATTGAATGAACAATCCCGATTTTTAGATGCATTGTTGTCTCCTGGTTGCTGCGTTGTTTGTCCAAACATATGGCTTGAAAAATGTTATCGAATTTGTGGTTAATAGACAACCACCTGAAGAAAAGTGTGAGTGAAGTACTGCTTGTTCCAGAGATAATCACAACATTTATATATAACGCAAAGATATTTTTCAAATTTTCGTATTGTTTTCTTTAACTGAATGGTTAATAATAAAATTTAATATACCAACAGGAACTAATCCTATGTAAACATTTACCAACTATAAGGGTTAGGTTAGGGTTAAGAAATAAACTGCGACGAAATGAATGCGACGAAATGATCTGCGACGAAATGAAAGGGAACCAAACAATGCCCATAAAAAAATCTTCGGCAATAAGCAACACCAATAAAACATTGTTTGCAAAATAGCACGCTCACGTGATACCAGCCATTTTCTGTTTTCAGAAATTTTAACCGAAAAAATTTCCATCAGAGTTTCCTCTGGCCTCGCCCTACTCAAGCATAGTTCACCATCTTTCGAGTCCCAACATATGTGCTCTTACTCAAACCTTTCTAGAAGTAGAACAACAGGTCGGTAAATGATGCACTCGCTCGGCGACGAACAAGATCTCACTTCGGCCCTTGCGGATCTTCACTTTGATTGCGCCCGAGGGTTTTGCTCACCCAAAGACTCGCTCACATGTTATACTCCTTGGTCCGTGTTTCAAGACGGGTCGTATGAAACCATACGACCGCCAACAACCTTGGAACATCGCGTGCGTTTGCCTAACAGTCCCAAACAGTTTGGTCACACTTCTCGACGAAGAACCGGAACGGGAGAGGCCAGCCCGTCAAAATGACGAGCATGTGCCGCTAACCACCTCTGTTGGTGACGAACTCGCCTCGAGAAACTATAACACCAGCCGGTCTCCGGGCTTCTTGCTTGCCGATAGATGTTGACGCACGCTGCAGGGAAGTGCAACCAAAGGCGACGCCTCACCGTACGACGACAGTCCATTCGAATCCGCGCGACATATGAAGCCGCCGCCGTTGAGCTGAATCTCGACGGCACCTTGCTAATTCTATGTGATTCCCTTTCGACGTACTGTTAACTCTTTTTTCAAAGCGCTTTTCATTTTCCCCTCAAGGTACTTGTTCGCTATCGGACTTACTTACTGCACGTATAACGTCGCTTGTTCCCCGAGTTTGAGGGTTGGACGTTGCGGTCGTCGATTTGATCGGATGGCTTCCCTTCACTTGACTCGATTAGCCTCTATTGCGAAGGGAAATGCCTCTTCAGGTCAGGATAGGGAGTAGCTCTCTAAACTTCTTCCATGCTGATCGGATTCTGGCTGTGGTTGCTTCATAAGTGACAGGTACTTCGGTTGCATCACCAAGGTAACAAACGATGTAACAACTTCAAGAGGTTCTCCATATAGTTCTACTTGAACAAATACATGTGCGACTGAAACAGGTATCAGGCCAAGACATCTCTTACATTTGGAAGTTTGGATCCTTGTTAAGCCTGCTATTGATACCAGAACAAGCCTTATGTATCCAATGTTTGCAAGAGGAACACATAATGGAGTTAATACCAACACCTTTTCTACAAACACCACAAGGAAGCTTGCACTTCTCAATGGGATTTGACAAGTAATTTGACAAGATTACCCAAACCTTTCGTTTAAGTTTAAGACTCGTTGAATTCGACGGTGGTGGTTGTTAATATATATATGAGCTTAAATAACTTTAACACTTTATTCTCATGCTAAAACATAGTTCTTTTTCACAATCTAAATTAAATTTCCTTTCCAACGGTATATAATATGATAAGGTTTGGAATACCGTAAATGACTGAATAAGCGCCCTCTGCCAAATAAACGCTCCTGCTGAATAAACGCCCCCCATAGAAGTAAACATATTAATAAGCGCCCCTGCTGAATAAGCGCCCCCCCCCCCCCCCTGGGTTGTAAGGGGGCGTTTATTCAAACAAACGTATAAAAGACAAAAATTGATATTAAGACAATATTATGATATTATTAACTATTAAATATAGGCATTTTTCTTACATGCTGATTTATGTCAAAATGTGAATATGTTGTTTTTCGTTTCTCCGGCATCATTTTAAGAATGTTGGCGACCCGCAAATCCTTGGTATTTGCGATGTACTTTGCAGGAATAACAAGTCCAACTTCTCGTTTTCTTCAGTTTGTAGTATTTGAAATTTTATTTTGACTTTTATTAGATACTATGTTATTTATATGTTTATCGATTTCTTGATTCAAATGAATAAGCGCCCCTGCTAAATAAGCGCCCCCTCTGAAATTTAAAATTTCTAATAAGTGCCCTGGGCGCTTATTCAGTCATTTACGGTAACCGATTTCAAGCAAAATCCTGTTGACGTCATTTTGCTCAATTTGAACACCAATAACTCTTCATAGGTTGATTTTTACGACATGAGATAATTCTTCTCTGGAATCTACGTTCAATTTCCTTTCCAACGGTATATAATATATTGAGATTTGAGAAAGTTGATTTCCCAGCAAAAAAGTGCTGACATTAACGATCACGTGACTTTTGGGTGTGTCTTTCACACTAAATTTGTTATACATATCATGATAGACATTTGTACCAAGTTTCATGCTTTCTTCATCATTTGGACTATTGTTATCCTAACGGACCTAACTATAGGGACTTTGCAAGCCCTTTAAAAATTTTGTAACCAAAAAAGGTATATTTTTTGCCTTAAAATGATAAAACACAAATTAAATCTGCGGAGTATGTATATAATCTATATGTTTTTATCAGTAGTTGTGGAAAAAATTTGTTTAAATTTCAAAATATTTGCTGCGTTATTTTGAATTGATAATGTGTTTGATTTTTTTATAAAAACGAAAAAATTAAAGATTTATAATTAGAATACAGAGGATCATAACGCATGAATTACTTCTTTAATTTTTAGACGAGTTACAAGGCTCCACTGAAATAGATTTGGTTGACAAATCTAAAAAAATTAACGAACTGAAGACCAGCTGGAGATTAGAGATGGATTTTAAATGCGAGCTCTTGAACGGAAAGTTATATGTTGACGGAGAAAGAACATACCGTTTCTTCTCCCTAATGTACGGATCAGGTTCTGAAGAACAAAACACGAAAATATCTTTTGAAAATACTATTCCTACGCAAGTAAATGGCTATTCTCTTAAAATCGGCGAAGGAAGGAAAAGAAAAGTTTTCAAGATAAATAAGGATGAATGGTACAGTTTCTCGTTGACTTTGCATAAAGGAGTAATGGTGTTCAGAAGTGATCAACTAGGCGAAAGGATTTATGAATATCAACAACCTGATCATTCCGATTCGACGCATCAAGCAACGTTGTTTGAAAGTCCTTGCGGCAAATACTTCTGTCCATCACACACGATGGATGCTAAAGTCAAGAATGTTGTATTTTATAACGGTGCAGGTAAGTTAAACAAAATATCTCGTTAATTATTATTAATGATATCTATAAAGGTTTACAGCTTCCACTTGCTATAAAAGACCTCAATACTGGTATCAATACATCACTTGTTAACTATAATAAACAAAAATCAAAATTGCCATTTTTTGGGGGAAAAGGGCTCTCAAAATTACATTAAAAAAACAGGATTATCATCACAGAAAAAGATATACCTTTGAATAAAAACGAGTCATTAAAACCTATAAAATAGGTTAACTAGAGAAATATTTGAAAATAAATGTATTTGGCACCATTAGAAGTGCAATTTTATGAACTTTTAAATATTTATTTATTTTTTACTGGGGAAATATTATTTTTATCAATAATTACAACCTGAAGTTTCAAATGAAAGCACAAATATCGAAATTGTCCTATATTCGTGGAGTTAAAATCCCAAAAAAGTAAAGTGACCGAATTAACCCTAAGGTTGGTAATGGGCGTAAACGAGGGTGTCTATCCCCTTTTCGTTAGCGCAAGACGTTGGGTGTCGGGATAGCTCAGTTGGTAGAGCGCTTGCAATTTCGGATTTCTGAGGTTGCGAGTTCAAATCTTCCCGGCATCGCCGACTCAGCGGATGAGTAGCATTTTGATGCGGTAAAGTACGGGTGTTGATGGTAGGAGTGGCGCCCGCCTCAACAGTTACACCCAACGTCTTGTCCTAACAAAAAGGGGATAGACACCCTCGTTTACGCCCGTTACCAACATTAGGGTTTATTCGGTCATTTTACTTTTTTTTTACTTTAAAATCCCAACAAATGATTGGTGCTTAAATTATTACAAATTACGTTTAAAACGTTTTTACATCTACAGTTACATGTACAGCTTAAGATCGTAAGCTTACAATATGACAGATAATTACAATGTACTCGTAGGTTCATTTTTGGTTTCTCCTGAAATATATATGCCTAAGAGGTATAAATACCATCTAAAGTGGATTTTATATGGAAGTTTTATTAAAGTTACGAGAATTTCTACCAATAATTTAGCACTATCACTGGAGCAAATTAAAGATGGCTTTTTTCGAATCTCATCGGTTGTAAGAAAGGTTTGGGAATTTAAGAACTTCGTTAAGGTATTAAAAAATATAAATAAATGTTTAAACATACCTTCTTGTTTATTTCAGGACTGACAACGACAAAATACACTGGTCGTGTTAGTATCTTCACTCGATTCTTTTGCAAAGATGATTGGACAGACACAGACACAAAGGTTGCATGTAAGTCAATCAGACCTGACAAAATGGTGTCCACAACAGTTCCAGAAAGCAGATTTTTTAGAATGAATGAAGACAATATTGAGTATGTAAAAAAGCCACAATGCACTGGTAATGAAACAAATGTTGCAAATTGTCCAGGTGTCGGAAATGGAATCCGAAGTGGATCATGCAGCGAACGTGCAGCTGTGTATTGCTTAGACATGACAACATTTGCATTTGTTTTGTATGCAATTGAATTTGAAAATAGAGGAATGATCCGGATAACAAACCGACTTGTGTGCATGGACCAATCCTACTGGAGAACAAATGCGAATACCATTTGTACAAACCAATATGGTAATCAATTTACGCATACAGTGTTAGGTGAAGCCGTCCTCTATCGTCTTCAAGACCAACCAGATGAATATTTGACTGGTTTTACATGTAGTTGGAAAGACATGGAGAGAGGAGTAGAAACGTGTAAATTCAGTCTGGCACGAACATGTCCATCATTATATGTCATACAATGTCAGATTTGTACCGAAGAATGGATAGTGTCGTTACTGGACAATCTAAGTTATGAAGGATCTCACGCTGAAGTATTGAATTCTGTTAAGGAGGCGGAGCAAAAACTTGACAGAGAATGTCATAAATGGGACTGCAGTGTCCAGAACAGACAACACCATGATTATTGTTTGGTTCGTGAGTTTCTAAATGAAAGAAAAAAAATTACAGAGGTTACAGTGAAATCTATCAAAACACGAATTTCGACTAATATCTACCACTTCGATCTTTTAAAACATGAATTTTTAAAAGAGAGTTTTTCAAATCTAAAATACGAAATAAAAAACTCCCTTACCAAAATAACTAAAAAACTCGGAGACTACTTTTTACGGTTAGCACAGTTTGACAAAGCTATTGCCACATCGGACATCGGTTATGCCATGGCAGTCTGGGATAGTGCTTATGATATGTTAACAGAAAAACAAGAGGAGTTATCGGTATTAATGGAAAGCATATTTGAGACAGCTGGTATAATATCAACAACGGGAGAGATCGTGGAGAGTTCGGTAGAGCTTTTAACGACCACAATTGTCGGATATAAATCAGAAACTACTAATTTTCTCAATCCATTGAAATGGCTCAAAAATCCAGATATTTTCGGCGCAATATCAGACACGTTTGCATCACTTACTAATTTTGCCAACGCAATTGCATTGGACGGACGAAAACGATTTTTGAGAAATCTTGCAAATGAAGAACTTCCCAGACTAAAACAGCTGATGGATGAAAAATTGAAGTTGAACAGAGATCGCTACACTACTATATCTGGTCTTTTCCAATCCGTTAAAGAAACTAAGAAAATGACCATTCAACAAGCAAGCGAATTTCTAACTAACTACGACCAATACACTCCAGCTATTGCGGAGGAGACTGTAACAGAATATAGTTCAATATTCACTCAACTAATTGACATTATGTGTGAAAAGATTGAAAGTCCGCCTGGTATTGTAGGAGCCATAACAAGCGCAATTGTTGCTGCGCGAGGTCATTGCCCTTTAGCCAAAACTAAATTAGAAGTAATAATGGCAAGCTATGCAAATTTACAAGAGCAACAGGATGACGTTATGGAAGCATTTGCCAGTTCTGCTCGAGCTACACTTGCAGTACAAGGTGCGGATGAACTGCGGAATGCAATCAATAGAGATGGAAAGTCAGCAATTGAGACAAAGGTAATGGAATTAAACGCCATATATACCATACGAGAGAACAAAGTATTTCTAATTGCAGCAACTTGTCAACAACTTACATATATGAGTCACGGAGAAGAACAAGAAATTTGCAAAAGTCTGACAAAGAACCCAGACAAAGATATTGGTCAGCTGATAGCTTCCCAAGCTAGAAATCAACGCATGTGTGGATGTCCTAACTGTCAATCAAATGAAGGTGTTTTTCTAGTTCCAGCAAGCTCTTCTACAAAGTTAACATCAGAGATTAATATATTGAATTTGTACAATAAATCAAGTGAAGGACAAACCTTGGGAAACGTTTACTTTAAAATTCCCGATGAAAAGTGGTTAGAACAGTACGGTTGGATCTCTAAAATTCAAAAGGGACCATTTTTTCTGGAAAAAATTGCATTTGTGTTACCACCGTATAGCACAGAACTACACGAGTATGAATTTCATTTAAAGTTAATTTCCACCAAACTTGGAAACCGTAATTACACCATAGAGAATGGTTTCAATATAAAAAATGTTATTGTTGAAAACCCAATTATTTGTGATCAATTTATCGACAGTCCATACTCTTATGAAAAGAAAGGAGTGGATGCTGGTAAAATCTGTATGTTGTCAGATGGAACTGTGAACGGACAAGTCCTACCTAGGTTGGAAGGAACAACATGGGAAATTAAACTATGGTCCAAACAACCTCTTCATAGGTTTTATCCTGCTGAAAAATTTTACTTGAGAGTGATTGCAAAATTTTGTTCAAAATCTACGGATGAATTGTTTCATGCAAAGCAACAAAATGTTGCAAATTCATCTATTTCTTCTCCTGATTCTTCGACGATGAAATCCAATCCTATCCCAGCTCCTTTAACAACTGTTACCAACCCAACTACAAAGACTATTGCAAGCGGGTACTGCGATAGAAATAATTTCCTTGATATTGTGTCCTCCATTAAGAATCCTAGTTCCCCACAATGTGTGAGATGTCCACGTAATACATTTGCAAGATTCTTCAATTATTTTTGTGAGGAATGTCCGAAAGGGTTGACGCCGACCCGTTTTCGTGATGGAAGATACGGATGTAAACCTTGTGGGGAGAACACATACAAAGCATTCAAAGGACCAGGAACCTGCATGGCATGTAGTGACGGCAAAGTATCAACACCAGGATCCAGCCTCTGTTGGTAATTTACAGTAATTACTTTTTGTTTCAACTGAAGTTAAAATCGTTCTTCTTTGATTGATTGTGAGTCAATTTCATTCCTTAACGTTAATAATTAACTAATTAGTTAACAAATATTACTTCCCACAATAATAGAAAAATAAAAAAATCGGATTAGAATCTCCAGTAACAATACACAGTTAAACCAACCTCCTGTTCTGGCTCTACTTATATATGCTCTATATTATGCGAGATGAACATTGAAGGTGAAATTTACTATTTGTACCGTAGGATTTAATTTAGATATTCTACTTTAAATACTTTAAATAAATGATAACTTTAAATGTGATAAATGTATAGGAAAAATAAAAAATTTCTCAGCAATAAAATTCTGATAGTATCCAATTATTTACTGGAGGCACTAAGTGATTTGAAGATAGTGGAGAATTTATTAAAGAAAATTTTATCAATATCGTTATATCTGAGTAATTTGTAGGTGTGAAAGCGAGGATTGCACTAGAAAAGAAAATGCAAGAATTGCAGAAGCAGAAGAGGAAAATACAGGTGAAGAACCTCTAAAAAAAGTTAAAGCGAAGAAAGAACGAAAAGGTAAGGCAAAATCCAAGAAAATGATCAATTTGGGAAAAACAAGAACAGCTTCGTTGGATAATGAAATTGGATCTCTAGAGAAAGTGGCAAAGAAAAATATAGACGATGGTGGCAAAAGCAAGGGGCAGGAAGAAGATGACGAGGACGTTAAATGAAAAAAGGAGAATGAGAAGCGGCTTGGAATTAAATTTTAAAAGAAGACATTTATGTCTTGATATATGAAGTATATTATGTTTTATTATTGTTGTTGTTAAAAATATTGAATATTTATTGAAGAAAATATACTTATAATGAAAAGCTATAATAAGTGCATAGTCTTGAAATAGAAAAGAAGGTTTTCAGAGGTCTAGGAATTATTATCGAACTATGAAATTTTTGTAAAGGTGTTATTTAAAATTTGTCGACATTTCCTTTAGACATAGGTAGTTCCATAAATAACGCCAGCATTGCATGTGTAAGCACGCGTAATTGATTTAAATTCACAGGCTGAAGAAATGTGCCACGAGGGCCATAGCCTTTCAAAGTATAAACATACTTTGTGCAGGTATTATGGAATAGTTTAAAATTTCCACCAATAGAACAGACACTTGGTCACCTTTGCCTAAATGAATTAGCACCTACGAGACAACCATTTTTATGCTTAAATTATCTTAAAGACGAAGCTCCTGAGATTCTTAGAAATAAAACATTTATGTTTCATGGACAGATTCTACCCTTTCTTCTTTGCCAATGTAACCATGTTTTTACAAAGATCTCAGATAAAAGAACATGTCGAGTTTAAAACTTAACATATAACAAAGTCCATTGCTTTTTTTAGTTAGGTCAAATTTACAATGCATATACTCGAAGGTGTTAACATCAGTTAATCCACAAGTCTATTCCGGGATTTGAGATGAGAAAGGTACAGGTATGATTTAGAGGGATATAATCAATCACAATGTCCTTGTACATTTCATCCTCTCGAATACTTCCCTCGACAAAATATGGCTCTTGCGTTTTCCCGATAGTTGTCTTATTTTTATTTCGCTATTGTCATCATATTTATCTGATTCCGATTCATTTCGTGTCATAGGAGGTTTTCTCTTCTTCCTTCCTTCTGAAGAAAAGTGTCCTTTTCAAAGAACATTGTCAAAGAAATAAGAACAATCGAACAATATCTACTGTAATACACGTCACAATATCTGGTGTGAAGGGGCAGATTATTACAACTTTGGCAGTCAGTTCGAGAGGCTTTTCACCTTTTCGGTTAATTTATAGTGGCAAAACACCGCTGCTTGCCTAAATACGATTTTCCAACCTCTTTTTTTGTCAAATACAGATTAAACCCGTTTATAAAAAAAGTATTCCGAAATGAAGATAATTCAGTTGTTATTATGGACACATTAAAAGGGCAGAATAATCTCGTACTAAAAGGATAGGTGTTTCAATATAAAAATTGCTGTTAATATACGTCCTTTTATAAGGTTAAAAGATATAAGAAACCAATATGAGGATATAGGGCTGTGTGACAAAATGCTCACTTTAGTTAAAAATTAGTAGCTGCTATTTGTTCCCCGTAATCGAATTTCTCTCGTATATCAGGTTTAACAGTAAATAAGGCCTACAGAAAATGATGACAAAACCGGTAAAGCTAAGTTCGAAATTGATACATGCAAGACGTTGTTTTTTTGAGTGGATATTCTGTGGTTTAATTTTATAGTATAGCAGTGGAAATTTGTTTTATTTCCTTTTAATTGTCAGTGGTTACTTTTGGGATATTGTTTGGTGTTTGCTGGGTGTTTTTTTGTTGTCTTCGATTGGCAGATTTTGGTGGAATTTGTGAGGAAAGAAACATTTTTTTTTCACTGATTGAATTTTAAACTCTCCTAACTCACTTTTTCAACATTAACTCCCTCTCATTTAAAAGTAATTACATATTACCAACTCATTAAAATCACTTACAGTTCTTCGTTGGAGTGCTCATATATCCTCATATATTTGTTTCCTTTGTGTGGATTTCAACGCCTGACTGCTTGCCACCGGGCGGAGTATCTCCACACAAGGAAACATATTATCATAACTTTCATATCTATCCACTCTCATACCACTAGCTACGTTATTATATTTTATTATTATTATTTCTGCTCTCCATAAAATTATGTAACTCCGAAAAGCTGGTTTTGTAGCAGATTTTTATCTTAAAACATTAATAATTGACATTACCTTTATCATTATCACCATTACCCACATATTTACTCCTTCTTGTTTTGGCATCAATGACCAGGATGAACGACATTAAAGACCAACTCGTTAACTTTGAAAAACACCTTCTTGTTATGTCAAAAAAGGTCGACAATATCGAGAATTTCATGACAAGCAAAGTTAATGAGATTAGTGAAAGCGTATTACATATAAAAGATGTCGTAATAAAAAATCTTGTCGAAGAAAACCGTCGATTAAGAGCAAAGGTTGATGCTTTGGAAGAAAACCAGGTTTGTTTGGAGAAGGACATTCATAATCTGGAAAATTACAACCGGAGAAATAATGTTGTGGTTGACGGAATTCCGAACTCCGTGGAAGATCAACATCTCGAGGGAGCCATTATTGAAATTTTTGACGCGATGGACATATCGGTTGATGGCTGCGATATAGAGGCGTGTCATCGCATTGGAAGATCAACTCCAAAGAAAACGATCGTGAGATTTGTGAACAGGAAGGCTTGTGTGCAAGCCTTTTAGAACAGGAAAAAACTAAAAGACTTCAAATCGCGTACTCTAGGCCGCAAAGTGACAAAGATTTTTATAAGAGAAAATCTTTGTCCTTATTCTGAAAAGCTTTCCTTTTTTTGCCGTATGTTAAAGCGGGCAAATCTCATCTCTGAAACATTTTCTCTCAATGGCAAAGTTTTTATTAAACGTACCACAAACGAGAACAGAATTTTAATTGACCATGTCAATACATTGGTCAATTTATATCCTGATTTTCAGTTTTGATATTTAATAACCCTCCTAGCTTGATTAATGTTTTTTGTTATTCCAAAGTTCGTTTTTTACTTCTGCTAATTAACAAAACCAGTTTTAGTTCTTCTCTTTTCATGGAAAGATGTTTTTGCAAAGTGTGCAAAAAAACTGTTAAAAACAACCACCATGCAATACAATGTGATATTTGTAACTCTTGGATACATAAAAAATGCAATGGATTAAATGACATTGATTACCGTTTATTACAATCAAACGTCTCTAATTGGTTTTGTATTTTATGCACTAGTGAAATTTTTCCATTCAGTCACATTTCGGATAATGAACTTTTCCAAGTCTTCAACTCTAATATTATTATAGACTCAAATGAAATTCCTGCTAATATGAAATTTCTTCCTTCTTATGACCGTAACAAACTCTTTTCTATGTTCAATGACTTTTTTACCACAAATTGCGTTGATAATTCAAAAGAAGGAAATGATTTATATTCAAATTTTATAAAGTGTAAGTATTTCAATATTGATGACTTTGTCTCCTCCAAATTTGACAGCAATAACTCTTTTTCAATTTTTCATTTAAATATATCTTCGCTCAACAAACATTTTGATGAATTTTGTATCATGTTACGTTTACTTAACTTTGATTTTAGTATTATTGGTTTAACCGAAACTAAACTAAAATGTGACGTTCAACCACCAATTCCAATATCATTAGAAGGTTATAATATTGAACACACTCCTACTGAATCATCTTGTGGTGGTGCACTTCTTTATATTTCTACAAAATTAAATTACAAACCAAGAAATGACTTGTTGATGTATAAAAAATTACACTTAGAATCTATTTTTATTGAAATAATTCGTCCCAAAAAAGTAAACATTATTGTTGGGTGTATTTATCGTCATCCATGTATGTCTATTAATGTTTTTACAAATGATTTTATTCTTCCTCTTTTTTCAAAGTTAAATTCCGAAAACAAAAGTATTTTTTTACTTGGAGATTTCAATATAGATTTAATTAAAGTTAATTCTGATAATGAAACTTCTGATTTTTTCAACTTTATAACTTCTAATAACTTTCTTCCGCATATTACCTTACCAACAAGAATTACTGAAAAATCTAAAACAATTATTGATAACATATATTCTAACTGTTGTGATAAAAATATGTTGTCTGGTAACTTAACTTCAACAATTTCTGATCACTTACCTCAGTTTTTCATTCAACCTAACTTTTATGCAACATTTGTTCCTCGTAAACACAATATCTTTCGTAGAAATACCACATATTTTGATAAAAAAGGTTTTCTTTCTGAATTTAATAACGTAATTTGGGATGAAATTCTTGAATTTGATAAACTTAACACTGACAACAGTTTTAATTTATTTTTTGAGGTTTTTAACGGATTATTAAACAAGTATATGCCACTCAAAAAGGTCAGTATTAAAAGCTTCAAACTCTCTCTCAAACCGTGGATAACAAAAGGTATTTTGACATCAATAAAAATAAGGAATAAAATTTATCGCAAATATATTCTACTAAAGATATTAATAACAAAATCAAGTTAAAATCTCGGTATAATTCATACAGAAACTTATTGACTAAACTATTAAGATGCAGCAAACAAAACCATTTTAAGAAATACTTCATTGATAACTCAAAGAACCTTCGAAAAATCTGGATCGGTATACAACGTTTAATAAATCTAAAAAGTAAAAAAGATTCTGTTCCAACTGTTATTCTAGATGATAATGGTGTTTCGCTGACTGATCCTGTGAAAATTGCTGACAAATTTAACTCATATTTTACGACAGTCGCACATAACATCCAATCTAAAATTCATTCATCTCATACAAATTTTAAAAAATACCTAAATAATCCGAACCTCAACAGTATTTTTATATCTCCAACTGATGAAATAGAGATTTCCTCATTAATACAAAATCTAAGTAATAGAAAAGCTACTGGACCAAATAGTATACCTATTGTGATCCTAAAAGAATTAGGTAATTCAATTTCTGTCGTTCTTTCAAAGTTATTTAACCTATCTTTTACGACTGGTGTTTTTCCAAACATTCTTAAAACATCTTCAGTTTTGCCGCTTTTCAAAAAAGGTTCTAAATTAGAATGTTCAAATTATAGACCAATATCTTTGCTTTCAAACATCAGTAAACTCTTGGAAAGACTTATGTATTCTCGAATTTACAATTTCCTACATAAATTTAATTGCCTAAACAAATTACAATTTGGGTTTCGATCGCAGTATTCAACAGCTCATGCCTTATTAAGTATAACAGAGAAAGTGAGAGAAGCTATTGATTCTGATCTTTTTGCATGTGGTATTTTTGTTGATCTGAAAAAGGCATTTGATACAGTCCATCACAAAATTCTTCTCGAAAAACTTGATCACATGGGTGCAAGAGGCATTGTTAATGAATTGTTTGCTTCGTATTTGCAAGATCGGAAACAATATGTAACGATTAACGGGTTTTCATCATCATTAAAGTCAATCAGGTGCGGCGTTCCTCATGGTTCTGTATTGGGTCCTTTGTTATTTTTAGTTTATATTAATGATTTTCATAATTGTATAAAGTTTTCAACAGTGCATCATTTTGCAGATGACACTAATTTGTTATACATCAACAAGTCAATAAAAACCTTATGTAAAAAAGTAAATTGTGATTTACAAAGAGTTAATGATTGGCTTAATGCAAATCTTATCGCTTTAAATGCTAATAAAACCGAATTTATCATTTTTAAGAAGCATCATAAAAAAAATGATTCTGAAATTAAAATCATGTTGAATGGATCACGTTTAAAACAATCAACTTGCATTAATTATCTGGGAGTTTTAATTGATGAAAACTTAACTTGGAAACCCCACTTAAGCGAACTTTGTAAAAAATTGAGCCGATCAAATAGCATGCTTTCAAAAATTAGATACCACGTTAATACAAAAATTTTGAAAAGTTTGTATTTTTCAATTTTCTCGTCACATTTAACTTATTGTTGTCAAATTTGGGGACAAAAAAGAAGCATAAATCTAAATAAATTATGTTCTATTCAACGATCAGCACTAAGAATTATAAATTTTCAACCTTTTAGATCAAATGTAACTGCTGCATTTACTAAATTTAATATCTTTCCATTTTCGTCTACTATTAAACTTCTCAACATTATGTTTGTTTTTGATTCTTTAAACCAAAATATCCCCCCTTCGATTGGCAATTTCTTCACTAAACTTTGTCATTTTCATCTTTATCCATCTCGCAATGCCTTAGCTAATGAACTTAAAATTTGTTCATATAATACAATTTTTTATGGAAAATACTCAATTAAACACCAAAGCATCATTGAATGGAACAAATCAATTAGAAACATTAAAAATACTTTTGATGTAAAATATAAAAACATGCATTGGTTAAATTCTATTTTTGATTTAAACAGTAAACAATTTTCTAATTTAGTCAAACTTAGCATCAGGGGTAAACCTTGTTTAGCTTAGTGTTATTAAACAAATATATGTTTTGCTTGGTGGTTTGTATTTTATGTTGTGTGTATCTTTGCCAATTAGATAATATATATTTTTTCTAGATATATATATTTTTTACGCATATTTCTACTGTGGTGTCACTACATTGTTCAGCTTTATGCTATTGAGTGACACCAACCATATATTTTTGTAATTTGTTTTTCTATGAATTTTTTGTATTTTTATTATATGGTGAATAAACAACAATTTCAATTTTTTTTTTTCAAGTCGATGCTAGACTGTAATGCATAGAAGAATACAATTTATTTTTTTAATGGTATCCATAGTCTATCAACTATATTTAACTAAGTTTTTCTTATCTTGGCAAATCAATGGAATGTTTCATTTGTATATAGCTTTCGCCGGTGTGGCGGTCTGAGATTGTCACCGTGCTGAGATTGTATATTACCTAAACTCTTGACAACTGCTTACATCGGGTCTTGAAATTACATAATATATTCCATCAATGTCGAGAGTGATTGAATTTATATTTTTGAAACTTTATGCGATCAACCATTTTTAAAAGCATGACCCCCCCCCCCCCCCCCAAGAAATATCAAACACGAAAAATGTCCACTTTAGACTTGAGTAAACATGGTTGTATCATACGCAATGTATCGGATTTGAAGTGGGTTTTAGCCATTCTAGAAGGTTGAAATTTCAAAGATTTATAATTTTACACCAGTGGCTACGCCTCTGCCCTTACATTGGTAAGTTCTCCCAACAAACCTAAAACAAAATTCAAAAACCTTTTTAAACGCCTCATTAAACCTCCTCGTAAAAAACACTAACATGAAATATTTCTGTAACAAAGACCTTATCGCTTTTCATATGAGGTCAACGCCAGTCTACAAATTTACATGTGCTGGACGTGCCAGCTACATCGGCGAGACAACTCGTCAGTTAAGGTGGTTCCCCTAGAAAAAATAGCGATTTTTCCAAAATTTTCAAAATTGATATTGATGTATTTTCAGGACCAAAATTTAATTATCTTTCCATTGATGTATCAATTATACCATATTGACAATGATAAAAGTGATAAATTAATACATAAGGTATTTTTCTTGCTAAAATTTCCCTAGAAACCCCTTAGCAACGCATTTTGGTCCATAAAACCCTGAAAGTTTTGTCAAATTTACTGGTCTTTTTTTGTTTTTTCATGCGTATTTTAAACATTGGTCTGGTCTCTAAAATACATCCATATATTGCAGATGTCCGTTGGAAAAACAAATGTAAACATGGAAAGATATAAAACAAAATGGTTTTTGTTGTGTGGTTGTGGTGGTTCAAGATCTTTTCTATATGTCTTTATGTATTCATTTTAAACATAATTTTGTTTTATACCATTTAGAGAAGTTAATCTAACTGTTCAAAAAATTAAAATTAAGTATTATGGGCAATCCAAAAAATCGTAGCAGAAAAAACAAACGTAAAGGAATTTTTTTGGGTGCAAAAAACAACACAACAAATTCAAGTGACAACCCTGAAACTGTTGAGAGTTTACGAAGTCAAAAAATAAAGAAGAGAAGATCCTTAGATGAATCTACTGTTACTAGCACTGATAATTATAATATGATCAATTTTGATGTACTGAAATCATTTGTTTCAAGTTTCCTTTCCTGTCCGGAATGTAATTCAAAAAATGTTGTGTTGACTGATGAACTCTCATTGCGAATGGGATATGCTCACAAGCTATCACTGAATTGTCATGATTGCCCTAATATATGTGAGTCTTTTACATCAATGGACTGCGAAAAGTCAGAGAGTGTACAGGGACGCCGTAAATTTGAAGTAAATATTTGTTCTGTTGTTGCCTTTCGGGAAGTTGGAAAAGGGCACGAATCAATGAAAAACCTCTCCCACTGCATGAATGTGTACTCTCTCACTGAAACATCTTGTAATGCTATAAATGATTTTTTGTCAAGTGCATATGAAAAAGCTGCTGATAAAAGCATGCAACAAGCTGTAGCTGAATTGAAAGCTGATACCGCCACTGACAATGATGTACCAGTGATGTGACAAGAAGTGCAGTGACATTGGAAAACAGAGAAGGAAGACCATAAGGGCTGTAAAGAAAGGACTCATTGATACAGAGAAGGGCAAGAACAGCTATCAAGCTGGTGGTTTCTAGATTGGAAATATTATTTTTGTTATTTTTAGACTTAAAATGCTTTGTTTACAAAATATCATTTTTCGCAAATTATTCAAACTTCAAACACCATAACTTGATAAGTATAAGGCTCTGCGACTTGAAATTTTCAGTGGATATTCCCTGAACATATAGCTAAAAACTGAGTGAAAAGATTTTTTTATTGGCATATTGGTTCAATTTACAGTGTCCTATTTTAGGAAAATATTTGCCCAAATCGGTTAGAATTTGTTATAATGCGCCATTATGAATTTTTGGAAAGTCTAATGAAATATTTTTTCCACTCAATTTTTTCATTTCTACCTATTATTTCTTTCTAACTACTAACCTGCCAAATTTCAGCACATAATATTTTAATGTTCCTTAGTAATGTTGTCACAAGTATTTTTAGTTTACGGTCCAAAAAATGGAAAAAATGCTGATTCAGCAAAAATCCAGGAAGTAATTTTTGATAAAATTACATTTTTTTGTTTTGTATTTACCCTAAGTGTGATAAAATTAATATTTAAACGTATTTGAACCAGAACATACTGATTTGGGTTTTTTCTAGGGGAACCACCTTAAAGACTAGAATTGACGAACATATCAAAAGCGATACAAATTCTCATATTTTTTAAACACCTTTATTCCAATGAGAACTGTTTCAATTCCTTTTCTAAAAATTGATTTAAGATTATTGATACTGCCACTAACCCTTTTGAATTGAAAGTAAAAGAGGCCCTAAACATCAATTGGAAAAAACCTAGGCACTTTTCCACATTTCCCCCGCCATCTCAAATTTTAATACAATTCCCCCGCCAGTTGAAATCCGAGAAAAACATCGTGTACACTTATTGATGCAATGTGGACTACCCTAATATCGTGAGACAAATTTGTGGACATCAAATGCCACACCACCCGGCATACACATGTCAAAAATTGGCGGGAAAATTATGGATAAGGTTCACTGAGCTCTTTTCCAGTATTTCCCCGCCGTTCTTTCACTTCAGAATATGTGTATGTATTTTCTAAAAAATTGAATGTCTGATCAACATTCGATTTGTCATTCTATCTATCTTTCTTCTTTGCGGGTGAATTGTGGAAAAGAATCAGTCGTAGTGGCGGGGGAATTATTTTTCGAGAACTTTTTTTACTATGGTGGCAGGAGAAATTTTTCTTTTTCTCTCTCTCGAGAGTGCACGAGCAAGACGTGTTTTTGAGCGCTCCGCTGTGTTGCTTGTTACCGTGGATTATTTATTCTTGCGATATATAGACTTGCTGGTTATATATATTTGTGGACATTTACTGCGACTGTTGAGAAAATTTGAGGTTGAGTTTGAAGAGTTTCAGTGGAATTTTGTTCAATTCGCTTATTTTTTGAGTCTGAAAAAACTTCCGTTTTCTCTCTTTAAAAAAAATCTTTTACAATCAATTCATTGCACTCCATCGCTGATTCTTCACGTACCATATTCCCACGAGAGTAGATTTTAACGTCTGACTGCTTGCCACCGGACGGAGTACTTCTACTCTCTAAAGATATTCACACGCCTTTTCTTCCAATATTTGTCCTAACATACAACATTTTTATCGAATCGTTTTTTTTATAATACATTCATGCTGATTTGCTATTTTAGTTAAAGTTCTACGGTGTAAATTTTTCCTTCTTACTCCTAAACAAAACATGTCTTTAAAGGCTGAACAACTTAACAAATTCAGTAAAGCTGACCTCGTTTCTCGTTACCTCAAACTTCAAATAGAATCGTCGTCAATGAAGAAAGAAAACTTATTTCTAAAAGAAACAGTTGCTACCCTTCAGTTACAAGTGAAGAATTTGACGTTGTCTGTTGAAAACCTCCAGAACGCTGTGGACAAAATAAACAAAAAATACCGCGCCTACTAACGATTGTTCCGTTGCTGAAAGTATTCTTGAGCTGGAAAGAGAGCACTTCCAACTTCAGCAGTATACTCGACGTGACACTGTTGAACTGGTAGGACTCTCTGAAGATATAAATGACGAGGCCCTAGAAGAGAAATGTTTATCCCTATTCGCCAAGATAGGGGTAAACCTAACAAGCGACGCCATCCAAGCTTGTCACAGACCCAAAAATAAAACCAGAGTAATTGTTAAATTTCTCAACAAAAAAAGCGCCAAATCAGTCCTGAAAGAAAGGAAAAAATTAAACGACATTAATATTGAAAATTTTACTAATAATACGAGATCAAAGATTTTCATTAATGAAAGTCTTTTTCCTCATTATTGATTTTTATACGGAAAACTGAAAGGTCTGTTTAAGAGCAAGCGCATATTTTCATTCTGGGTTCGCTGTGGATCGATTTGCTATCGGAAGACTGAAGAAAGCCGTTATCGAGTCGTACGTCATCTTGGCTATTTTATTGACAAATTTGGCGATTCATTAAACCAAAATCTTTAATTTTAGTGGTATGAATTTTGTTTTCTTTTTTCTGTGTGTGTTTTATTAAATTTTCTATCGTGTTCTATTTTTCTTGTTTTTGTTGTTATCTCACTACATTTTAATTAGGATTAGTTAGATGTTATTTACACCATAGAACGAATTCATTAATAGCTACTGTTAATAATTAACATGGATAATTGTGGTATTTGCGATAAGAAGGTTAGTCTTTTTCACCATGCGATTCAGTGCGACATCTGCAATAAATGGATACATAAAAAATGCAACCGATTAAGTGATATTGACTATTTCAATGTTCAAGCTTCTTCTACGTCATTGTTTTGTATTCTATGTACTTGGAAATTTTCCCTTTCTCAGCTCTTAATGATGTTGAGCTATCCACCTGCTTACAATCTCCAGATAACAAAAAATTAATTAAAGATATGAACTCTTTTATCTCTTCGCAAAATGACTTTAAATCTGATGACGATACTGACATTAACATTAACTGTAAATACTACGATATAAAGGATTTTAATTTATCTATAACAAGTAACAAAAATGATTTTTCTTTTTTGCACATGAATATATCATCTTTATCTGCGCACTTTGAAGAGCTAAACATTCTTTTATCTTCATTAAAATCAAATTTTGAAATTATTGGGATATCTGAATCAGGAATTATAAAAGATTCCTCTCCTTTAATAAATATTGACATTGACGGATACGTCACTGAATATACTCCAACGGAATCCACTTGAAACAGATAAACCTCTCTATAAAACCCGTAATGATCTAACTATGTACAAAAGCAAATTACTCGAATCAACTTTTATTGAAATTCAGTGCAGAGAAACAAATATTATAGCGGGATGTATATATAAACATCCAGCTATGGATCTAAATGAATTTATAAACGATTATATGCTTTCTTTGCTACAAAAATTATCAAAGAAGAACAAAAGTGTTTTCGTACTTGGCGACTTTAATATAAATTTACTTGCATGTAATAACAACAACAGCATTTCAAATTATTTTGACTTATTATCTTCTAACAATTTATCGCCTACAATTACCCTTCCCACACGAATAACAAACACCTCAAGTACAATCATTGATAACATTTTCACTAATTCTACTTCAGATCATATAATTTCTGGAAATCTCACTTTTTCAATTTCAGATCATCTGCCCCAATTTCTTATTCATCAAAATGTAAACAAAGTCAAGTCTAAACAACATAATATATTTAAACGGAATTTCAAAAAAATGAATACAGCCAAATTTTGTGAAGACTTTAAATCAACAAACTGGGAAAACGTTATCGAAATTGACGAGCAAAATGTTAATCGTTCGTTTAATTCATTTTTAAATAGTTTCAATTCTTTATTAGATAGTCATGCTCCTCTAAATAAAGTTAGCAAGAAATGTTTTAAAAGACTACTTAAACCTTGGATAACCAAAGGCATTAGAGTCTCGATAAAAAAGCGCAACCTGATTAAAAATAAATATATAAGAGCTAAAGATCCTAACAGAAAAGAAGCTTTAAACAAACAATTTAAGTTGTATAGAAATCTAATTGTTTCACTAATTAAACAAAGTAAAAAAAATCATTTTGAAGCTTATTTTAGAAAGAATAACTCAAACCTACGTCAGACGTGGAAAGGAATCAATAATTTGATAAACATTAGTAAAAAAAAATCAACACTACCGACAAGTTTACCTAATGAAGATTCAGTCATCACAAATCCTTTACAAATTTGCAACGTCTTTAACAACTTCTTCACATCCATTGCTGGTAATATACAGTCGTCAATCCACTCCTCCCACACAAATTTTAATAAATTTCTTAAACACCTTTTACTTTAAATAGTATATTCATTTCCCCAACTACTAGCGATGAAGTCTTTTCTTTAACTGCAAAATTGTCTAAAAATAAAACCTCAGGTCCTAATAGTATCCCAACTGCAATATTACAACTATTAAATAAACAAATATCTCCCATTCTTTCAAACTTATTTAATTTATCTATTAATTGCGGAATATTTCCTGATAATTTAAAAATATTGACAGTAATACCAGTACACAAAAAATGATCAAAATTGAATGCAAGTAACTATCGACCGATTTCTCTAATATCTACACTTAGTAAAATTGTTTACAAACGAGTCTATAGTTTTTTTAATAAAAATAATTCTTCGACCTTTTCCCAGTTTGGCTTCTGCTCTAAAATTTCCACTACACATGTACTTGTATCCATTACAGATAAGATTAAAAAATCCTTAGACGCCGGTGAATATGCTTGTGGAGTTTTTATTGACCTACAAAAAGCATTTGATACAGTTGACCACAAAATCTTATTGAAGAAACTTGAATATTACGGAATTAGGGGAATATCACTTAATTTGTTTCATTCGTATCTATGAAACAGAAAACAGTTTGTATCTGGTTTCAATTCTTCTCTTGAGAAAAACACATATGGAGTTCCCCAAGGTTCAGTTTTAGGCCCTTTACTATTTTTGATTTATATTAACGACTTCTCAAAAGCCATAAAATATTCTTATGTTCACCATTTTGCAGATGATACAAATTTACTCTATTGTAACAAATTGTTGAAAAATATCAACAAAAAGATTAACTTCGATCTAAAACGAGTTACCGACTGGCTTAATGCTAATAGAATATCTTTAAATATTAATAAAACAGAATATATTATTTTTTGTAGGCGAAATAAAACATTTGATTTTAAAATGAAAATAAAACTTAACGGAAAAGTTCTTACTCCATCTAAGGAAGTTAAATACCTTGGTATAACCCTCGATGAACATCTGACATGGGAAAAACATATATATATATATTTTGTCAAAAAAATTAATTAGAACAAATAACTTGTTGCGTATAATTCGGCACTACGTTGATAAAAAGACATTAATATCAATCTACTACTACTATCTCATTTCTTCTTCGCATCTTACATATGGTTCATCAATATGGGGACAACAAAAAAATCCCTATTTAAAAAAATTTTTTTACTACAAAAATCTGCTATATGAGCAATAAATTTTTCTCCATTTCAAGCACCTAGTAATGAACTTTATTTAAGATGCAATATTCTAAAATTTTACGATATAGTCAACATCAACAACTGTTTATTTGTTCACGATTTTGTAAATGAAAACCTTCCCCATGCCCTTTTAAATATTTTCACAAAATCATCAGATATACACTGTCACGCAACACAAAACACTGAACTTTCCAAACTCAATATACCTTGATTCAATACTTCAAAATATGGGAAATACTCGATATGTTACCAATACATTTTAAATTGGAATGATATGTTAAAGTAAACTTAAAAAATATAAAAATTTCGAAAAAAGCTTTAAAACGCCTCTTAATTAAAAAAACCTTTACGCATTATGAATCATTTCTGTGAAAAGTACTTACCTTTCTTACCTCAATCATTTTTGCATGGATTCTTGATTTTTATATTTATATTTGCAAATTAAATTTTTTCTATATTTACACGGACGGAAGCATTCTTATTACTCTCTCTTACTTTTAATAATCATAAATTGTCATTCCTTTGCCTAGTTTTCTATTGAATGACACCAGCCATTCACAATAATCACTTTTTAAAATATAAATTTCTTTTTTCATTCTATATAGTTAATTTAGCATATTGGAAAAAAGTATGAAGTATTTAATTGTTATGTTTATATTTGTCACTTGTATTTGTATTATTTAAATTGTGTTATTGTGTTTGGTAAACAAAACATTTGATTTGATTTGAAATGTGGAAAAGTGCCAAAATCTAGTCTTAACACTCAACTCAAACACTATTCTGTTGCTGTATAACCTCGTTGTACCATCTCTCCTATTCTTTCTACAACCTACACTACACACCATATTCCTTGTTGTAATTATAATTACGACGCATTTTTTTTAAGTGTTCACGTTCACGAGATTTGTATGATTCGTTAGTTGATGATGGCGAAACGTGTCAACAAAACTAAGGCCCTGTCTACACGTAGCCGGATATTTTTGAAAATTATTATTTGCAATTATTTTTATCCGTTTTGGCCTTTTCGAAAACGGTTTTCAAAGTGGATTTTTTTGAAAACGATGCTTTTCCGGAAACGTATGAATGGGTGAAACGCAACTTTTCAAAAACGATGACGTTATTTAGGAATCATACATAAGTAGTTTTAAAAGAATCTCATTATAGGTATAGTTTGAATAATTCTGTTTCGCTGTTATTTAAATTATTTAAATTAATGCTGGTGGTGGATATCGAGTAGGTACTTGTATTGCATTCATTCAAATCATCAATTTCCACAGACTCAATTCCAGATTCTATAGTAGCTGTTTCTGGTGATCCACCCCAGAGTTGCTGACAATGTTCAAAATAAAGCAATACAACTCTTCCATGTCCACTTTTCCGACCTGTATCAACTGCTTTTCTGTATTTTAATCTAGCTGATTTAAGCTTCGAGGTTAAAATTGCCTTGGTCAAATCTTCAGTTGAATGAAGGTTAATCTTTTCCAAGTCCCTCAGCATCTTCTTTTGTAGGGTACTGTTGTTTAAAAGCTGCTAAGATGTCAGAGTATTTGCTCTGGCATGACTCCCAATCAACACTCTCCATTATCCTTGACACTTTATATTCATTGGTTATTTTTAAAAGAAGCTCCACTTCGTCATTGGTCCAAATAAACGACTCTAACTTGCTGTTAATTTCAAATTTTTTGCTTCTTCCTTTCGACATCTTGAAAATAAAAATGTGTTGTTCTATTGCAAATAAAAACGTGTTTTGGCGCATGCTCAGAGATGTGACAAGTTTAGCATTTTTGTAACGTTTTGCGTTTTCGTGTGGACGTAGATATTTTTGAAAACGCTGTTCGTGTGGACGCAGATATTTCTTAAAACGGATAAAAATAATTGCGTTTTCAAATATATCCGGCTACGTGTAGACAGGGCCTAAAACAGTGTCTACTTTCTTTACAAATTATATTTTAATTGCCAAAAAGTTCACACTTCGTGTTATTGGTATTTTACATAACATTCGCCATAGCTCCATTTGCGTCCGTGTGCAACACTCTTCTAATAAAAGAGATTGGAAAGATGGCTTCTCGTGGATTTGCAAGGGCAATGAACGAAGCAACATTTTCTGTCAGTGTCGGTACAAATGGAATGCGATCAATTGATCGACGTGGTAACAACAATAATAACAATGAAACAAGCCAAAGAACAGGAATGGAAGGTAACCCTATTATACAAATAAATCAAATATATGTATCTCTCTTTAAATCAAAAACCCTAACCCTTGGAACTCACATTCAACGGTGGGAACAGTGTTGCGGGTCTTCCATTTTTGCCAATGCATTAAAGTCTGGGGTTAGTTTTGTTTTGGCAGTTTTCAGGTTGGATCTCTGACGGATTGTGTTGATTATCATGATGCTGAACATTTCTTCTGCTGTGAGTAGTAGGTCTAGCCAAACTGCGCCGGCATCTTCTATACCATGCTTTGGAGGTTTGAAAATGTGCTTTAGTTGAGCGAGGCATGAAAGTGATTCAGTGTAAGAAAGTTAAATTGCACATTTATGGGTATGCGGGTCATGTAACATCTTTGACCTCATGGATATAAGCACCCATGCCCTTTATGCACGGCTGTCACGGAGTTTAAAATACAAAGTTGGTACCTTGCGTGGGTCAACTCGCCACTGTTTTCTCTCTTCCTGGGGTTGGCGTTAGGAAGGGCATCCACCTGTAAAAATATCTGCTTCAATAAACCATCAGATGATTAAACCTAATCAATTGTGGGGAATATCATCTTTTGAAAACGTGCAACCCACTCTGAGTGGAAAAGGTCACGTAAAAACGGATGATGATGATTTAGAAAATTTCAGCCTTTAAAAACTCCTCAACTTTGATTTGTCGAGGGAATTTAATGTTATTTCTCGGGTATGAAATCATGACATATCATTGAGTACCTTTTGGTAGGGACAATGAAAACCATGAAATAAAGCGACAGAAAGAAATAACAAGCATCTATAGCACCTTATATTCATTATCATCGTCATCTGTCCATTCCTTGTTCTAAGAAGGTTTGGGGACTTCAGTTGATTTTTTGAGTTTAGTCTGTGTAATTTATTGAGTTTGAATTTATTTTATAGAGTTTGTTGTAAAGGAGTGTAGAGATGGTATCTCAATAAAAAATACTGTTTTTAATAATCCTTCAACCATTCTGTTTCATGTATTATGTTGAATTCAATTTCACCATACCGCATCGATTGCTGCGCGGTTAAACAAGGATTGCCTCCCTCTCAGGCTTGGGTCGAAAAATATATATATCTATATGACTGGACTTCATCATCATCATCATCATCCTTTTAACGTCGCTTTTCCATGCTTGCATGGGTTGGACGGATTTAAAAGATGATTTTCTCCAATTATGGAGGTTTAATCATCTGATGGTTTATTGGTGCAGATGTTTTTACGGCTGGATGCCCTTCCTAAAACGCCAACCCCAGAGAGAGGAAAACAGTGGTGAGTTAACCCACGCAAGGTACCAACTTTGTATTTAAAACTCTGTGGCAGCTATGCATTAGGGGCATGGATGCTTATGCCCATGAGGTCAAAGATGTTATATGACCCGCATACTTCATTGTAGTGAAGTAGCCTCTTCTGGGTGGTCTAGATACAAAAGGTTACAAACTCATAAAACCAAACGCCATCATGACATTTGCATAAAATGTATCAACGTCACCGCCATGAAAGATTTTATGAAGCTTGCACAATGCATATATATCTTGGAGCAAATTTCTAAATCACAGTATCACATATGTTGAAGAAACCCATATTTTTGGACAAAATATCACCTAATTCGAAGATACAGTTATCAGGGTGGACATTTATCAACTCAATGTTGAAGGCAAGTGCAGGAGTTGGCATAGCTCTTTCCCCTGATGTGAAATGATACACATGGATGATAAAATTCTTGACGGTAGAATACTAGAAAAATATCAGCATTTTGTGCTTAATATGTCCCAACAGTTCTATACCAATTCCACAAAAGATAAAGTTTTAACACCTTTAATTTGGCAATTCGAAAAGTAAAAAAGGAATACCCCAGTTTTAAGGTACTGGTTCGAGCTAAACATGTATGCAACCATCATGCACTGATTCCTCTATGATCGTGGTCCTACTAACGACCAATATAAGACCAACCACAACGGAATGAGGTAACTCAGTCTGAACTGGCTTCTCAGAAAGAGTGGGCTATATTATTGCTGATTGGCATCTTAAAAAGGTTCTAATTGTTCTAAGCAACTGCTCTTTTTGATACTAACCATCTTGTTCCATCACATCGAAACATAATCAGAAATTAGTTGTGATCTTCTCAAGCCCATAAACGTCATAAAAATATTTCTTTGTTGCGGAATGATTCTTCTGTTTGTAATAATTTTGCTAGAAAACTCAATGAATTATTAAACAAGGTACCTACTCTTAACGATGTAAACACTTTTGAATATCTTCTGGCTGAAACTGTAATGCAGGCAAGTGAGTCTGAGTTGTGTTGTATTTATTTATATTTATTTATTTATATTATTATTTATTTACGTGACAAGACCTTAAGTAGTCAACGTTTTATTTCTTTAGGTCGGTGGCAGCGGGGCGGGGGTTTTAGAAGGGGACGTAGCAGAGGGCGAGGCAGAGGTAGAGGCAGGGGAGGCTTCCAATCACGGTCCAGGTTTGGCGAAGACGAAGATGGGGATGCTGATATGGATGATGATGGTCGATATAACTCCTATCGAAACAGAGGAGGTAGGGATGAAGGAAGGAGGGATCGATCTCCGGACGGCAGACAGACCAACTCTGATTGGTTCAAGGTTACTATTCCTGAGGGACGCAAGCACAATCGTGATTGGTTACTCAACAAAATACGTTCTCTAAGTAAAAAAACCTTTCAAGAAGTGAACTTTCACTGTTACCAAGACAATGCTGTGTTTTTTGTAAAAGGCAAGTCACTCGGTGATGCCATACAACGCATTAGCGGTGTTATTACGACCAGAGACGCTACTAAGCTTTTGATTACGGTCCGACCTAGCCCCCATGCCCCGGTAGATGGACACCAAAATAATCTAGAAACGGAGACCAACACCCAGAAACTGGACATTTTCAAGCAATTCCTCGGTAGCCGTTATAACACTGATCTGGTTCAACTTGATCTTTCCAATGTTTACGCCGACAGATTGCTAACGGAAAAGAATGTAGAAAAGCGCATCACCAACCACAGGTTCATGAATACCATTTTGAAAATTGTGCACTCGATATGTCCGCAGCTGAAGAGCTTGGATCTGTCCAACAATCGAATAGTGCGGCTCGACATTCTCCAGTCGCTGTCCGAAATGTGTCCGGAACTAGAAGAGTTGAAACTGTCGCAGAACTACATCAGATTCTCTGGTGAACTGAAGAAAATTGCTTCAATCTCCAAACTGAGGAAACTCTGGCTGGGCAAGAACCCACTGGTCGAAGAGTTCGGGGCGGATACAGTCGCTTACTACAGTGAAGTGCGCAAGAAGCTACCCAACATCGAGGAACTGGACGGCGCCGTCCTACCAAAAGCCATTAAATTTGATTTGCAAACGGAGTCCCACCTTCCGGCCATCAAGCCTGGCTACTGCTCCAACCCCGAAGCTCTGAAGCTGATAGCGACGTTTGTGGAGAACTACTTCAAGGTGTACGATTCCGACGATGCTAACTGTCGCCAACAACTGCTTGCAGCGTACCATAACGACGCCGTATTTTCGCTGTCTTTATGCGCGTCGTCTGACGAACAATGGAAATCGATGAGTATTTTTGAGCGACACAACAGAAACCTGAAACGCGTAAAGGATCGCAAAAAGAGACAGCAACTTATTAAACAGAAGAAACTGGCGGTCGTTGCTTACCTCACTGAGCTGCCGACCACCAAACACAAACTTGACTCGTTTGTGCTCGATGTGCCAGCCGTGACACCAGCATACATTCTTTTCACGATCAACGGCGTCTTCACGACGGCGGACCGCTTGTACGCGTTCACGAGGGTTTTCGTTGCAGTTCCGGAAAGTAACGCCCAGTTCCTCATCATCAACGACCAGCTGCATGTGCAGAGCACGACAGAAGCTCAACAGCGAAAGTACGTTCAGTCTACGGAGAAGTATTCCACCGAACAACAGGAGATGGTAAAGAAGTTTTCATCCGAGTCGAAAATGAACATGCAGTGGTCGCTCGATTGTCTGGCGTCCAATGAATGGAATTTCCAACGGGCTGCTACCAAGTTCTCAGAGCTGAATGGTGGTGGTCAAATCCCCCCTGAAGCATTCGTTATGACTTGAACATGTTTAACCACATCGCGCGTGACCATGGACAATTTTGTGAGAATAAGATAGTAATGTTAGAAATTTTCAAAATTATGTAAGAGCTTATTTATTATTTCGGTCATCGCGTTATAGTTTGAAGTACTTGGTTCGTCGAGTTTTTAGTTTGAAGTACTCGGTTCGTCGAGTTTTTAGTTGTATAATGACGTAATATGAACGTTGCTCAATCAATTTTATCGAAATTTATTTCATTTAAGTATTCCTGACATGTGTCAACGTAGCAAGAAGAAGAGCCTGCAAAGTGCACTATTTGATGTTTTCTTGACCAGATAAATAAAACAGTTCCCTCTCGATCCGAACAAATGAACGTCAGAAAATGATAGACAAGTTAAGTTTTTTCTCTTGAAATTTCGTGACGAAAATGCGTCACCTTCTTCCTCCTAGCAATGAGATTGACTTCAACTGATGGCGACGTTTTCAAAAATTATTTAGAAAGAACACGTTCTGATTATTATTGTTATTTCAATCTTTATGCAGGTACAATCACTTCAATATTCAAATAATTAAACTGCTATCACCGTGGTCCCGAAATATTACATCTTATACTTTTAATGAATTATTTCTGTTGTTGTTGTTGTTTTTCCATTTGGAATATGTTCAACGAACCAAATAAAAAAAGTGTTAACTCTAGCGAAGAACGCTATTCTTTTAGAGGTTATAATTTTACTTTTTTTCTCAACAATTTATGCAGTTATTTATATATACGCCATATTTTATTTAAACAGAACGGACTTAACGGAAAGGTCTGACGTCACCTTTCCCGTGTGCTATCTTATATATCTTCATGCATTTCTCTATTCTTATTACTTCGGAGTTACTCCGGTAACTCTTATTACCTTTTGTTGCACAACGCGTTAATTTCTTTGACAAAAAATTAATAATTATAAATATATTTTTCCGGTGATAGCGCAATGGTAAGGTGTTAGGTACTTAACCCTATTCAGGCTGGGCTTTTTAGGGCTCTGAAATGGCGGAGGTACTTAGTCCCCCTATGTATCTTTGGATTGAAAAATGGTATTAACTTCAAATTTGGCAGGGAGTAAGAATTTTATAAATTAAATCGATATGGCGAACAAAAATTATAATTACGTCATTATTTTTTCGCTGACGTCATCAAAACTCCGAAAAAAGTTCCTTTAGGCCTTGTGAAATGACAAGCGAATGTTGGGACCTAAATTTTAATATTTGGGATTTTGGTCCATGTCAATAAAATATCAGAATGCTCAAGGTGAGCATAATTTTTCAAAATAAGAATGTTACTAAAATATTCCTATATAATTTTTAGGAAAAGTCAGACAATTTCAGGGTCATAGCATGTTTCTTTAAGAGGTTATTTAAAAAAAACTGGAAGGGGGGACCATTTGGTCCCCCCAGCCTGAATAGAGTTAATCGAAAGGTTTTGGATTTAAGACCAGGCTATTACAAAGTTGTTTACTGATCGGCTATAAAGAAAAAACGTCGTATTTCATCAAAAATAACCGTAGCACAAATGGGAGCAATTAAATACACTACAACTTCGGGTCGAGGTCTTCATGATGATGCTTAATGACCGTTCTGAAAGCTTCTTTAAAAAAACAACAACAAACAAACAGATTCCTCGTGCTAATGGTAAGTTTAAGTTTTCCACATGTTTCCAATAGAAATCTAATCATATTCCACTATTCCTTAGTCAAATTTAACTGCAATTATTGCTATTATTATTATTTTATTATAATTATTGTTATACGTATTCGTTAGATTTTTGTTGTTACGATCGAAGACGCGATACAGTCGTTATTTTTTAAAAAAGAAAATAAACATTAACAAAGTGTCAAAACCTAGAAGAAGATGATGCTCAAAATTTCAGTTATAAATATTTAAAGAATTTTTTGCGACGAAACGAATTCTGTTATAACTATTAATCTTTTAGTTTTAACTTAAATTATCTAACTTTTAATATTTGTAAATGAATGTCTTAATCTTTCAGCTGCGTGAAGCTGCTTTGGAGTTGTGTAAATACATAAGACACATTCAGTTTGGCATGTCCTGTATCGAGTGATTTTCCTAAATAAATATGTAATAATAAAATTTTAAAAAACCCCGTTACATATTTTAGATATAATATATATTGTTTTGCGCTTTCTTCATCTTTCTCAACTTATTTCTTTGTTCAGGTTGCCGTCTAACCACTCCACGAATCTGTTCTCGTCTTTGTTTTCTTTAATTTTTTCTTCGTTTTCGATTTCTGTTTGTTTTTTGCATTCTCATTGCCATCTTCCCTTCCATTAACTCCTTCAACGACTTCTCCATTGATCGACCTACTTCCTTCTTCTCCAGAGCCTTCTTTTCCATTTTCACTCCTACAAATCAATCAAACAAAAAATTTTAAAAGCAAAAAGTTGGCGCTTCCAGTAAAAGAGGGTTGAAAGATGTTTTATTCTCAAAGGTTTGCTTTGTAGAAATTTCATTTTCCCTTGTTCCAGTTTTGAATCCATGGAACATCATATTTTTATCACTTAATCAACGGAAGTAAGTAAAGACGTTAAAATTTAGGTTTCCTTAAGGGAAGAATTTTTTCCCGCCATACGCCAAATTAAATTCCCGCCAAATTTATTTTTTTTCGCCATCCGCCAAATTAAAAAGATTTCCCAATTTTTTTTTGGAGGGTGGTTTTCTTCCAATGCAGCTGATATATAGGCGTAAACCAAACAAAGCTAGCCTAGATTCCAGTTTCCTCGAATCATTTTCTTTAAGCATACCGTATTTTCTCGATTTATTCAAAAATCAAACATTTTAAGGAGGCGTTTAATTGAGAGAGGCGTTTACTTAAGAGGGGCGTTTATTGAGAAAAATGAAAATCGAGCTGCAATGTTTTATATTTTCTGTTTATAAATCAAAATAATAACATAAATCAAACATCAAGAATGTCGTCATCACCATCACTGTCAATCATGTTCATTTCTTCGGCAGCATTATACATATATACTTTTTTTCATGCGAAATAGGCCTGATTGTTCCTGGAAAATATCATGCAAGAACAGAGAGTGAACGCATCGCAAAAATATTAGGCAACGACTGAATATAATAAAAGAAAAATTTACACATTTTGATTGGGAATATGAAAGATGTGAAAAGTACTGTAAAATTCCAATAAAACAATAAAAAATAAAGTTACTAAAAATTTGTTATTGTTTCAAATGAGAAAAGGAAACTTGAGTGTTTAAAGAGTGTTTCATTTTTTTTTTTTTGGGGGGAGGGGTGTTTATTAAATTTAGGTTCTGATTAGGGGCGTTTATTTAAGAGGAGATTTTATTCACAAATTAGACATTTTAAATGGGGCGTTTAATCTAGGGGGGCTTGTATTCAAGAGAGGGGCGTTTATTCAAAAAATCAAACACTTTTAAGGGGGGGGGGGGGGGTTAATCGAGAGGGGCGTTTAATCGAGAAATTACGGTAAATCCAAAACATTTCAGGAATACGGAGGAATTCGTTAAAGTTGTGAATGAAATTATTTTACCTTACTTGGAAAAATAAAGAGAGAAATTGGACAATCTTGGTCAAGCAGCCTTTTTGATTTTGGATGTTTTTCGAGGACAACTTACAAAGGGTTACAAAGTCACAGATCTCCTTCAAGAAAACAAAATCTTCTTTGTTACTGTCCCCCAACAACATGACGCAGATCCATCAACCACTGGATCTGACCGTAAATGGCCACTGCAAATCTCTTATGAAGAAAAAGTTTGCTGAGTGGTTTGCCCAACAATTCGAGAAACAGCTGACTCTTGGTAAGAAAGTCGAGGATACATTGAGTTAAAGTTTCGCCTTACAGAGATGAAGCCAATCCACGCTAAATGGAAAACCAAATTTTACAATGAAATCTCAACCGAAGATGGCATCAAAGATATTATCAACGGACGAAAAAGGTCAGGAATCTTTGAAGCAATTACAAAGGGCTCAACCTCTCTGCCTTTCATCAATCCATTTCAAGAAATTTCTCCACTACCGGAAGCTGAACCAGACGATAACATCACTTACCCGACAGAGGTGAATGAAGATTTCAGTAACGATCGTAATGATGAAGACAGCGATGACGATTTTGACCAATATGCGTTCGATTTTATTATTGATGATGCTGACAATTAAAACTTATTTTCTACCTTGTATTTGAATACTTTATATAAAAAGAAAAACAAACTAAGACTTATATGTGCATACGCCAAATTTAATTCCCGCCAAATTTAAATATTTCGGCTACCCGCAAAATTTAATTTCCGCCAAATTTAAAAATTTCGGCTATCCGCCAAATTTAATTTCCGCCAAATTTAAAAATTTCGGCTATCCGCCAAATTAAATTCCGCCAATTCCGTCAAATTTTCTTTCCGTCAAAATTTCTTCCCTTAATAATGAAAGAAAAGTCGACCGATTTGTTTTTCTATAAGTTATTTTTTGTCTGTTAAAGGTTAAGTTATTGATATGAACACTTTAAAAAGCAAAGAAACACCCTACAACAAAAGACGCACAACGATCAATTAGTTATGAAAATATTTCCCCTGTTCAAACTATGAACATGACGTTTTAATACTATGAGAAATTAAAACTTTTGCAATATACACTTGCACACAATTATAACATTTGCTTATAGTGCTTTGAAAATTTTCAAAAATGATACCAACTAAAGTACAAAGTTACCAACAGAGGCTGGACCCTACGGTTGATACTTTGCCACTCTCACATTTCTTGCAAACGCTTGACCCTTTGATATCTTTGTATGTGTTCCTTTCACAAGGTTTACATCCGTACCTTCCATCATCAATCGAGTTCGGAGTGAACCCTTTCGGACATGATTCGCAAAACGAATTAAAGAATCTTGAAGTTGTAAACAATGGACATATCAGACATTTGGCATATTTCGGGATCTTAATGAACGATAAAATATCAAAGAAATTTTTTTTTTTTTTTTTTATTGGAGATTGCTCAAAACAAGGCCTAAAAGGCCACTTGCGAGTAAAGAGCTACAGGAGAAGTTAAGCAGATTTAAGGTAGCGATGAACATTAGATTTGAACAGTTGAAGGTTAAATTCAGGAGGAAAGCATGTAGATGGAAGTGAGTTCCAAAGTCTGGACGTACGCGGAAAAAAACTGTTTTTATAAAAATCCCTACGACAATTTGGAACACAAACAGTCCATTGGTGAGACGAAGAAGACAACCTAGTAGAACGGAGAAAAATTTTGAGAGAAGGTGTAAGAGATGATAGTTCGCTTGAACAACGACCATAAAAAAACTTGTAGAAGAGACAAAGAGACGCTACGTTCCGCCGGTGTGAAAGGGAGTCCAATTTCAAAGAAAGGTTTTCGCCAATTGCATTGCAAACACGCCGTTGAACACGGTCTAACAAATTCAGGCAATTTTTTGGTGCACCTGCCCAAATGTGGCAGCTGTATTCCATACATGGACGAATTGATGATTTGTATAAGTAAAGGACGCATTCAGGAGTGAGGTAATTCATTTCTCGTAAAAGAGAACCAACCTTCATGGCAGTTGATTTAGCTATATTTTCAATATAAGATCGCCATGAGAGGTCGCTGGTAAATATAAGACCAAGAAGACGAAATGAATTGCTTTCAGGCAAATGAGAACCATTCATCAAAATTCGAGGTAAGTAAGCATGATTGAGATGATTAATGGAAAGAAGATTAGTTTTAGATGGATTAAAATTAACAAGCCAATTCTTACCCCATTCAACTACTGTATTGAGATCTTTTTCCAGATCAGAGGCCATTCTAACTTTATCACAATCATCTGATTTATTAAGGCAGGAATACAATGTTGAATCATCAGCATAAATAACGGTTTTGGATGATAAATTGTCAGGGAGATCGTTAATGTACAGTAGGAACAGAGTCGGACCGAGAACTGAACCTTGAGGAATACCAGCATTGATGGAAAAAATGGAAGAAGAATGACCGTTAAGAACCACCTTGAGTTTACGATTGGAAAGGAAGGAGGAGATAATATTTAAAAATGGACCTTTTAAACCATATGCCTTAAGTTTGTGCAGTAGCCCCCGATGCCAGACTTTATCAAATGCCTTGGAGATGTCAAGGGCAACTGCTCGCGCTTCACCAGAGACATCAAGGGCACGATAAAAACGTTCACTTATAACTGTCAAAACGTCAGCAGTGGAACGCCCAGAACGAAACCCATACTGGGAGTCGTAAAACAAATTATTTTTTTCAATAAATTCAACTAAGTTCAAGTTAATTAAAGTCTCAAAAACTTTGCTTAAGATGGAAATGAGGCTGATTGGTCTATAATTAGAAGGATGAGATCGCTCACCACAATTTTTAAAAATTGGAATAACAGAGGCAAACTTCCAAGATGAAGGGAAACAGGATTCGTCCAAACACTTTTTGAAAAGAGCACACAAAACGGGAGATAACTCAGTAGAACATCTTTGAAGTACAATTACAGGAATGCCATCCGGTCCAGTAGCTTTATTAGAATCCATTTTGTTAATAATCTTAGAAACCTTATAAGGAGATATAAAGCAATCATGTAAAGTCTGGACAGTTTTGGAGGAGAAATAAGGGAGATCATGACCAGAATCATCGAGGGTGGAATGAGAACTGAAGAGTTTAGCGAATAGTTCAGCTTTATCCTTAGATAGACTAATGACTTCAGGACCATTGAAAAGTGGAGGTACAGATGTTTTAGAACTACCCCGGACATTTTTGATAATACGCCAAAATTTGCAAGAACCTATTTCTTTGGATTTGATAAGATCTTTAGTCCTTTCAGCAAAAACAGTTTTAGCTTTACGAACAACATATTTACAATTATTGCGCGAGGCAATAAACAGTTGTCTGTTATGATCAGTCGCATCACGACGGTAGCGATGAAAGAAATGATTGCGATGAGCTATGGCTGCAGCACAAGCTGGAGAAAACCATGACGAAGAATGAGGTTTTAACTGATATTTCCCTGACGGAACAAATAATTGTATTGCTTCAGATATTATTGAAGTAGTTTCATTAACACAATCATCAACTGAATTGGAAAGAATTTTTTCCCATGGGACAGACTGAATGTGATTTTGAAATTTTAGCCAATCCGCAAGATCATATCTAAAAAAGGATCTATGCATGGGATGTTCATGGGAAACTTGCCTATTGAAATTAATTTTGACCTCCAAAACAACATGGTCAGAACGACCCAGTGGAGCGCTATGAGATATCTTACAAATTTCAGGGTTAGAGGTCAAAAATAAATCCAACAAGGAGGGCGATTGACTTGAGTGATCAGGAATGCGGGTTGGAAAATCAACCAATTGCGAGAGAGACTGAGATACTGCAAAGTTATAGGTTTCGACACCAGAGCTATTTGTTCCATTCGAGAATCTTAGCCATTGTTTATGGTGAATGTTAAAGTCACCAAATACAAAGATGTTGGTTGAGCGATGATTAAGAAGAGCTAAGTCAGCAGACTTTGAAACTGATTTGATAACAGAACAGTCTTGAGAAGATGGAGAGCGATAGAGAAAGAACAAAAAACTAGTTGAATGTAGAAGAGACAAACGAAAACACATGAAAGGATGATTGGGGTCTTCCAGGTCAATTTCACGAAATATTGGTAAAGTTTCCTTGACATAAACTGCTAAACCATGCATATGAATAGAGGAGTCCAATCTAAACAGAGGTAGGTATCTAGGAACAAGGAAATCATTAGAAGATATACCAGCATTTAGGTTAGATTCGCAAAGTGCTAATAAATCCGGATTATTTTTTATCAAAAAAGCCTCCACATCCAAATAATTGGTACGAAAACCACGAATGTTGCTAAAAGCTAAGGAGAATGGAGGATGAGTATTCAACTTTATTTTGGCTTTGTTGTTGCGTTTTGATTTAAGGAGGGGTTTTTCTTTATTTGTTTTACAAACAAATTCCACGGAGGACCTCTTACTCGGTAGACCCATTCCCCCGAACTATCACCAGCCTCCCTCTGTTTAGCTTCAACTCGAAGTTTGTTGAATATATCCCTTTCCTCCTTGCTCCTGTCTGGATTAATAAAGATATTTCCATCAGCTTCTTTCAAAATCCATTTGTGATTTAAGATGGAAATTTTTGTGTCATAATCACGCAGAGTAACTCGTAACGGTCGAATTTTAGCGGATTGCAAAGGACCGAGTCTTTCACAAATTTTAATATCGTCAATGCGAATATTAAGTTTAAGCTGATTTTTAATAAGACCCAATACCTGCAATGAGTTACTAACCGATTCAGTCTCTTTCAAACCATAAATTATCAAATTATTTTTGCGCAAATGATCGTTATTACAGTACCCGCTGTCAATAGACTTTGTAGTTGGGGTAGAAACAGTTGGAGGAATGGGTATTGTGTCTTTTTTGTGTTTTCTCCATGAGACAATTCATCCGTAGATTTTGAACAAAATCTGGCAATAACTCTCAAAAAAAAATTCTCAACAGGATAAAACCTGTGATAAAATAAAATAAAAGCTAACACTTCCAAGATTCCAAATCTGGTACATAAAACTACATTTAGGGCCTTTTAGTATTTTTTTTGGCTCTTGAAATTGATTTTTAGTGTATTGTTTTTGCAAGAAAAATTACAACACTGTCCAAACTTTTTCTCATAACTCGTCCCAGGCCCCAAAATTTTGAATTTTTTTTCTTAGTTAGAAAGAGTTTTTATTATGCTTCAAGATGATATATAATGTGTCATAATGTTCTTCTTTTATTCATCCAGAAATAGCTTTTAAAAATGATATGTGTACTGATTTTTTTCTCTTTAAAAATGCTTCCGGTATTTTCGCAATTTCAAGGCGGCAGTGAATGAGTTAAATTTTTGTAATATGGCGCGCATGCAAAATGCATGCATTACTTCTATGACAAAGATTAACTGTGTCACCCGCCTATTCTCAGTTTGTATATAAATATACAGTCAAACGTCGATTTTTTCCAATTATTTTCTTGGTCCCTTGAATCTGTTTTAAGAAACTCTTTTAATTTACCCGGATTTTTCGAACTATTTCTTTGTTCCCTTGAGAGTTCGAAAATTCGGGGTTCAACTGCATATATGTATTTACTCGCCCGTTGTTATGTATTATTTATAATGGCAAATTGCAGGCAGCACTCATTAAATAGAAAAAAGTCATGCGGCTAATAAGCATCTGTACGTTGTCGGTGATCTAAACTTAAGCGTTCTCAATTACGAGACGTTAATGATTTTGTAAACCATTATCCTGTATGGATTAACCAACGCGAATTTGTGTGCATAATTCCACTGTTGTGTATCATATAGTTATGGTTTCAAGATTGCATGATAATTTATTTAATAAAAACAACCGAGCGAGGTTTGTTCAAACTGATATAAGCGACCACTTTCCAATATACTTATGTATGAGTAAAATTACTGACTCACCAATTGAAAAGTTTAAGTGAGCGCTAACTGATGTTAACTGGAGTTTCATAAACGAACAGCACTGTCTTAATGAAGCGTATTCAAAATTTCTAGCGACAATTTCTCAATTATATGTCGAATAATTTCCAATTAAAAATGATTGTTGAACAACATTAGTAATTTTAGAATCAGTCGTCCACTTTACGTGAAAATTATACCTCGTAGGCTAAAGGATATCTCTAGAATTCAAAATGGAACCTATGGGTACGTCGTAATTTTCTGTTATAAAGTTTTTAAGCTTAGTCTCTCAAGCTTTCAATTCCATGTAAAAAATAATAATTTGTGTAAATTGAAGCAACTCCAACTTCTTCATTCTGTATTCGAAATATTGACCCCAAATGTCAGGGTTTTCTATTATCACATATCATTTGATGTGATTTTAACTCCACGCACATTTTTTTGATATTGGTCCTTTCATTTGAAACATGAGGTTGTAACGTATTATTACGTATAGAAGCATTCCAATCATAAGCAAAACCAAATAGCCAACCACGAACATATCCAATCACAACAATATCTTCAAATTGTGAAGTGTTCAACAGAGTTGCGCCGTATTACAATAATGCATTATCTACAAGGGGTTATAACGAATCCATCAAATACAACACTACAAATCCAAGTTTTCCGAAGTCGAGACCCAGACGGATTATTTGGTTTAATCCACCGTTTTGCTTAAACGTAATAACGAACATGGCGAATCCAAAAATCTAAAAGTCACCGACAAAAACTTTCACACAAGTTCACACAAGTTCTACAAGCTATTTAACTAGCCTTGTGGCGGGTCGACACCCATGTTGGTTCTACTACCTTGTGATGGTAAGGAGATTTTAATTGTGACCCAGATTTCTCGGCCCTTCATGGAAGGCACTACAGAGATTCTAGTCATTAATATTGTAGAAATAAGGCTTCTGATTTCTCTTCAATAAATATTCAATATTTTTAACAACAACAATAATAAAACATAATATACTTCATATATCAAGACATAAATGTCTTCTTTTAAAATTTAATTCCAAGCCGCTTCTCAATCTCCTTTTTTCATTTAACGTCCTCGTCATCTTCTTCCTGCTCCTTGCTTTTGCCACCATCGTCTATATTTTTCTTTGCCACTTCCTCTAGAGATCCAATTTCACCATCCAACGAAGTTGTTCTTGTTTTTACCATATTGATCATCTTCTTGGATTTCGCCTTACCTTTTCGTTCTTTCTTTGTTTTAGATTTTTCTTCCTTTCCATCTCCCGCTTCCGCTTTTTCTCTTGCAATTCTTGCATTTTCTTTTCTAGTGCATTCCTCGTTTTCACACCTACAAATTACTCAGAGAATTTAAATGGTATTCAGCCAAATTGATCAAAATTTCTTTAATAAATTCCACACTACGATTAAAAAGTCAAGTAAATAACTGAAGATTTTTGAAATGATAAACACTGTCTTAATTCAATATTCAAAATTAATCTTTTTGGTAATTTTGAGTTTCCTATCACATCCTATGACAAAGTAGATTATTAAGTAGGGAATGTAACAAAATTACATCATCGAAGTTTTGTAACAAAAGTATGTAAGAGATAACCAGCAGGTATATTTTCTTCCCACTGAATTTAATGCGACACGTGACATTTTCTACAATGATTGAATGGAAAATTAAGTAGATGCGGATCCTTTGCAAATATTTCCTAAATGTTCGTTTTATTTTTACTATGGGAGTTTGAATAATAGATGCATGAATAGAATATAAATATATATATATATATATATAATATAAATAAAAGTCATGGCCATGAGAGTAAGACTCTTTTAATTGTGTATTAAGGTGTAACCATAAATATGTTCTGTGGAAATCAGAGCGAACATGTCTTAGCAAAACGATCAACAATCTTGTTGCTCTTGTAAATTTGCAAAGCTTGCCATTATTACTTCTGTCTTAACTTTCGCTAAAGGGCAATGACCTCGCGCAGCAACAATTGCGCTTGTTATGGCTCCAACAATACCAGGCGGACTTTCAATCTTTTCGCACATAATGTCAATTAGTTGAGTTAGTATTGAACCGTATTCTGCTACAGTCTCCTTCGCAATAGCTGGAGTGTATTGATCATAGTTAGTTAGAAATTCGCTTGCTTGTTGAATGGTCATCTTCTTAGTTTCTTTAACGGATCGGAAGAGACAAGATATAGTAGTGTAGCGTTGTCTGTTCATGTTCAATTTTTCATCCATCAGCTGTTTTAGTCTGGGAAGTTCTTCATTTGCAAGATTTCTCAAAAATCGTTTTCGTCCGTCCAATGCAATTGCGTTGGCAAAATTAGTAAGTGATGCAAACGTGTCTCATATTGCGCCGAAAATATCTGGATTTTTAAGCCATTTCAGTGGATTGAAAAAATTGGTAGTTTCCGATTTATATCCTACAATTGTGGTCGTTAAAAGCTCTACCGAACTCTCCACGATCTCTCCCGTTGATATTATACCAGCTGTCTCAAATATGCTTTCCATTAATACCGATAACTCCTCTTGTTTTTCTGTTAACATATCATAAGCATTATCCCACACTGCCATGGCATAACCGATGTCCGATGTGGCAATAGCTTTGTCGAACTGTGCTAATCGTAAAAAGTAGTCTCCGAGTTTTTTAGTTATTTTGGTAATGGAGTTTTTTATTTCGTATTTTAGATTTGAAAAACTCTCTTTTAAAAATTCATGTTTTAAAAGATCGAAGTGGTAGATATTAGTCGAAATTCGTGTTTTGATAGATTTCACTGTAACCTCTGTAATTTTTTTTCTTTCATTTAGAAACTGACAAACCAAACAATAATCATGGTGTTGTCTGTTCTCGACACTGCAGTCCCATTTATGACATTCTCTGTCAAGTTTTTGCTCCGCCTCTTTAACAGAATTCAATACTTCAGCGTGAGATCGTTCATAACTTAGATTGTCCAGTAACGACACTAACCTTTCTTCGGTACAAATCTGACATTGTATGACATATAATGATGGACATGTTTTTGCTACGTTGAATTTACACGTATCTATTCCTCTCTCCATCTCTTCCCAACTACATGTAAAACCAGTCAAATATTCATTTGGTTGGTCTTGAGGACGATAAAGTACGGGTTCACCTAACACTTGGAGCGTAAATTGACTACCATATTCTTTTGTACAAATGGTATTCGCATTTGTTCTCCAGTAGGAGTGGCCCATGCACACAACTACTTCTGTTATTCTGATCATTCCTCTCCTTCTAAATTCAACTTCGTTGTATAAATAAAATTCAATTGTTGTCATATCTAGACAATACACAGCTGCACGTTCGCTGCATGATCCACTTCGGATTCCATCTCTAACACCTGGACAATTTGCAATATTTGTTTCATTACCAGTGCATTGTGGCTTTTTTGCATACTCTATATTTTCTTCATTCATTCGAAGATAATTGCTTTCCGGAACTGTCGTATAAGCCACTTTGTCAGTTCTGATCGACTTACATGCAACCTTTGTGTCTGTGTCTGTCCAATCATCTTTGCAAAAGAATCGAGTGTAAATACTAACACGACCAGTGTATTTTTTCGTTGTTAATCCTGAAATAAATTAGAAGGTTTAAAACTTTTTCACATTCTTTAATAAATAAAGTTCATAATTCCCAAACTTGTATTGGTTTTAGTGTTTATTATTGACAATGATAAAAATTTGTAGAAAGTCATATAACTTTGATATAGAATCCACTTCAGGTGGCATTTATACCCTAACTTTTTGTTTAATTTTTGGTTTTGTTTAGTAAATAAAGTTCCCTATCTCAAGCAGTACTGTTTTCAAAACAGTAAATTAAGCAAATCCATCTTCCTCATTCTATATTTGAATAATTGACCCCAGATATTAAGGTTTCCTATAAAGACACATTATTTGTTACTCCAAACACATAGGGAAATTTTAATATTGGTGATTTCATCTGAAACTCCAGGTTGTAACCTATAATTAATACCGACAATAATAATTTTCCCCAGTAAAAAATAAATAAATATTTAAAAGTTCATAAAATTGCACTTCTAATGGTGCCAAATACATTTATTTTCAAATATTTCCCTAGTTAACCTATTTTATAGGTTTTAATGACTCGTTTTTATTCAAGTGTATATCTTTTTCTGTGATTATTAGAATAATATTCTGTTATCTTAAATGTCAAATTTTAAATTGATTTTTGATTATTATAGTTAACAGGCGATGTATTGATACCAGTATTGAGATCTTTTACAGCAAATAGAAGCTGTAAACCTTTATAGATATCATTAATAATAATTAACGAGATATTTTGTTTAACTTACCTGCACCGTTATAAAATACAACATTTTTGACTTTACCATCCATCGAGTGTGATGCACAGGATCTTCTTCTTTCGCAAGCTGTTTTAAACAACGTTGCTTGATGCGCAGAATCGGAATTATCAGGTTGTTGATATTCATAAATCCTCTCGCCAAGTTTAATGCTGCTGAACACCATCACACCTTTATGCAAAGTCAACGAGAAACTGTACCATTCATTTTTATTTATCTTGAAGACTTTTCTTTTCTCTCCTTCGCCGATTTTAAGAGAATAGCCATTTACTTGCGTAGGAATAGTATCTTCAAAAGATATTTTCGGGTTTTGTTCTTCCATATTTCTTCCATATTCTAAAGAAAAAAAACGGTATGTTCTTTCTCCGTCGACAAATATTACTCCGTTTAAGAATTCGCATTTAAAATCCATCTCTAATCTCCAGCTGGTCTTCAGTTCGTTAATCTTTCTAGATTTGTCAACCAAAGCCGTTTCAGCGGAGCCTTGCAACTCATCTAAAAGTTAAAGAACTGTATTATACGCATTCTGATTCCCTTGTATTTTGTTCTATTTTTAATGCTCCTGTTCTTCGTGGTTATACAACTCTATATAAAGTTAGTTATATTTCCTCCTGGTTTTACAACTCTATATAGGGGTAATTATGTTTTTTGCCTTGGATAGGTTTTATCAATGAGAAAAAAAATTTCCACTTTTGGGGGTATTACTTATAGTAGAACAATGTATTATAGGTATTGTTGATTGTGGAACAATGTATTATGGGTATTTTTTATAGTGGAACAATGTATTATGGGTATTGTTTATAGTCGAACAATGAATTATAGTCGTTGGTTATGGTTTTAAAAGGTTTATGGGTGTTGTTTATTGCCAACGAATTTTTTATGATATTGTTTAATAGTGGAACAATTTTTGTGGGAATTGTTCCTGTTGGTATTTTACATTTCATTTTATTATTAGCCATTCAGTTAAAGTAAACAATACGAAAATTTGAAAAATATCTGCGTTATATATAAATGTTGTGATTATTTCTGGAACAAGCAGTACTTCACTCACACTTTTCTTCAGGTGGTTGTCTATTAACCACAAATTCGATAACATTTTTCAAGCCATATGTTTGGACAAACAACACAACAACCAGGAGACAACAATGCATCTAAAAATTGGGATTGTTCATTCAATCGAGAGATAATCAGTATAACAAACATTTAAAGAATCTTCAATTGAAATAATGCATGCATGAGAATCTCATAAACAAACTGGTAATGATGTTGAAAAGCGGATAAACAGGCTAAAGAACAATTATTGAATAATAGTCTCTTTGACACGTAGCAGCACAAATTTACAATTTTTTTTTTAAAACTATATTTCCTCTTCAAGTTTCTCTTCGAGAATGTTTAGCGATTAGTATTTACCGTAACATCAAAGTTAAATATGTATGATGTGTGAAAACTAGAACCAAGATATAACTTATTTTGGTCGGATCATACCATTTAAGTAGGTGGAAGTACTTGCTGCATTCAGTTTGTAGGATTTGTTTCATATTAAAAATTGAGAAAGGTTTCGAAAATCAAAATACGCTATCCGAATTAGTGAAAACTGAATAAGGCAAAAATTGGTATAAAAATATAATTCTCTGCCCATTAAAAAGAAAGAATGAATGTGTAATACAGTCTTGTGCATCATCATTCTTATAGAGTTGTTCTGGTAATACTGTCGTTCCAATCTGATGACCATCAATGTTCTGAGAACACTCAACACATCGATAATCATTTTGGTGGAATCGTCCTGGGACCACTCATCACATACACATATACAATCATTCAGGTTTAATTGGTTTCTCGTTCCAATCCGATGATCTTCAAGATCCAGTTAATACATGGCTTATAGCAATCAGTATGACAACTTTTTTACCCGAAATATGTTGAAAAAAACATGATAAAGTGGTTTTATATGCCCTATCGTTTTTGTGTTTAATATTTTAATATACTTAAATGTTTGTCAAAAGGTCTCTCTCTCTCTCTCTCTCTCTCTTAGCACTATCATCAAAAGCTAAATCTCCGATGTCATTTCTCACGGACTTTTTTCCAATGATATCCTGATTTGTCTTACTCATCTGCTTTGCTATTTTAAAAACTTCGTTTTTCTGATCCTCTCTACCTAGCAAATTGGGAAATCTTTCTTCCTTTGCCCTTTTCTTTGCTGTATAAACATCTAACTTTGCTGTACGCTTTGCTTCTAAATATGGCTTTTTATTCCCACCTGCCTTCCATTCTTTCCATAACCTTCTTTTCTCCTTAATAGCCTTATCAACAACATCATTCCACCACCAAGTTTCACGTCTCCTAATAGGGCCCTTAGTCCATCCACATATACTGTTAGAGGCACCTAATAGGCTGCTTTTCAACTTAGACCATATACCTTCAACATCAGTCTTTATTTCTACTCTCTCCAAGTTTTGTTTAAAACTGGTACAAAAACTATCCCTTACTGCAGAGTCTTTTAATTTCCAAATTTTTCTTCTAGGAACAAAAGTCCTTTTCCTCTCAGTTCCTGACTTAATGCTCAAGTCACACACAACCAACCTATGCTCACTAACACATTCCTCTCCTGTAATTACCTTTACATTCCTAAGTAGATTCCGATCTGACTTCCTGATAAGGATATAATCAATCTGGGTACTTGAATTGCCTGATTGAAAGGTCACTAGTCTGCTATTCCTTTTCTTAAACACGGTATTACCTACGAACATATCCATAGCTTCACTAAACTCTAAAATTCTTTCACCTTCAGTGTTTCTAGTTCCATACCCATAACCTCCATGTATACTTTCGTACCCTCTAGGTGTACTTCCAACATGTCCATTAAAGTCACCAGCTACTAACACTATCTCCTTTTCTCCTAACGTTTCTCGCTAAAAGACCATCATAAAAAGCATCTTTAAGACTATCATCCAAACCACATTGGGGTGCATAAACAGAAACTACTGAAACTACATTCTTACCCACTATTAACTTAATAATAATTATCCTGTCATTAACCGTATCTATATCTATCACTTTATCAATCCACTTTTCAGCTAAGAATATCCCTACTCCTCCTGTCCCTTCCTTATTTCCCACCCAAAAAAACTTGTATGAACTCTCTTTGCCTGTAATCATCCTTGTAGATGCTCCTTTCCATCTAACTTCCTGTATGCAACATAAATCAATATGCCTTCTACTAATTGTTTCAACCACTTCTCCTGACCTTTTATGAAGACTACTTACATTAAGCGTCCCAACTCGAAAATTGACTTTCTCATCTAAACTACTACGATTTTGATGCAATAACTTGTTGACGGTCGAGTGATGCTTACACCTTACACCATCACTACCGTGCGCGACACTTTTACATAAAGTTCGGGTCCCGTTTACGCAGTTGTGTTTAAAATTTTGTTGTACCATCATGTGTGTTGGAGCAAGGTTTTTATGAACTGGATGCCCTTCCTAACGCTCAACCTGATTTGTAGATCAGGAAACTAGCTGTTTTTATCGCGGCACCATCACTAGGGAGAATACCAACCAAGGCTAAAAGAGCTCTCCCTACCCTTTCCTACTTAAAAATAGAGGTTAAATCTTAGAGTTCCCTTCTCCTAGACAGGTTACTAACCAAAGCTAAAGACTCTTATCAAGCCTAAGCAGTTTAACATCATACTTAGGACAAAGCAGTTTAATGTCATACTCAGGACAAGGACATTACATACGCAAATATATAAAATCCTGACACATAATAGTAATTAGTAACTAATAATATCTAGTAATAGTAACTTCAGATGATAGAGTTCATAAACAACAACTCCCATCTAACTATATTTTTTAAGCTTTTGTTGGTAGAATAAAAATTAAAACGAACGCCATTGTTACGTCATAGTCCCTTTAAGTTTATAGAATATTAATGTCCAGTGTTCAATGAAGAAGATTGTTTCTTAATCTCTGTTCGAAGAGATCTACTTTTCGTATTGCCTTTAGCTATTTTATGTAATTGTTGTTTATCTCAAGCATAAGAATTTGCTCGGACTCGAATATAGAGGGTTAACATGTCCTCAAGCAAGTTTAATGCTATTTCCTTCTTCTCATCTATGTCACATGAGCTTCGAATACTACCGAAATACAACAACACAACAGTATCTTCCAAAAAGCAACGAAACAAGAATAGTACTTAGCATTGATTCAGGTGACAAATTCGTTGGTAGCAGAAACGAAGTATGTCTCTGCAATTGTGAAAATAGAGACAATATCAGACTTAACTTTCCATAAGCCTCCTCTGTTTTTCAAATGAACAAGCTTTTGATGATTAGTATCTGTCTCACTCCCCTCTATTAATTTTCATGCTATCAAAAAAGAAAGATTTTGCTGCAGGTATATCACCTCAGTTTGAACAGGGCCTGTTCAAATCCCATCTCCGGAATATCTTTCTTTCTGAGTTACAGCTGAGTTCTTGAGCAAAACTCATTGTATAATGCAAGTCTAGCTTAAGTAGGTTAGTTGTCTGATTGAGCGATTTTCATAGGCGCACACGGGTGTCCTAAAGCAACAGTACTAACCAACAGAACACGCAAGGATACTACAGTAGACTCTCGATATAACGAACCCCCGATATAACGAACACCTCGATTTAGCAAACCAATTTTTACTGTACAGTAAATTAGACCGCACACAAATGCAAGTTCTTCTGCCATTTTCTTTGCGGTGTACACAGCACCCTTTGCAATTCTCTTAGCTTGTAAGTAGGCTTCTTTACTGCCTCCTTTTTTCCAAACCTTCCAGAGGCGGCGTTTCTCGGCTACTGCCTTACTTACACTGTCGTCCCACCACCAAGTTTCTCTCTTCTTTGTCTTCTTTGTCCAACCACAAACATCGCCTGTCACTTTTAGGAGGTTTACTTTAAGGTGTTTCCAAATCTCTTCGGTATCATCATGCTCCATGTTGACATCGGTGTCTAACAGTTTTGATGTAATATCTCGATACGTTGCTTGAACAGCAGGGTCGCGCAACCTCCAGGTGCGTCTCTTGGAAACGAATGCTGCCTGGAGGATGTGGCTTCCAAAACTTGAGCTCAAGATCGCATACTAATAGCTTATGTTGAGAAGCACATTCCTCACCTGAAATGACTTTGATGTCCTTCACCGATTTTAGCTTCCTCCGTTTGACTAGGATGTAATCGATTCTCCCCAGATTGAAATGTGACTAGATGACTATCACGTTTCCAAAAGTATGAATTAGCGACTGCTACGTCGAAGGATATTGCAAATTCAAGTTGAAATTGAAATTGTTGTTTATTCACCATATAATAAAAATACAAAAATTTATAGAAAAACAAATTACAAAAATATATGGTTGGTGTCACTCAATAGCATAAAGCTGAACAATGTAGTGACACCACAGTAGAAATATGCGTAAAAAAATATATATCTAGAAAAAATATATATTATCTAATTGGCAAAGATACACACAACATAAAATACAAACCACCAAGCAAAACATATATTTGTTTAATAACACTAAGCTAAACAAGGTTTACCCCTGATGCTAAGTTTGACTAAATTAGAAAATTGTTTACTGTTTAAATCAAAAATAGAATTTAACCAATGCATGTTTTTATATTTTACATCAAAAATATTTTTAATGTTTCTAATTGATTTGTTCCATTCAATGATGCTTTGGTGTTTAATTGAGTATTTTCCATAAAAAATTGTATTATATGAACAAATTTTAAGTTTATTAGCTAAGGCATTGCGAGATGGATAAAGATGAAAATGACAAAGTTTAGTGAAGAAATTGCCAATCGAAGGGGGGATATTTTGGTTTAAAGAATCAAAAACAAACATAATGTTGAGGAGTTTAATAGTAGACGAAAATGGAAAGATATTCAATTTAGTAAATGCAGCAGTTACATTTGATCTAAAAGGTTGAAAATTTATAATTCTTAGTGCTGATCGTTGAATAGAACATAATTTCTTTAGATTTATGCTTCTTTTTTGTCCCCAAATTTGACAACAATAAGTTAAATGTGACGAGAAAATTGAAAAATACAAACTTTTCAAAATTTTTGTATTAACGTGGTATCTAATTTTTGAAAGCATGCTATTTGATCGGCTCAATTTTTTACAAAGTTCGCTTAAGTGGGGTTTCCAAGTTAAGTTTTCATCAATTAAAACTCCCAGTTCAGTCCAGTCCAGTTCCCATTCGTTCACCAGCAGTGTTGCGCTCACCAAAACCAAGACCACCATGAATACCTTCATAGCCAACAGCAAGACTACCGATGTGCCCATTCCAATCTCCACAAGTAAGAAGGAATTCTTGGTCTTTTACTTTGGACATGGCACTCTGAAGATCTTTATAGAAATGATCTTTGGTTGCCTGATTTAAACTGACTTGTGGTGCATGCACTGAGGCAACTGTCAGGATTGTGTCACCCACTAGGAGTTTGAGTAACATGATACAATCAGAAATTAGATTAACATCAAACACTTTCTTAACCCACTTCTCAGCGAGGAATATACCGACACCTCCAGTACTCAATAATCGTTTCCTACTCAGAAAAACTTGTACTTGTCGTCTTTAACAGTGATGTGTCGCACAGATGCACCTCTACAACGCACTTCTTGCACGCAACGTAGGTCTATACCTCTTCTTGAAATCGTCTCGACAACCTCAGAGGACCTACCTCTCATAGTGCCCACATTGAGTGTGGCCACTTTAAACGACTTTTGTGGGATTTTGCTTGATGAAGAAAATTGTTCTGAATTTTGCTATAGACAACCATAATTAGAGTGAAGCAGTTCCTTCATAACGCAAACCTGGTTACAGTACAGGGGACTGAGTGTTTTTCATGAGACAACATCTCAACAGCAACAACTTGCCGTAATATTCACACAGATGCAAAGGTTGTTCTGACCAAAACCAACGGATACCGCACAGACGCTTTTGGATTTGGGGGTTGTGGGCGCTGAGTACCAACAAGAGAACGGTTAGTTGATAAGGCGCCGTACACTTGCCTTTTCGCCATAGTCCTTGTTTGCGTTACCCGGTGGTTACTACGAGGAAGTAGGGGTTGACTTGCGAGTAGAAGCTATATTTTGCGCTAGGCATTGTGCCCTTTTAAGACACTGCCCACTCACCTGAAACCATCAAACTGCAATTGGCAGTTATAATATGAGTTAGCTGATTTAATTTTTAGGTTTTCATCGTTTAACTATATAATTGATTGTGCATGCGACTTACACCGCCAAAGTGAATTAGGGGACAATATAACAGGGGATAATTAAAAGATGTGAAAACCAGGAGTGAATGATAGGTGAGTGTAAAGGGAGTAAAGGGAGAAGTTAATCTTGCACTGCAGTGTCCCCTTTTGATGCGAATGTAACCCTAATGCTACTTTAGTTTGTTTTCAAATAACCGCACTGGTTAAAACAAAAGAACTTTTCTATCCCAACTTATTACAATCACAATAATATAATTATATCAATAATTTGTGTGCTTTTTAGTTCAAGAATGCAAAATCGTTAAGTAGCACGACGAATAAAAGATGAAAAAGACGGAAAATGTGATTAGATACCCATACTTTCATGGAATATCAAATGTCTTACCCTTTTCTGGCGATACATGATTCTTTTTTAATCTAAAACTTTCACGCTGTTTAAAGCAGTCTATTCATTCCGAAGGGCGTGATGCTGTAGATATAACAATGTCCATTGCTAATAAACAATGAACTGTTTACCAGGTTAGTGTGTAGAAAAAGAGAGAGAATTGTGAATGATTTATGTCTAATTATGCGTTTGTTTGTGTAAAGCATTAAATAACTAAAGTAGTTTAATTAAGCCTTATGCTGGTAACGGTCGTAAACTAGGGCCTATCCCCTTTTCTTTAGCGCTAGACCTCAGGTGAAAATATTGAGGCTGGTGCTATTCCTACCATCAACGCCCGTGCTTTAAAGTGCCCGTACTACACGCATGGTCAACCCAACCTCACCAGTAACGGTTTGGGCGCCATCACGTTCAATGAATTAAGTTTTTACTGTGTGGTCTACCAATCTTGCTCACCGAGTACCATATTAACAAGTACCATATTAACAAACCATTATCTCAAAAGCGGATAACTAAAACCAAAGGCATTTGAACACCAGTTTAGATTGTTTCAATTTTTATTGTATGCTGAACATTGGGATATTGGCACATTCCAAATATGTAAATACAAAACTATTCCAGTCACCATGTGGTCAAGAGACTATGTTTCAAATTTTGCATTTACATACGGGAGAAAGTTCCACGGCGAAGCTAGAAGCTACTTGCCAGACATTGGGCTGCGATTATGCTATAATATGAAATTGTAGTAGGACTATTTTGTTGAGAGTTTCATATTTACGATAGCTTAATACCATGAAACAAAAACAAATTTTATAATGTATGTTGTTTTGTTTTTAATGAGTTTGATTAATAATTCAATATAATTTACAAGTGAATTCAAAAAAAAAACTGGTAACGGTCGTAAACGAGGGTGTCTATTCTCTTTTCGGTAGTGCTGGACATTGGGTGTAGGTCCTGCCATTAACAGTCGTGTTTGACCGCATCGAAATGCTACTACAGGCTGAGACTGTGTGGCGATTTCACCAGTAACGGTTTTGGCGCCATCACGTTCAATGAATTAGGTTTTTGCTGTACGGTCTACCAATCTTGCTTACCGATCTCACACGACCAAAATTAGAAACTACCACATTAGGCATATTTGCTTTGTGTAAGAAACAATATGTAAGAAAAAGGTTTAGATTAGAAGTGAGTTAAATCGGTTTTTTCAAATGAAGTTGGGAAAATAATTTAATATACCAATTCGATAAATTTTTCAAATTACAAACACTTCTCATATTGAACACTGATAGACCCTGAAAAGAAAGGGTTTTTTGAACTGCCTTGCGCGTTCGAAAATGTTCACTCGTTGCAATCTGCGTTGAAAATGAAATCAAAGATTTGTAGCGATGATTGGCCTTCTTAGGTTTGTTACATATTCAACATAAAGGTAACGGGAACGGAATCAGCCGTGTAGAACGTTTGATACTTTTAAGGTAAGAAAGGAATTTTGAAAGTCTTTTGACATGAAATAGTCTAGGCACCATACACAGTAGATCGTATGACCAGGGAGGATGTATATTGCAAGGATAGGACGTCGGACCATTACCTCGTGTTGTACAGGCGAGTATTTGTGAGTTTGTTAGAAAAAGGACGCTATGATGTCAATGATTTGTGACGAAGACGTATTTGGATACGACAAAATCACGCTTGCCGTACCAATCAAAGTAAAATGCTGCTATAAACCCACAGACAATTGGAATAAAATGCAAAACTGTCCAAGGATGCGATTTACTAGTTAAATTGGACTTAAATCTCAGTCTTACAGTAATACTTGTTTATATTTTATTATTTATATTCTATGAAATTTTTTAATGATTTTTGCTTCTAAGTATTCTTGCTGTTTGAGAAGCTTGTTTGCTCAATTCAGCTAGGAAGCTACTTTTCTTAGATAAAAGTGTAGTTTTTACATAACGAACTTTTCTAACAATAATTGATTTCATTTTTCACTCTCTCCACATGTATTCTTAATGAATTTTAAGTGATTACTGACAAAGAACATCACGACATCGACGGCAACCAGATTCATCCTTGCGTGACTATAATGTAGTGATCTAAGCACCCCGCAAATTTCGCAATGATAATGTCACTTAATTATTTTAACAAAAATAGCATTGTAATATGCACCGAACACAAAATCGTTATTGCTTTAATTTTACTATGAAAATTCAATGTTTTTAGGTTTCTCGTGTATTATACAATAAAATATAAAACTACTGGTACTCTACCTTATATGATATAGAATGTACTGTGTGTTGAGAATGTTCTGTTATTGTTTAATGACGTCATTTTTATAATGGTTTTCAAAATTGGAAAATCACAACATTTGTGTTGCTAGCACCTGTATTTGACATCTGAAAGTAATATTTTTCGAATGATAGCTAGCTGATAAACATCAATTTTTGATTTAATCAAGATTGATGTATCTAGCTGAAATTATCAAAATTGTTTTCAGCAAAGTTTTAGTTATTTTTAAACAATGAACTGTTACGTAAATATACATGATTGTGGTTATAGTCTAAGCATCTAACTTTTCGCAAAGATAATTAATTACTTTTTCGCTTTTTGGACGGAAAGTTAGCATGATTTTTAAACTGTTCATTTTATGTTTTTAGCCTGATGATGATTTTAAATCAAAATATATTGCGAATAATATCATGTTGTTGGTAACAAATTATTTTAAAACTAAAAGTTAGGATGATATAATTTTTGTTCGAGGTGAAAAAAGACGTTTTAATCCTTTTTTTAATTTTAAATTTTTTTTTAAAAATTATATATATACATTTGTTCTGGCTTCTCCCTCGACTAAAACACCATCATTATTGATGTACATGGGTAATTCCACATCAAATCACCCACTTTTTGAGAATTTTAAACCATGGGTCCTCAGATTTATTTGAATTTTTGTATATAAACTAGTTCTACCACAAGGATCAGCTGTACAAAATTTCAGATCAAAATATTAAACGGTTCTTGAGATATCGCGATTTTAAATTTGACCCGGTTTCTACGTAATTTTATATTCCTTTATTTGTTAATTACGAGAAAACTAATCACTGAAAAAAGGTGAAACTATGCATTTAGCAAGATTTTCAGAAGCAGAATCCAAAAATCTTACTTTGAAAACCTAAAAAATAAAGGAAGGTGGTCTAAATTTGTAATAACCATAATTTCAAGTACCTCGAGTTTGCAGACAGGTATGACCGAGTGCCCCCTCTAAAAAATTATTTTTTCTGTCTTAAAATAATCTTCTTCATATAATCTTCTCAGGCAAAAAAACTATGAGGTGGAAACGAGGAGAACACATAAAAATATCAACTTATAATAAGACATGTTTTTACACCATTACTTGTAGCGTTTTGGTAATATTCAACTAATTATTTGTTTTTTTATGTGTTTTATTTATGTTTTTTTAAAGTCAATTGTATTAACATATCATAAATGACATAATTATTCAAAAAGAAACCATCTTTTATTTTATGTTATTAGAACATTCTGTTTTTATTTGTGACAAACTAACAAAAGTGACAAGAATATTTTCAAAAGACAAAATTTTTTGGACCATTTGATTGTAATTATGGAAGAGAAAACAGAAACTACAGTAAGTAAAAATCTATATGCATTTTAGTTTTATATTTTCTATAAAAGTCTTTATATTTGAATAACAAAATATCTTGCTGCAAAATGCAATTAGTATAAAGTAAATAAAGTTCTTGACCATAAATCATATTGTTTTGTTTCTGATGTTACTTTTGTAAACAAGATTATTCAAGACATGATACGAGAGTTAAAACAAACAATAACTCATTTAAATAAAGAATACTTTTTCACCGATGGGTGCGCTGGACAATACAAAAATCTTAAAAGTTTTTATAACTTGTCAAAATTCAATAAGGAGTTTGGTATAAATAAAAACAGAATGTTCTAATAAAAGATGGTTTCTTTTTGAATAATTATGTCATTTATGATATGTTAATTCAATTGACTGTAAAATAACATAAATAAAAAACACACAAAAACAAATAATTAGTTGAATATTTTACCAAAACGCTACAAGTAATGGTGTAAAAACATGTCTTATTATAAGTTGATATTTTTATGTGTTCTCCTCGTTTCCACCTCATAGTTTTTTTTTGCCTGAGAAGATTATATGAAGAAGATTATTTTAAGACAGAAAAAATAATTTTTTAGAGGGGGCACTCGGTCATACCTGTCTGCAAACTCGAGGTACTTGAAATTATGGTTATTACAAATTTAGACCACCTTCCTTTATTTTTTAGGTTTTCAAAGTAAGATTTTTGGATTCTGCTTCTGAAAATCTTGCTAAATGCATAGTTTCATCTTTTTTCAGTGATTAGTTTTCTTGTAATTAACAAATAAAGGAATATATAATTACGTAGAAACCGGGTCTTTTTGAGAAACCAGGTCAAATTTAAAATCGCAATATCTCGAGAACTGTTTAATATTTTGATCTGAAATTTTGTACAGATGATCCTTGTGGTAGAACAAGTTTATATACAAAAATTCAAATAAATTTGAGGACCCATGGTTCAATGGACTGGGTGATTTGATGTGGAATTACCCATATAACACTTTTCATAACTGAGTTATATATTTCCTATAGCAATTCCATGGGAAAATTGTAACCGATTTCATGTTTCGGCCGATGGAATTTAGATATAAGTTTAGCGTCACCCTTCATTCAAAAGTTCTATGCGGCATATTTTCATTTTTCATTATTCATTATATTTGAAAAGAAAAAAAGAAGCAGATTTCACTTCAATCGTTGGTAAATATTAAAAATGGCAGAATAATTGAGTAAAAGTGCACGGAATCAACAAAAAATTAGCCAGTCAACATCGTTATCATTTTTCTTCTCTCTTAACAAACTTACTAGTTTCATAAAATATATTTTCAAACATTCTTCTATGATAAGTGCGGAATTCGAACCTTTGAATGTCTGCCACATATCGATGCGTAAAAATCATGTGACTTTGTACAACTTAAATTGTATTCACGTGCTACCCGTTTTAATGTAAAACAACATTACTCTACTACTAAGAGTATCTGGCAAACTAACTGGATTTTTTAGGTGAATAATGAAATATATTTTGATAATGAGATTTTTCATGCTGGTGTTTACTCTCAAGTCCGGAATAATAGGGGTAGCTGGAATAATCGGGGTGGCAGGAAATTTTCCTGATGAAAAATAATAGGGGTGGGTGGAATAAGCGGGGTGGGTGGAATTTTTGCACAAAATAAATAAATGGGGTGGGTGGAATTATTCTCTCAACATTTTAAAAACTTGATGCGCTTCCCCAAAGAGTAGTTTTCATAAGGGTCTTAAGAGTGTTGGAGTATAAAACTAAGTCAACAAGTTTCAGATAGACGTTCTTCTTATTTTGCAAAAATCCAATATGATTTGGGTAAACTTGATTCCATTAACACTTGTTTCCAGTATTACAGAATGGTTTTTCTGAGAAAAGCGTCCCTAATAAATGGAGTGCATGGAAAATGTTTCAAATTTTAATAAAAGGGGTGGCTGGAATAAACATGTCTTGGGTGGAATTTTTCTCCAAAATTAATAAGCGTCCCGGGACAATTATTCCGGACTTGAGAGTAAACACATGCGGGCGGATGACACTAAACTAATTTGCAAATTCCTTTGGCCTTAAGAGGAGTATTAGTTGATTCAGGTTGGGTAAAAAACTGGATGAAAATTTTAGATCTTCTATTTGTATAGGCTAAACATATTTATCAATGATGAAATTTGCTGTAAAAATAGTAATTCCAATTGTGGACATTTCAATGGGTTTGAGTCAATCCTTTCCTTTTGTATCCTTTTGTAGGCTTTCGACACTTGATGATGTCAAGGTGGCCATCTTTTTGTTTGCCGCCTTTTGAGCGAAAATTTATAAGGAGCAGCTAGCAGTTCAATTTAGACATATTGACGAGACTGTTTGAGTCAGCTCGTCTAAAAGCAGTATAGCCTATTAACTGCGGTTTGTCAGGTACTGTAAGTAGGTATCTGTCAAGTTGGGCTTTAAAACAGGCAACAGAACAGTTTGTGATTTCCCTAATGTCTTTTGGTAACACGTTAAAGATTGAGGGACCCTTGAATGAAATGCTGTTATAACGCAATGACTTTAGTTTACATGATGACAATGTGCTTAACTTGATAATGCATTTTCGACCATGTCTCTTTGATGTAGTACATTCGATTTTTGTGGATTGGCTTTCACTTGTGTTGGGTACAATATTCTCAAGTACCTTTCACACATATATAATAATGTACCTTTCACGTCTACGTTCGAGGGAATATAGTTTGAGGTTTTGTAAGGATTCCCAATAGTTTTTCCCTTGCTGCGTGTTTATCTTCCGAATGAAGCTCCATTGGATCGATTCCAATCGTTGGATTTGACCCTTTTTAAAGGGAGACCAAAGCTGGCAGCAGTATTCGAGATGTGGGATTATTAGAGACTTCCATAAGGTTAGCATTACAAATTCATCTCTGCTGTAAAAGGAACGTAATACCCAAGCAGCTTTCATAGAGGTTTTTTGAATTATTAAGGTAAATTCTGCTGTGGTTGAGACTATCACTCCAAGGTCTAGAACTTGATCTTCTTCTTTGATAATGTCATTTGAGCTGGAGAAGTAGTGCATTTCTTTCATGAGATCTTTGTTGTGACCATAACGTAACAGAACTAACTTTTTGTCATTAAGCCGATTGGCTTCAAGATGACTGACTATGTTTTTACGCACAATCTTTTCAAAAACCTTTATGATGTGTGAAGTAAGTGCAATTGGGCGGTAGTTTTCCACTGAACCTTGGCATCCACCTTTATGAATGGGTGTTATTATGGCGTGCTTTAACTTTGGTGGAATATACTGATCATTTAATGATTTTTTCCAGAACATGTAAAGTGGAGTGGAGAGCGGTTGGCAGCAGTTCTTGAGAAGCAATGCTGGAAATTCATCTGGACCAGAGGAAGAATAGGGCGATAGTTTGTTGATCACAGATATCAGCTTTTCTTGCGTAAATTTTATATCTTCAATAAGGTTATTGGTTTTTTGTATGTATGTTGGTGGGTTTTGAAATGGTTTACTAAAGACCTTTTTAAATTGATCAGAGAGAAGTTCTGCCATTGTATTTGGGTTGTCTGTATGCTCCCCGTCAGCTATAAGCAATGGTCCAATACTAGGCTTTAGTTTTGATTTGTTTTTGACGAAGGAGTAGAAGTATTTTGGATTCATCTTGATACATTCTACAGCTTTTTGTTCGTTTGAGATCTCGACTTCTTTGTACAATTTTTGTAGGGAAACTTCGATTTGAATTAGTTTGTCTTGGAGTTTTTTCGTTATGGAAGGGGAAAGTTTATTCTGAAGACGTTTGTTTATACGTCTTCTTCGTCGAAGTAGATTGTATCGTGATGCTTGCCACTTAGATTTTTTGTTGGGATTTAAATTTGCTTTGGCAGGTATAATTATTTTCCAAACGTTGAAGCAGGTTTCAAGAAATATTTCTAGCATTTCTTCAAGTGATTTATTAAGAAATTTTTTATTCCAATCAATTTTGTTGAATTCATAGGTTATAAGAAGCCAGTTAATGTCTTTGTGATGAAAGTTTAGGTCCTTGAACGATAAAATGTTTTTTGTTTGGTTTTTGTCATTTTTTATAAAAGATGTTTTTGAAATTTTTAGGTTGATTTTTGTTGATACTTTCAAGATCATGTGATGAGAAATACTTAGTAATGGTCTTTTGTAAGATATAGTGTGAATGATTTCGGGATAATTTGTAAAAATCAGATCCAGAGTATTACCATCTTTATGGGTAGGTTTGTTTATGATTTGTATAAGGGAGAGGTTATCAGTGAATTGGTTGATGGTTTTTAGCATCAGTTTAATATCTTTTGTTGATTTCGCAGTTGGGAATAATGTAGACCAGTTTACATGCGGAATGTTAAAATCGCCACCAATAATTATTGTGTGGTCTGAGTATTCGAAGACTGCTTCTGATAATTGAGTAATGGCTTTTTGAAATTCAGTTGAGGTTGATGGATGACCATGAAACTGATCATTAGGTTGGCGATAAACAACACCGATTATTAGATTTTCAATCTTGCAAAGCACTAGAAGGATTTCAATTACGCCGCATGAATATGAAAATACAATTTCAGCGGATGTGGCTAGGTCAGAGCGGAGGTAAATAGCAACCCCACCACTGTCTCTTCCTCGGTTTGACTTTCTTTTGCGTGATCGATCACTTCTGTATACAGTGTAGTTTGGTACATTTATTTCAGCCTCAGTGTGATCTTTTAACCATGTTTCAGTTAAGCATGCAAAGAGTTGGTTGTCTAGTTTAAGTAGGTCGTTAATGTAAGGTACAGTTGATTGGATGGTCTTAGGTTTCAGTCCTTGTACATTAAAATAAGTGAAATGGTTTAGACATGGCTGGAGTGTGTTGGATTTTGGCTGGAATGTACTGGATTTTGGTTCTTGAATGGATTTTGATGGAAAAGGTTGTTGATTTTTGTTTCTATTTGATGCATGATATCTTCCTTCATGGAATGGAGGATGCCTAAAAAATTAGGATTTTGGTGGTTTGATGAAGGTGAGATTTTGGGAAATTGGTGAGAATAGTATTGATTGAAAAAATGTTGATTGTTAGGAAAGTCTTTGATATTTGTCTTGTTATTAGGTTTGATCCTTTTAGTCGCTATGATGTGACGAAGAATACAATTTTCTTTGTAGCATTCCTGGTACTGGAGTGAATCAGGACACATATAGCTCGGATGGAAGAATTTGCACTTTGCACCACGAAAACAGCCTAGGCGATGGCTAGTACCATGTTGAGTATAACGTAGGCAAAACTTTGGATGGCTATATTTGCATGATTTTCTGCGCATCCCGTGCTTACAAATACCCTTTTTGAAGTGGTCACATATCTCAGGAGATTTTTCAAGTTCCTCTGCATCATTGGTTGTGTCTTTATGATTGTTGTCTTCAGCCGTTGGTGTAAGTATGTCTTGGGTTATGGTTTTGTCAGAAGATTCTTGTGCTGTCAGTTGTGTTGGTTTTATATTATGTGAGTCATTGTTGTATGGGGTTGAATAGATAATGTCATTGTCATCATTTTTTGAGTTTGGAGTTTGAGAAGGGTCAATATGAGTGTCAATGTGAGTGTGGTTGTCGTTGATTTTGGTGTTTGGTTTTTGAGTACCTTTGTTGCCTATTTTTGGGATTGTGGATTCAGTACAAGAAGGGCAGAGGTGGAAGATACCAGGTAGTTTTTTTGGATTGTAGATATTTTCCACTATTGTTTTGAAAACATTCTTTATGTACATCTTGCCCACAGATTGCACATGGTAACAATGGAGAATCATTTAGTCTGACTTGGTAGGTATTGTTACAAATTTTGCAACTTTCTGGAAGTAGGTTTTGAATGCGACAAATTATTTCATTGATAAGGTTAGGTTTTTTGCTTTCAATTATTTTGTTGCTTAGTTTTAGAAAGCTAGCAGTTTCGTCTAAGATTGGCTTGTTTTGCGTGCGAAATCGATTATTGATTGATTGGAGGCTATAGCCGTACGAATATGAACGCAGACATTTTTTTATATTTTCTGTAGGAGCTGAAACATAACTCAGCAATAAGCTTCTCAGTGAATTCTTTTGAGTTTGAATCAGGCATGGTTGATATGTGAAATGAATGAATGTCTGTGGAGATAACTGGGTAAATAAGTAAATATTTAATTTATTATTTTGTCAAATCTTATACTCAAGGGACTAAAGAAGGTATGAGTATTTTTGTCAGTTTGGATAAGTTTGAAATATAGTTATATGTACTTAGAGATCTGAGGGTGACCCGCGGCAGATATTCTTCTCCTAAAAAGAACCACCTCGACCATCCAATGACCCACGTGGGTATTTAGGTTTTAATTATCCACAGCAGGGTGCAACCTCTAATTTCTAAAATAACTAATTGAATTCAATGTTAATTAAATCGAGGAGTTGAAGGAAGGTTGAGGCAATGACAGAGATACAAGTAATTGTAGAGTAGAGTAAAAGTTTTAATGAGATGTAATTATAGTGGAATAAAAGGTGGGAAGAAAATAATGATTTACAGGAAGTTGAACTTTTAATGGGATGTTGAACTTTTTAATGGGATGTAATTGTAGTGGGAAAAATGGTTGGGAGAATGTAGGGAATGATCAACCAAAAATATACAATTTCTAGTACTTTCCCCACTAATTATTTACTAGGAACAATGAAATTTATTTTCCAACAACCAATAAACCAACAGTGTAGTAAATCCAAAAGAAATAAACACAAGAATAAACCCAGATCAACATAAAAACAACAACAATGTCAATTTAATTGTGCAGCTTTTCAAACACACCCTTCTCTCTCCAATTCAACAACCAATCAAAAAAATCAAAAAATTATTTTCAAAATTTTTTTTCCACTAAAATTCAAATGGCTAGAGGCAAGTCTATGATACTTACTAATTCCACATAAGATTGTTTGATGTGACTGCATATATAATTTTCTTTTGTGTATATATACAAAGAAATGGAACAAGATAAGATGGATTAACGAAGAACATTTGTAAAGCAGAAACTTTCGTACTTTCAATTTTTTGTAACGCAGTAAAATATACTTTTCTAGTATTATGGAATTTGATATTTTAGATTCAGAACTTAATAAAGGGGGAGACAATATATGGTAATATGATTGGTTTTGAACAGTGGAATTATTCAGTCTATGGTTAATCAATTTTAATTATTGCAGAAATCTTTCAGATACGGGCCATATTCTTATTATGATGTATTTAGACAGTTTGCTTCATCATTTTTCTAAGGGAGCTCAGTTTCTTTGTGTATAAGTTTTCGTGACATTTTAGAAAAGACGATATGTAATTTTTAAGGTTAAAGGGTGGGGCCATAAAACATACGCAATAAAATCGGGTGATATACCTAATATGTTTTGTAATTTAAATTTGGTCATTGATTTTGACTTCTTACTTCTTACAATGAATATTTATTTATGAACAAATATTTATAAAATAAAATACGCTTCAACAATAATACATGCTGTTACAGGCTTCCTCATAAGAAAAATTTAGGCGTGTAGTGGTTTGCACGCCTAATCGAAGTTAAAAACATTTCAGACGTGCGATATCCACTCGCCTGAATTTGTCTAGGCATGTAATGACGTGCGATAAAATTTTAGTCTCATTTTTTAATTTTGAGACATGTCATTTGTCATGTCACATGTCATGTGTCAACTTGTTTCCATGCCTTTTGTGAATAAACACCTATATCTCCTTGTTGCTGATAGTATGCCCTTGAAGATCATCACTGCTGAATAGAGCCTATCTTTTATGTTTGCTAATATCCAAAAATAATTTTCCTGACTAAAGTTAAAGTGTTCATTCATCAACTGCACATTATTTTCCCACAGGTATATCACAATTTATATGCCTTTACAATGGTGTGCTAACTGCTCTACAGATTCCAATCATCGTCATGGTGAGCCATTTATAAAATGTAAAATGTTATCATATTTCACAGAGGTTTGAAAATAAACATATTGTTTACATATACACATGGATTTACAGTTTAATAGGCAGGGAAATGAAACTTTTCCTACAATTTCTAAACCTCTGTGTTTTATCTGGAACTGTAGCTGCAGAACCCGTGTATTTAGTTGTTGTTTTTAAGCCGTGTTTTATGTGCAGTCTAAGAAGCCCGCAGAAAGTGTGAAGGTGGTGGTAAGATGTCGGCCAATGAACGAGAGTGAAGTTGCAGCTGGTCATGACAGGTGAATATATCCTGACTATAACTGTTAAAATCAAATGTTCATCGGTATCTTAAAACTGTGTAATTTCTCCTTTGCTTTATACTCACAAGTGGCTTTTATTTTGAACAACTACAATAATAATAAAAAAATTATAACAGTTATTGATCTTTTTTATTTTCATAATGAAAGCTTTCTGAGAAAGACTTTTCAGCACTCGTGTTCTGTGTTAGCATTGTATCGTTGAAGAAAACCACACTGCTCTTGTTTTCATGTGAGCTTCTTAGATTTCAAACTTTGTTTTGTTTGGTCGTCAAACTTTCATTCATCATTGTTAGTTTTTGTGCAACAGTGATCTTTGTTATCGCCATGTTTCCAAACATTTTATGTGCTATATAATGCTTGATGGGCTTTAAAAATATCTTTGAATAGGGTTGTTGAGATGGATGTCAAGCGTGGAATCATTGACTTGCGCAATCCAACTAAGAAAGACGAGACTCCCCGCCAGTTCACGTTTGATGCTGTTTACGACTGGAAGTAAGCTGGGTTTTTTATGAATATATAAGGTAATGAGATTGGCTCATTTCACTTTATTACAGATTCAATGTCAAATTTGCTTCATGATATTTGAAAAACAAGAATTGAATAACAAATCAAATCATTAGAGAAACAGGCCTTGAAATATTGTGTGCCCAATCGGCACCGGGTACGATAATGAATGAGAAATATTTTACGCGATTATATGTACTTTTTGCTATCGGGCGTGCTATATACCAAATCGTGCCCATTATATCAGCGCAGTGAATTCTAATTTGTTGAGGTCTGGGAATGTATGTATATATCATCAAAATATTTACCGTCATCATTCCAAATTTTATTTAATCCTCACTTTCATATGGAAAGTTTTTTTCCAATGAAATTTTTGTGAAATCTTTAAATGAAGCTCTCTTTCATCACGAGTTTTGTTTCATAACTCAGTGTCCAAATATTTTCATTCCAGCTCCAAGCAAAGAGACCTTTATGATGAAACGTTTGCTGATTTGGTTGAATCCGTTCTTAATGGTTACAATGGTTAGTTGAGTTGAACGATTGAATGATGATCAATTTAGTATATCAAATTGAATTTCAAACAAAATGGCTAAGTATGCTCCATCCCATCAACATGAAGAAAGGCGCCAGAAATTTTCCTTTGCAACCGTAAGACCTACTGTAATTTACCAATTTTCGCAAAAATCCTCATGTTGATGGCTGAGTTTGTGGAAATTCATTGATGAATATGCGCATATAAGATATTTTAAAAAATTGAGTTTCAAACTGAACCTTTGATGTTTGAATGAAAAAAGGTCTGAAGATCGTTATTTTGATTCGTGATTTTTTCTTATTTATCTCGCTGAGGTATAACATGTGTATTTGTGCGACACAAAGTTGCTGATGGTTGCAAAACTATGTCTACATGTGACTTTCACGGATTTGTTTTCAGGGACAATTTTCGCGTACGGGCAAACAGGGACTGGGAAGACGTTCACCATGGAAGGTTCAATGTTTTTAATAGTCAAATTTTCCCATGTACTTCTGTAATTATTGCTGACCATTGCAGGTTTTTGTTACGGTTAGAAATTTTGATTAAAAAGACGCCAATTTGGAATTAAATAATTAGCATAATTAACAATATTTGATGAGGTTGCAGTGAAAACAACAATAAGAATTTGCGATATCAACACAACTCGAAACGAAACAAATTTAAACATGATATTTTGAAACAATATCAAATAAATAAATTTACTTTTGATTCATCGTATTTGTGGAGACCTTTTTTTCTGTAGGTGTTCGATCGAATCAAGAATTACGTGGCGTCATTCCAAACTCATTCGATCACATGTTCACTCATATATCACGCACGCACGATCAACAATACCTTGTGAGGGCATCCTACCTCGAAATCTATCAGGTGAGTGCGGACATGGAGGTATCGCGTTGCGAGGGTTCATGTTTAGTCAATTGAACAAGTTAAGCAAAGGTTGTTGTGTAGATTGTGAACATTTTTCTTAAACTTGAGAGCAATTTTTGCACATATTTTTCTTTTTTTGACCTAGGAAGAAATTAAAGATCTTCTTTCTAAAGACCACAAGAAAAAACTGGATTTGAAGGAGCGTCCTGACACTGGCATCTATGTCAAGGTATAACAGATTCATTACAAATCTACCAAAGTCATTTGTGCGTCTTTCTAGAAAATGGGTAATTATGTACGTTCATAAGTTATGGCTCATAAGTTATAACATCATTCATTCATTATCTGATTTTCGTGTTTATTGTGTTGAACTCAGGGTAGGCAAAAAACAATTTTATTTGAAGAAAGTCATGACATAGTTTCTCTTAAAATGTTATCGATGTATGCTGTAGTAGTTCGATATACTATTCGATAGACATTTCCTACTAAATCCATCTTTTCGAAAGCATCTAGGTGTTTTTTAGGATCTTCAGTCTTTTGTGACGAAAAGTGTCAAGGAGATCGAGCATGTCATGAGTGTGGGAAATCAAAACAGAGCTGTAGGGTGAGTTGTTTTTCTATTTCAAATAATTATCATTATTATTTCAATCTTTATAGAGGATAGTTCATTTCAGTAGTTTATAATATATAAAAATAAACACTGCTATCAATATGCGTCCTCTCATTAGAAAAGAAATTAGTATGACAAAGTAGACTTGGAGAAAGTTAAAATAGAGTATAAAGTTCACCAAAATATACAAGTAAAATCGTGACAAGCATGGACAAACTTCCCTTAGCTTGATTTCGGTTGCCTGTAGTTATGATGACATCTTGCATCCGTTCTTCCGTGACCTGTCGCGTTGTTTTAAATTTCGTTTCTTTTTAGAGCAACAAAGATGAACGCTCATTCGTCTCGTTCCCACGCCATTTTTGTTGTCTACATTGAATGCAGTGAGGTACAGAGAGTACAGTTGAAATTATGTTATGCACCCATGATGAAGTCTCGCTGTTTGAGAACTTGAAGAGAGTTTAAGATGACCTGCGATTTTCAATTTCTTTATACTTATCTGTCTATTATTTATCAATTATCTTTATTTTTTTATAAATAAACAATTATTAAATTATTTAAAACTGTAATAGTTCGTCATTAATAAATGAGTTTTCAGTAAATAAATAATATTTTGTATAACGTTTGTTTACCTAACTTTTGTGTGCTTGCATTTAAATAAATACAGGAACAATATAGAGTAACCGAAAGTATTTGCAGACAGTTGTAAGAGTAACCTAAGATTTATTTCCTTGTCACCGGCTTGACAAATTTAAGACAAAGCTGTCTTTTTCTTTTAAAATATTTTCTATGATTAGGTTGGTCCTGATGGGGAAACACATATCCGTGTTGGGAAATTAAATATGGTAGATCTGGCAGGTAGCGAAAGACAGGGGAAAACTGGAGCTGAGGTGATGGTTTTGTTGTCAAGCTTTTGTATTTCATTGAAGTTGTTTAAAAGCATAAAACATGGAAAATTCATATAAAAATAAGAGAACAGTTTGTGAGATAATTTTCATTCGTTTACGAAATGTCATATTTTGACGATGAAAATTCACACAAGCAATCTAAAGATTGCTTTACACAAAGCATTAAAAAAAGACGTTTAAAAACATTTGAAACCTAACACTAAACTTTTTAAAGGTTTAAATATGGCTACTAATTGTCACGGTTAGACATACATCAATCAATCAACGTCATACGCCACTGGCGCCTTGGTTACTATGACTGCGCAACACCATTGATAATTTTGCTGGCTGTTTTTTTTGTGGGATGGGCGAGCGGGACGTCGCTTCGTCAACCAGAGTGGCTGCTGTGGAGCCCGTCCAACGGCGTAGGCCATCTACCCAGCGAAGCTGTGGCCTCCCTCTGGTGTGTCGTAAATCGGTTGGCTGTCCATGGATAAGAGTTGTATGGTTCGTGTGGCGTTGGAAGTGACCAAGCCATGCCCAATGTTGGTTCATCAGGGTGGCCTGTGTAAGTTGCCATTGGTCACCAATTCTTTGTTCGAAGCGCCATATAACATCTTGGAGAGAATGAAAGCTCTTGCGAGATGGAGTTTGGTTTCAGTGCGGATGCGGGGTTTCCTAAGATAAACGCAGGTGTTCAGGGCGCTCTTTGCCATGGCGATGCGGCTGCGAATCTTGGTGGAGTCGTCCATCGTTGTGTTGATACTGCAGCCCAGATACTTGACATGGTTGGTCGATTTGATGGGGTTGCCATGCAGCTTGACAGGTGCATCTGCTGGTGGGTTCAGTGCAAGGTGTTCAGTCTTGCCTGGGTGCAACTTCAAACCGTAGGATGTGGCTATGGAGTCGAGCTTCTCCAGCATGTAGGTGGCATCTTCTGCAGAACAGGCAAGGAGCACCAAGTCATCTGCATACCTCAGCTTCCAGAACAGATCACCGGCGACGTCTGGCGGGGTGAGATGGGACACCTGTTCTTTCCACTCGCGCATCATGGCTTCCGTGTACATGTTGAAAAGTACGGGGGACAGAGGGCAACCTTGCCGCACCCCAATAGGCATCTCAAATTTGTCAGTGGTCTGTCCTTTCCATGAGATCGAGCCGTGAGCGCCATTGTAAAGGTTGGCGATTAGGCGGGTGACTTCCGGCATGACACCGTATCCGTTGATGGTTTCCAGCAGTTTGTGGTGTATGACGGAGTCGAAGGCCTTTCTGAAGTCAACAAACACTATGTGTAGACTGACCAACTGCCATGTGCACTTGTCCGATAAGCTTGAGTGTGAATATGGCGTCGGTTGTAGACTTGCCCGCACTAAATCCATATTGTGTGTCGCTAATGTTGACCTTGGCGACTCTGTTTAAATCTTCTTGGATGATGTTCAACATTATTTTGCTGGCATGCGTGATTAAAGCCAGGGTGCGGTAGTTACTGCAATCACCATTGTCACCTTTTTTATAGAGTGCGATGTAGTTTGATGTCAGTGCCGAAGATGGCCATATGCCAGTTGTCCAGATGCGGTTGATGGCGCGATGGATTGCCGAACATACAACCGAGTCGTCTAGCATGGCTTTCAGAAACTCAGCTTGCACTCCGTCTGGGCCAGCAGCTTTCTCGTTCTTGAGCTGGGAGATGGCGCGTTTGATGACATCGGCAGGTAGTGGAGCGGATGCAAATTGTTGTGACGTATACGTTGCACGCTGCAGGCTGAACTGGAAAAGCTCTTGAGCATACTCGTGCCAGCGTTGTACTTCGTCTGCAGGAGTATCACATGGGGTGCTATTGCTTAGCTTGATGGTGGCTTGCGGTTTGCGTGATCCAGCAGTCAGACCCTTCGCTGTCTTGAATAAAAGAACCAAATCGTTGCGGTGGAAAGCATCGTTGATAGTGTCTGCCTGTTTCAGTAGCCAAATGTCCAGGTCGTACATACATATGTACGACATACATGCATACATATATGCATTTATATGCAAACACATAGGTATTAAAGGTTGCAGTTATTCTCTATCAGGCGATGAGTGCATTTTGAATGGGGTTTATGTGACTAGTTGGATATGTTTCAGACAGTTTCACAAAACTCCAATTATTAAAATTGTGTCAGTCATAAAGGCTTAGTTGGAAGTATAATTAATTTTGATAGAAAATAATAAATACTATATATTATATTAAATAAGCTATTAAGCTACAAATATTTAGATTATAAATAAAATATTTCTTGATTGTAGTCAACGACTGTGCTCAATAAAACTTGCGGAATCAGAGCGATAATATATTTTTAAAATGTCCTGTTGATTTTCTTCTCAAACTTAAATATAAAATAAAAGGAATACAAACCGTGGAAAACGAGTAAATAAATTATACAACAGCTATATATATCAAGAGAACTGAAAAATATTAACTTAAATATTTCATTAACTAAGAAAACTCTGAAGGGTTCCCATTCATTTCGTCGTAGTTCATTTCCTAACCCTAACCTAACCCATTCCCATAATAAATTATTTGCGACGAAATGAACGGTCACCCTCTGAAGAACTGAAGAACTCCTGTCATCTACTATACACCACAACATTTCAAATGAAAGCCTACCAACAATTTTGTTAGTGTTTTTTCATCCAAAGACATGATTTACGTCACCAACTTCAAAAGGCACTGTAGAAGAAACTCTAACACTAACACGTAACCCATCTCTATTGTAACCACCCTGTTGTTATTTAACTTTCCATACCAACCCACCGTTGGTATCTCTGAGTTTTGAGTATCGAACATTAGTTATGACATTCAAGATAGTTTTTTAAGTTTTAATTCAAGTTTTAGTTTTTTAGTGTACATATTTTTTATGCACCTGATGATGTACAGACGTACGAAAAGCTTTGTGCTATTTTAATTGAGAAAATAAATATATTGTTTTAAAGAAAACTTTAAATCATTAAACTGCATCTTATACTTAAATTACATTCAAGATGTTTCGTATCGTTCCAGGGAAATAGACTAAAAGAAGCCACGAAGATCAACCTCTCATTATCAGCTCTTGGAAATGTTATCTCTGCTCTGGTGAGTGAATAAGTTTGTAAACTTTGTTAGCTAAGAGATGAAATCGGAGGTATCTCACAGGGAATTACCGCATTGTAATTTGCAGAACAGATTTAAGAATCCAAGACACGAGCATAGATCTTGAAAGTTCTTAAAACAAAATAATAGTCAATAATGGTAGCTGTCAGTTGCTTATGGGGATAAATAATACACAATGTACTGTTTTCGATAAATATTTTTGACGAGTTGATTACCTCTGATGTATATTGCCACAAATAAGGCTTTCTATGTTACTTCAGGTTGATGGGAAAAGTGCTCACATACCTTACCGTGATTCCAAACTGACGCGATTACTGCAAGGTATTGATATAGAATCATATTTTTGACTGTGGCCTTCCATCCTCTCATTCTTTGTGCATGTCTTCACTTTGAACCTCTGTTTTGTTTCATGCAGATTTAATTTCTTGTTTTTTTAGATTCATTAGGGGGAAACGCAAGAACTGTCATGGTTGCAAATATGGTGGGTGAACTTAGATTGTTAATCAAGTAATACTGTTTCATTCATCAGCAGTTTGTGTCTAATCCTACTGTGAACTGAATTTCTCCTTAGGGGAGTCTGCTAAAGAGGTTATGAGGCTTGAACAGTCGAGACAAAAGTCTTGTTCTTCCAATTTTTTAAAAAAGGCCTTGGAAATGATTCTCTTTAAACAAATGTACAATAATATGGCGCTCAAGTTACGAAATGTTTTGATGACGTGGAAGGGTCACATCCATTGATGGTTTTCCATGTTTTGATGACATGGAAGGGTCACATCCATTGATGGTTTTCCATGTTTTGATGACGTAGAAGGCTCACATCCATTGATGGTTTTCCATGTTTTGATGACGTGGAAGGGTCACATCCATTGATGGTTTTCCATGTTTTGATGACGTGGAAGGGTCACATCCATTGATGGTTTTCCATGTTTTGATGACGTGGTAGGGTCACATCCATTGATGGTTTTCCATGTTTTGATGACGTGGAAGGATCGCATCCATTGATGGTTTTCCATGTTTTGATGACGTGGAAGGGTCACATCCATTGATGGTTTTCCATGTTTTGATGACGTGGAAGGATCACATCTATTGATGGTTTTCCATGTTTCGATGACATGGAAGGATCACATCCATTGATGGTTTTCCATGTTTTGATGACGTGGAAGGATCACATCTATTGATGGTTTTACATGTTTTGATGACGTGGAAGGATCACATCCATTGATGGTTTTACATGTTTTGATGACGTGGTTACAAAGAATTTTCAATGAATGCACTGTTCTATTTTGCAGGGTCCGGCTAGTTACAACTACGAAGAGACTTTAACAACATTGCGGTAACTTTATTTCTTTGAGCTTATGGATGACACAAACAGTCATGCCTTTTATGAGATTAAATTACAAAGTCCCTATCTTAAAAACAAGCAGTTTTCGAACAACAATTTCAGTATTCAATGCATGTTTTATTTATTTACTGTATACTTATATTGCTATTAAGTTTTGAGTATGTTACAGTTCTTTCTTCTATGTATTTTGTTTAGGTATGCCAACCGTGCCAAAAACATTAAAAACAAACCAAAAATAAACGAGGATCCGAAGGACGCATTGTTGAGAGAGTTCCAGGAAGAAATAAAAAGGTGAAGCTCAGTGGCCTAATTTGAAAAGTGGTTTTCCATGCGTCATAAAATTATTGTGATTTTTGTGAGGGAAATTTTTTATTTTTTTGTTCTCATGAAACAGAAAAACACCAGTTACATGAAAAATATGAAGTTCAACGTCAGTTATTTATATTATTTCAAGTTGTTTACATTATTATGAACAGCCATGTTACCAAAGGAAGTTATTATCAGTCGAAATTGATGACTGGTATGTGAAACCAACTTCCTTGATTCCTGCTCACTAAATCTGACTTTCAATATAAAAATGTGAAATTGAATTACAGAAACATCCATCGCATTGCTCGTTTCATTATGTTTTGTGATCTAGGTTGCGGTCGCAATTAGACAAGAAGGGAGGGGCAAGTGGCGGTCGAGTGAAGAAGAAGAAAAGGCATGTTCGTTCCGATGGTACAGGTGGGGTTATATGATTACAATAATGAGCTGTGTAATGTAATTAATGCGTCGACGAACAAAACTACCTTTGTTGTGAAAGCATTATAAAAGCATCAACACAGTTGTTTTAAGTCTATACTGTTATTAATTAGACAGTTAAACAACGTTGTGATGCCTTGCTGCCGTAACCTGACAGTTGGAACTTTGTGTTGTAAATATGAAAATTGGGGCATATTCTCTCAACCGTGTGGTCACTGGAATTTGTTTTGTATTTACACATTACAATTTCATAACGTCAACAAAACTGCATCTCCGTCATCTTCAACATTGTGCTTACTTTGTGCGGAAGAAATATATATATATTATATAATATAAATTAAACCATTCTTATTGGGCATTGCTTAATTGCAGCATTAGGCTGCGAGCTAAGTGGAAAAGTCTTAATTCGAAAATGTTGTAAGGAATTCATGCTCTCTAAGGTATCCTAGGTAAGTGGTACAGTTTTCGAAAAAGCTGAAAGAAGAAAAAAGTCAAAATGTATTTATCAGACAAAGTTGTTTGTGTTTTTGTTCACAAAGTGAAGTATGTAGGTATGAATAAAAATATCTTTAAGAGTACTGTTGTCGATATCAAATAAAATTATTGCTCCGGTTGGTTTTGATTGGTTGGTTTTGATTGACAGAAGAAGAAGATGAAATTGATGATGATTCGGAGCAGCGCGATGAAGATTTTCTAAAAGAACAACAAGCGAAACTGGAAGCAGAGAAAGAGAAACTTCTCAAAACCAGTGGAATGGTGGAAGAGGTGGTTACATATCAGTTGTCAATCATTTTGTGATGTTCCTTTGTTAAATAAGGTTGAGTTGTCAATCATTTTGTTATGTTCCTTTGTTAAATAAGGTTGAGTTGTCAATCAATTTGTGATATTCCTTTGTTAAATAAGGTTGAGTTGTCAATCATTTTGTGATGTTCCTTGGTTAAATAAGGTTGAGTTGTCAATCATTTTGTTATGTTCCTTGGTTAAATAAGGTTGAGTTGTCAATCAATTTGTGATGTTCCTTTGTTAAATAAGGTTGAGTTGTCAATCATTTTGTTATGTTCCTTTGTTAAATAAGGTTGAGTTGTCAATCAATTTGTGATATTCCTTTGTTAAATAAGGTTGAGTTGTCAATCATTTTGTGATGTTCCTTTGTTAAATAAGGTTGAGTTGTCAATCATTTTGTTATGTTCCTTTGTTAAATAAGGTTGAGTTGTCAATCAATTTGTGATATTCCTTTGTTAAATAAGGTTGAGTTGTCAATCATTTTGTGATGTTCCTTGGTTAAATAAGGTTGAGTTGTCAATCATTTTGTTATGTTCCTTGGTTAAATAAGGTTGAGTTGTCAATCAATTTGTGATGTTCCTTTGTTAAATAAGGTTGAGTTGTCAATCATTTTGTTATGTTCCTTTGTTAAATAAGGTTGAGTTGTCAATCAATTTGTGATATTCCTTTGTTAAATAAGGTTGAGTTGTCAATCATTTTGTGATGTTCCTTGGTTAAATAAGGTTGAGTTGTCAATCAATTTGTGATGTTCCTTTGTTAAATAAGGTTGAGTTGTCAATCAATTTGTGATATTCCTTTGTTAAATAAGGTTGAGTTGTCAATCATTTTGTGATGTTCCTTGGTTAAATAAGGTTGAGTTGTCAATCATTTTGTTATGTTCCTTTGTTAAATAAGGTTGAGTTGTCAATCATTTTGTTATGTTCCTTTGTTAAATAAGGTTGAGTTGTCAATCAATTTGTGATATTCCTTTGTTAAATAAGGTTGAGTTGTCAATCAATTTGTGATATTCCTTGGTTAAATAAGGTTGAGTTGTCAATCATTTTGTGATGTTCCTTTGTTAAATAAGGTTGAGTTGTCAATCAATTTGTGATATTCCTTGGTTAAATAAGGTTGAGTTGTCAATCATTTTGTGATGTTCCTTTGTTAAATAAGGTTGAGTTGTCAATCAATTTGTGATATTCCTTGGTTAAATAAGGTTGAGTTGTCAATCATTTTGTGATGTTCCTTTGTTAAATAAGGTTGAGTTGTCAATCAATTTGTGATGTTCCTTTGTTAAATAAGGTTGAGTTGTCAATCATTTTGTTATGTTCCTTTGTTAAATAAGGTTGAGTTGTCAATCATTTTGTTATGTTCCTTTGTTAAATAAGGTTGAGTTGTCAATCAATTTGTGATATTCCTTTGTTAAATAAGGTTGAGTTGTCAATCAATTTGTGATATTCCTTGGTTAAATAAGGTTGAGTTGTCAATCATTTTGTGATGTTCCTTTGTTAAATAAGGTTGAGTTGTCAATCAATTTGTGATATTCCTTTGTTAAATAAGGTTGAGTTGTCAATCAATTTGTGATGTTCCTTTGTTAAATAAGGTTGAGTTGTCAATCATTTTGTTATGTTCCTTTGTTAGTTAAGGTTGAGTTGTCAATCAATTTGTGATGTTCCTTTGTTAAATAAGGCTGAGTTGTCAATCAATTTGTGATATTCCTTTGTTAAATAAGGTTGAGTTGTCAATCATTTTGTGATGTTCCTTTGTTAAATAAGGTTGAGTTGTCAATCAATTTGTGATGTTCCTTTGTTAAATAAGGTTGAGTTGTCAATCATTTTGTTATGTTCCTTTGTTAGTTAAGGTTGAGTTGTCAATCAATTTGTGATGTTCCTTTGTTAAATAAGGCTGAGTTGTCAATCAATTTGTGATATTCCTTTGTTAAATAAGGTTGAGTTGTCAATCATTTTGTGATGTTCCTTGGTTAAATAAGGTTGAGTTGTCAATCAATTTGTGATGTTCCTTTGTTAAATAAGGTTGAGTTGTCAATCATTTTGTTATGTTCCTTTGTTAAATAAGGTTGAGTTGTCAATCATTTTGTTATGTTCCTTTGTTAAATAAGGCTGAGTTGTCAATCAATTTGTGATATTCCTTTGTTAAATAAGGTTGAGTTGTCAATCATTTTGTGATGTTCCTTGGTTAAATAAGGTTGAGTTGTCAATCATTTGTGATGTTCCTTTGTTAAATAAGGTTGAGTTGTCAATCAATTTGTGATGTTCCTTTGTTAAATAAGGTTGAGTTGTCAATCATTTTGTTATGTTCCTTTGTTAGTTAAGGTTGAGTTGTCAATCAAGTGCAGTTAGGAATTGTTCATTTTATCTTGAAAGTAGCAAACTTGCTACCGACCTTAAAAACTAATATTTTATTTTTAAATTTAAATTTTTTATTTGGTTTGTCTAAATCACTAATGATTGGCTGTTTGATAACATTTATATTGGATTGGATTGGAGCGTTGGATTAGAACGAGGTCATCCTTTTAACCAAACTACCTGCATTTTCATACATAAATTGTCATGCAATGAGTGGAAATGTTGCTTTTCGCTTTTTCAATTCCATGCATTTGCAACGGAGCATCCTCCCTAATATCCTTGTTAAATGCTTTGTTCCTGTTTTCAATTCCATGTACAGTTGACTCTCTCTAATTCGAATCTCAAGGGGAAAATTTTTTATTCGAATTATAGAGGTTTTCGAATTACAGAGATTCGAATAATAGAAAGTAAATTATAAGAGTTTCTTAAGGAAAGTTGTCGGTGACTTAGAATTCGTTCGAATTATAGAAAGATTCGAATAATAGAGATTCGAATTAGAGAGAGTCGACTGTATTGGCAAAGGGAATTCCTCCCTAATTTCCTTCTTTTTAAATGCTTTGTTTCTGTATCCAAAGGAGAAGTCAACGATGATCGCTGAGATTGACAAGCGTTCTTCGCAATTGAGAAAGGAACAACAAAAAGCTCAAGCGATAGGCGCTAAGATAAAAGTATGTTTCGAAATGGCAGCGCCATGTTTTGTTATTCGGTTGTCATAGAAACTCTTATTTTACTGATCATGTCGATAAACCAGCAATTCTTACTACCGTATTAGGCGATGGAAAGCAAGCTTTTGATTGGTGGAAAGAGCATCATGGACAAAACCACTGAGCAGGAGAGAGCGTTAGAACAGAGACGAAGGGATATCCTTGAGCAGAAGGTTTGGTTTTAACAATGAGTAAAATATGAGGAATAGAAGGAGCAGAAGGTTTGGTTTTAACAATGAGTAAAATATGAGGAATAGAAGGAGCAGAAGGTTTGGTTTTAACAATGAGTAAAATATGAGGAATAGAAGGAGCAGAAGGTTTGGTTTTAACAATGAGTAAAATATGAGGAATAGAAGGAGCAGAAGGTTTGGTTTTAACAATGAGTAAAATATGAGGAATAGAAGGAGCAGAAGGTTTGGTTTTAACAATGAGTAAAATATGAGGAATAGAAGGAGCAGAAGGTTTGGTTTTAACAATGAGTAAAATATGAGGAATAGAAGGAGCAGAAGGTTTGGTTTTAACAATGAGTAAAATATGAGGAATAGAAGGTCACTATTTTAACCTTTAAAGAAAGTGAAATTGCTCCTTGAAAATTGCTGCTCTGATTACAATTTTTAAATATTTCTCTCTCTCGTGACACGATATAATACATACTGAGCTTTTTAAGTTGTTACGCGTAGTTTGCGAGTAGCTTGCGAGTGTCGCCTTTAGAAACGTGAACGGGAGATCGCGCAGAAGTTGGACCAGCAGGAAGAGAACGCGATCGAGATCAAAGAAAATTTCACTTCGCTGCAACAGGAGGTGGACGTAAAGACGAAGAAACTGAAAAAGGTTTAGCGCTATGTTTATTGTAACGCGTGTGTGGCTGTTATCAAATCCTGCTGCGACATTCAAGTCATATTCAGTATAAAACACTAGTCGGCACCTTTGATCTGATGTTAGAACAATGAAACACGCTTTTCATCGCTGTTGTCAATGGATACCATTCTCACTTAATAAACAAAAATGTCTCCTGAGAAATCGGCAAAAGTTTGAGAAGGATCTTGTGGAGATTATGCTTATTGTATTTATTTACTTATATATATATATTACTAATAATTATGAAGGGTACGAATAAAAAGAGCATGAAATGTTTCAGTTGTTCAGTAAGCTGCAATCCACCAAGCAGGAGATTTTCGATTTGCAAGAAGAAGCCATCAACGAACGACAAGGCTTGGCCACTACCCTCGAAGATCTTACCAGAGCAATTAAACTCAAGTAAATGTGACGTAATCTTTACGTTTTCTTCGAGTTATCTTTACGTTTTCTTCGAGTTATCTTTATGTTTTCTTCGAGTAATCCTTACGTTTTCTTTGAGTAATCTTTATGTTTCCCTCGAGTAATCTTTATGTTTTCTTTGAGTAATCTTTATGTTTTCTTCGAGTAATTTTTATGTTTCCTTCGAGTAATCTTTATGTTTTCTTCGAGTAATTTTTATGTTTCCTTCGAGTAATCTTTATGTTTTCTTCGAGTAATTTTTATGTTTTCTTCGAGTAATCTTTATGTTTTCTTCGAGTAATCTTTATGTTTCTTTCGAGTGAATTTATGTTTTCTTTGAGTTATTTTTATGTTTTCTTCGAGTAATCTTTATGTTTTCTTCGAGTAATCTTTATGTTTTCTTCGAGTATTCATTATGTTTTCTCCGAGTAATCTTTATGTTTTCTTCGAGTAATCTTTATGTTTTCTTCGAGTAATCATTATGTTTTTTCCGAGTCTTTTTATACTTTCGTTAGATTTTTGTTTTTTCTTCTTTATTCTCCATTCGTCATCTCCGTTTAGAACTCTGATCATCGAGAACTTCATTCCCACGGACGACCGAGAGAAGGCGAAGAAGAGATCATACTTCGATGAAGAGGCAGATGTTTGGAAGATGAAACCTCTCATGAGCAATCAATCGTAAGCATCTTTAAGAATATCAGCAGAGTTAACATGTGATTGTTTCAGCGCTCACCAGATGGCTAAACGACCGGTGTCGGCAGTCGGCAATAAACGACCCATTTCTGAGTACGCCCGACGTGCAGCTCTTGTCGGTGGATCACCGAGATATAAAGTATGTTGTGTGATTTTTCGTCGAGTTGCTGTAATTTTGCCGAGTTTTTGTCGAGTTATGTTTTTTTCGAGTTTTGCGTTTTTGTCGAGTTGTTGTGTGTTTGTCGAATTATTATGGGTTTTTCGAGTTGTTAGCTCGTCGCGTTTTTGTCGAGTTGTTGTGTGTTTGTCGAGTTATTATGGTTTTTTCGAGTTTTTGTCGAGTTGTTGTGTGTTTGTCGAGTTATTATGGTTTTTTCGAGTTGTTGTGAAATATGTGTTCTTATGAATTTCCAGAATTTCTTCTCTAACGTTTGTAAATATCATTTCAGATGGAAAACATCATTCAGATTGAGTTGGACATGCCGGCTAGGACGACCCGCGATTATGAAGGACCACAGGTTGCGCCTCGTATTCAAGCGGCGTTGGACGCAGCTCTGCAGGACGAGGGAGACATCACATTGGACGCCTCGTAAGTTTCTACATACACGGTGTTTATTTTAAAAGAAACATCTTTCTAGTATTGTTTCGTAAATTTCAAAAGGCAACTTCGATGTGATTGAACCCACATTTCGTGGTCCATCTGGTGGAGCGTTGGCGTAGGAAAGATATATAATTCGATAAATATTTTTCAATAGTTTCTTTGCAACGTTTTCCAAATTGATGACCGAGAGTTACGAAAAACCAAAATGACGTCACTTATAGACATACACGTTTTTTCTTTTATAAGAAACATTAGGCTGAGATATGACAAATATTAAGAAATAAATAGGAAACATGGCCAGGTTCAAACAATTTTATCCTGTTCTCAGGTACCCAGAAATATAAGAAAACATTTATAAAGCTTGGAACACTTCTCTAACAAGCTACATATTATACAAACTATCTACACTTTAAAATAGTTCTACTGTGTACGTTAATTGAACAAGTCATCGAAAATAAGCCACTCGATAACTCGAACCATTTTCATGATTCCATTAATGGTTCGAGTTATCGAGAGTGTACTTTAGATTTCGCCACAACTCGTTAAACAGCTGTAAAGTCGGGAAGATTAAATCCGCGCGATATGTACGCATTAGATATGGTGCTTTGTTCCTTTATGACAAATATCTGTTCGGCAGAATACCCTCTTTACCGCACTTGTGTTGTTATTTTAGTTCCACGAACACGTTTAACACTAAGATCAAGTTCAAAGGTAGGCGAGGCGAAAGACCGAAAACCGCAAAAGTCGTTGGGTAAGTCTTATCTTCACTTCTACGTGGATTTTAGAGAGAAATAGTGCACTAGTTCTTTCGGCTGACGGTCATTTTGCTGAAATAGTGTACTAGTTCTCTCGGCTGACGGTCATTTTGCTGTAATAGTGTACTAGTTTTCTCGGCTGACGGTCATTTTCTTGAAATAGTGTACTAGTTTTATTCGGCTGACGGTCATTTTGCTAAAATAGTGTACTAGTTCTCTCGGCTGACGGTCATTTTGCTGAAATAATGTACTGGTTCTCTCGGCTGACGGTCATTTTGCTGAAATAGTGTATTTGTTCTCTCGGCGGACGGTCATTTTGCTGAAATAGTGTACTAGTTCTCTCGGCTGACGGTCATTTTGCTGAAATAGTATACTAGTTCTCTCGGCTGACGGTCATTTTGCTGAAATAGTGTACTAGTTCTCTTGGCTGACGATCATTTTGCTGAAATAGTGTATTTGTTCTCTCGGCTGACGGTCATTTTACTGAAATAGTGTCTTAGTTCTCTCGGCTGACTGTCATTTTGCTGAAATGGTGTATTAGTTCTCTCGGCTGACGATCATTTTGGTGATAATCTTGTTTTATACCTTCTTCTTCATTCAGCCCTAGTAGAATCTACGAGAAAAACGAAAATGATCAGTTTCCCACAGCAAGAGGACTGGTGAAGAATTAACTTAATGCGCATGCGCGTTGATCGGGATGAAGAAATCTTCATAATTTTTTTCGCAAGATCCCCTGATGCGTACTGTTAGGTTATTGAATATATTAAATAAAGATAAATATATAAATATGTGAAGAATTGAATTTGTAAGTTTTTTTTGTTAATTTTGTCAATGAATGGTTTTTAATTGTGTATAAATGTGTGTAATAAATATTGAAAGAATTTTACGAAAGATTTGTTGTTAGTTTCATGCCGTTATGTGCAGGGATGATCTTTTGGTCAGTTCAGCTCAATTTTCCTGCTTGGTGTCATCTCCCTTAGGACGGATGCTTGCAACCTCAAACACGGGCAATGGAAAATCTTGCCTTGTTTTACATTGTAAAGGACTTAACTGTCGCGGACAGAAACTTCGACGTTTTGCGGACAGAAATCACTCTGACCAGATTTTTAAGTATTGCGCGGATGACCACTTTTTCCGGTCATTAAAATTGTTGTCATAAACGAGGAAAGATGCGAGGTTTTGTAATATGATGAACAGTTATGTTAGGTAATTTGAAAAATATTTTGCGGCAAGCTTTCCTGGATGTCCAATTTTTAACAACTTCAAGGACGTAGACGTTCGCTGGAAAGAAGAAAAAAATGGCTTCCTTTGAATTAATCGATACTTCCTCACTTGATTAGTTCATGGTTTACCAGAAGTGGCTTTCGACACAACCATGTAATTTCCAGTTCGACCGGAAAGTCATTTCACAAAATACCTTTGCAAAGCTCTTCCCATCAAGATGGGAGTTCCTGCCCGGGAATCTACTAGCAACGATGATCAGGTTGCTATAGGAGACACTAAATAACGTTTCGTTTGATCGAACATACATACCCTTATTCAACAAAGTCCCTTAAGTTAGCTTTAAGGGAGTCTTATGTTTCTTTATTCGTACCCCGTTAATTCGAACATTACGCTAATTCGGATGATTTCTTTGATCCACAGGATGCAAACACGCTCGCTAATTTGAACGTCCATTCATTATCACAAACGGGGATAAAAATGAGGGAAAATTAATGTTTTATATTAATGACGATAACATATCTTAGAATTTATTAATGTATTTTTTCTCAGCTGTAAAATGAAGTGTGCAAGGAATCTTTAGTTCATCACCAAGGTGTACTTTTTTGCCTGTATATAACTTCAACGTGACAACCATTTTCATCGCTTGCACGTAGCAACAATGAATTAGTTTTGCGAAATGACCAGTTTTTCGTCTAGATTAATGTCCAACCACAGCAACACTTTTCTACCACAACTGCCAATATTTGACATATTCGTATTCCAGTTCCAATCAAGCTTTGCGATGGGGCATTGTGAGTTGTTTTCAGTATGGAGTATCCAGTGAAAGCCAGGAAGCAGCCACATCTCAAGATGGATTGTTACGATGGCTCTGAAGTCTCACAACACTTCCACGCTTCATAAACATTTCTCAACTTCAAATTAGTTTTTGACACTTCCGCGCTTCGTAAACATTTCTCAACTTCAAATTAGTTTTTGACACTTCTGCGCTTCATAAACATTTCTCAACTTCAAATTAGTTTTTGACACTTCCGCGCTTCGTAAACATTTCTCAACTTCAAATTAGTTTTTGACACTTTTCAAATTTTTGTTTGACATTTCTTCACTTAATACATCAATCATCTGGACAGGTGTCCTTGTTTTTGTAAACACTTTGTATTTGGTCCTTAATTAGTAAAAGAGCATCAAGTTTGTCGTTCCTTTCAACAATTTTATGCCCTTCAACATCATCCAACGAGTTCAAGCATAGAAATTAAATCAATAACTGTTGACCATAGCTACTGCAAGACTTCCAGAACTCTTATGTATTGTCCAGATTGTCCAGAGATGATTTAATAAATGCCTACAACAAAAAATTGCAATTCTTGAAAAGGCAGAGTTTAATGTTAAAAGAGACCATTGTTAAAAAAGCATCGGTGACAAGTATAACTAATCGATTATCGTGGAAAGATGTCAAAAATGACAAATGACAAAATGACTGACAAAAATGAACTTCTACACAGGATTGTCTTCCGTTAAACTGTTTTAATGCTCTGTTTGAACTGCTTGCCCCCTACATTATATTCCATAGCTAGTGTACTGGTGTGGGGAAAAATAAGTTTGAAGTTCAAAAATACCCAGAAAGTTCTTTTGTGTGATTAGAGTATTCTTCGTCAAATTCAACCATCTCCAAAGTTTTTTTGCAAAAGCATGAGGTTCCATGTATCTGCCATACTTCAATGCAGGAATGTTTGGGTTTATCAATGAAAAGCCAGAAACACGCTGTATGAGACTCCACATGTTAATATATCCTCCACCTCCTTTGACAACCTTCTCCATTTTAGTTTTTATGTCATGTGATTGTGATGCAGTTATTGTCCCTTTTCGAAACTGAAACCACAAAGAGTTTTTGCTTTGTCCATGAGTGCTTTTTTCAATTTCAGTTAATCTATATTGATATATCAACAATTTTTTTCATAAAGTCAATTTTTTGTTTTATTAAAACAGTTGCCAAAACACTACAAGGTATTATATTTTCTAGTGCAGAAGCTATTTCCGAAATGTTCACGGTTCAGGTTCATGTCGCGGATTTTCTGCGGCTTTACATCAGCACGAATCGGTACTTCCTTTCGTGATTTTGCTGTACAAGCAGGATTTGTCAATCCTAGTCGCATTGCAGCTTCAACACGGAACAAAGTTGCTGCAATATGGTTACATGTAGAGTGCATACCAGCCACGCAGTTACAATATGCTCTAAGGACTTTCCCTTCTTTCTTTGATATGCAGAGCCAAAGTTTGTGTGGCGCATCTTATACCGTATACAAACGTAGACGTTTACTTCATTGAAAAAAAGTGTGGAGTTTACAAATATTTATTGTTAATATTATTATATTTTATATTTAAACAGGTCAGAAAAATTACAATTTTCTGTTATAAATGTAAGACCTGATAAACTAATGGAAAATAAAAACTAGATAAAATCTTTGTCGACGCTTACAAAGGGAGGGGAGTAAAAATGGGATGAAGTAATATAGTTTCGAGTTATATTTGTCCATTCAGGAACTATTATTCTCGCGAAAATTGTCAGACTCTACTACGTACTTACTCTAACCCTTATGATAATATTATGTAATCGCGCGATGCTATCTATTAGGACATCCATAAATTTGAGAAAAATATATCCGAGATTGATTTTCTTTCTTTACAAGGCTTAGAAAAAAAACTATTATTCCAGCTCCAACTTATTTCATTTTGCGGAAATTTCCAAAACCCTACACATTCGGGACCTAACAGTACTGATGCTCGAGTAGTTTAGTTTTTTGAAAAATCGATTTCTGTTCGGGTTAGGGTTGCATTATTCACTGTATTCCAACAATACCCAAGCAGTTATTTTCACGGAAAAGGGAAGCCGTTGTGAATATCATGTACTTTACCGAACGATAAGAATGCGACAACATTTCAAAGCAGACCAATCCTCGGAGGTGAAGGAATAACAAGGTTTGCATATTATAAGCAACCTTTCTTGATATAATTTCCAAAGGTACATAAAATAAAAGTGGAACAAAGACATTGAAAACTAAATTAACTTTGAAGCAAATATTAACTGACAAAGCGAAATGCAAAATTTCGTGCACTCGAATTGTGTTTACGTGACAGACACACCAAACGTCCTAAACCGCCTAAAAAAGTTAAAATTATAAAAAATACCTTTCACATAAAAATAAAAAACAACAAATAAAAATATAGATGCACGAAATATATAATATGAACAAATATATGGGAAAATTTCGAGCGTTCAACATCGAATTTCCAATGGAAAATGAATTGTTAAAAAATATGTGAAACAAAAGCATGGTACATATATAAAAATAATTAACAATAGATATTTACACAAAAATTCTTGGCTAAATTCATGCACAAATTCCACGTAGAAAATACGACACGGCACTGGAATCGTCACGACACGTCACTGGAGCACGTAGCAAATCACACGTCACTGGAGCACGTGCAAAATTAAGCACGTTACTGGAGCACGTGCAAAATTAAGCCCGCCACTGAAGCACGTGCAAAATCAAGTTACGTCAGTGGAGCACGTGTTTGCACTTATGCTCCCAACACTCTCCTCTCCGGAGTCTTTTTCTTTCACGTATTTGTGTAAATTCTTTTTGAAGCGCAAAGATGTAAGGCGGCTGTCTGGACAAGCCAGATTGCACTGTCTGATGAACTTCAAAACGATTTTACCTTGCTGGAAAACAGGAGAGAATCATATTAAAGCAAAACAGACAATTTTGACGTTAATTGACAACCGTAGCACACCAAAACAGTTAATTATGTAGAAAAATGACTTGTCTCACCAAATCTTGTTCGTATCGTTTGGGTAGTTGAGGCCTAAAATCTTTCACACAAACGAGGTTCTGCATGTCTGTGAGAGTAGGTCTTTCGCCAACTTCATTAAAGTATGGGAGTTGGTAATCCTCAGCCACGCCTTTGAACAGAAAATGTTTAGAAGAGTTTGAGCCATAGTAAGTCACAGCACCACTGGGTCAACTCTCTATATATGTGAAGAAATTTATCGTAATACATACCTCCAGCTTCGAACCTTTGCATACACTCCCAGAGGACCAAACTGAAAGAGTACATGTCAGCGTACTGGTATAACGTGATGGTGCGATCGGCTGACAGCGGCGACTTGAGGATCTCGGGAGCCATGTACCTGACGTCGGGCAGTTTGCTGTTCGCATTGAAATAAACGAGGTTCGTGTTCTCATCTTGCTTCACGGCCAGCGCTAAATCAGCGATGCAACATTGAAGGTCGCACTTTACGAGGATGTTGCGGCTGGTGATATTGCGGTGAGCGATGGCCGGTTTCCCGCTGTAACCGGGCACGGTTGTGTGCAGGTAATGGAGGCCGCAGAGGGCTGAGTAGATGAGACGAAGCAAGATGGCAAAATCATACGAATGCTTCTGCAGGAAGTCGTATAGCGAACCGAAGGTATGGAAGTCGGTGACGAGCACTCTTTGTACGTTTAGCGTGCCACTGTCAGCAATGTCAGCACCTATAAGCCCGAGCAGGTTCTCGTGGCATAAAGTGTTTGATTGGTACATCATTTGCTCGTGCTTCCACGACACTTCGTCGGAGACATCGACAATTTTCACTGCAACCCTCTGATTCAACCATTCTCCCCTGTACACCTCGCTAAACCGACCACGACCAATCAGCTCGCGGAACGTAATTTGCTTGATCAACGATCGTTGAACCTGAGAAGGCAATAGTGTTGTAGAATCACGCAAAGGAGTTATAATCTCAGTAACTCGTGTGTCATACGTACCAATATAGGACCGCTCCTCGTGGATGAGCACATGAGTTCGCCCATGGATCCCACCGGTTCGATTCCATCTATGAGCACGCCCTGTTGTTCGTTCGATTTACGTTGAGACGTGATCTTCTTGTACCTTCAGAAACATATACACCCTGTTCACATTGGAGCGACACGTAATAGTTTTTCGATAAAAACATAGAAGCTGTTTGGTTAACAATTCTTCACTCAGTCATTTCTACAATTCCTTAAGACAAGTTTACAAGAAGCTTTATAGGAAATCTAAGCTAGCCTGCACTATTACGTCACTATTGCATCACTATTACATCACTATTGCGTCACTATTACATCACTATTGCGTCACTATTACATCACTATTACGTCAGCCTCTCAAATGTTTCTTGGTCAAAGCTTTCAAAAGGTTTCACTTTCATTATCAATAGGAGAGATCGATTTTTACAAGTTCATTGAAAATTCTGTTTTGCCATTACAAAATCGTTATTTTAGTGTCAGTCAGTTTCTTAAAATACTTTTTAATTATTTACAAATCTGTGACATCTTTTTCAAAGTACAGTTGACTCTCTCTAATTCGAATCCCAAGGGGAAAAAATTTTGTTCGAATTATAGAGAGATTCGAATAGTAGAAAGTCTCTCTTATTCGAATTTTCAGGTTTAAAGGATGAAATTTCGAATTAAAGAGAGAAATCAGTCTTTTCTTTTGAAAAATTGAGGTGAAAAATAAAAAAGAACTGTTGAGTTTTCTTTGATTCTTTTTTTTCTTTTCCTAAGCTGAAAAAGTGTTCAATTTTTTATTGTTTCGTGTTAGATAGATATGTAGATTGTCAAGTCAAACACACGACTTGAGGCTTTCCACGAATAAACTCCAAATTTCCAAATTTCGTAAATCTGACGCAGTTCATCAAACCATAGTCACATGATCCAACTTCATACAAAAGACGTGTGTATTTACAAAAAATCAAAACATTCCAACAGAAATTCAAATTTTGAAAAAAAAAACATTTGACAGTGTTAACAGTTAGTTTACACTCCGAAAATTCGAATTACAGAGAGGATTTTGCCGAGGGGACTAGAAAATTTGTTCGAAATATGGAGGTTTTCGAATTACAGAGATTTGAATAATAGAAAGTAAATTATAAGAGTTTCTTAAGGAAAATTGACGGTGACTTAGAATTCGTTCAAATTATAGAAAGTTCGAATTAGAGAGAGTCGACTGTAAATTTTATTTAATTTTTCCATATAACAAAAAGCACTTTCGACTTTGTTGCTTATCATAATCACAGTTGTTTGACGCATGACCCGCATGACCCGCATGACCTGCATACCAAATACCTATCCTGTATAAAAATTAGCAATGCTAGTAGTTTTTCGTAAAATATACGTAAGACAGCTCGGAACAAAGTTCCATGAAGATGAGTCATCTATTAAAAAAAATTTAAATTCTCGTAGCAACTCTTTTGTGACATCGCAGATCAGTTTTAGAAGGAAATCACCACTACTATAGAAGAAAACAGGTTTACCTTAAGCAGAAGTAGGTAACGACAAGAAGCAAGATACTGACGCACACCGATGCCGAGATGACAAGAGCGATCACATGATTCGATGGCATCTCCTCCTGCTCTTGTTGGACTGAAAGCCACAATAAAATTCAGCAACAATGTGAATCTTAACAATTTCAAAAATCTTTCATATGAGGGAAAGAGAATGGTACAATGGAGGCTCCTCGTTAATAACAGAGTTTAATCTCACAATTTGTAATGTTAACGAGGGCCAAACCCAGTGATTTATTTAGATAGAATTCTAATGTTCTGAGAATATTCTGTTTGAACAGATAAATCATGACAAACAATAAAAAATTAACAATTGGAAAAAAAATTATTTAGTATTTTAGACATTAAATTTTAATACAAATCCAATGACTGGCAAAAATGAACAAATTCGAGATTCCGATAATAAATTTGTGACATTATTTTCTCTCATTTTAAAAAAATCAGTTGTCAATAGTTGTTGAATTAACTCTAATGTCAGTAGTGGATGTAAACGAGGGTGCCTATCCCCTTTTCTTCAGCACCAGACATTGAGTGTAATTGTTGAGGCGGGCGCCACTCCAAACACCCGTACTTTACCGCATCAAAATACATTGCATCAATCATGGTATCTTATCTATCGGAACTTGCATTTTTCTTTCACAGGTGCAGTCGTATTATTGTCTCAGCCTTTAATCAAGGTGTTAACTTAATCAATCAGTTTCTTGAAGATGCATCAAGGTGTCATTCCTTTGCCTAGTTTTACTATTGAATGGCGCCCTCCAATCACAATTTCTGTCTTGTTTAAAAAACAAAAAAAACTTTTTTGACTGTATATATATATACGCTATTTGGCTAATATTGAAATATAGAAAAAAATACGACGTAAAATCTCAATTTAATAATTGATAATCTCACATTTGCGCAGGTAGTTTTCTTCTTCCCTCGGCGGTATAAGAAGCTCGATGATTTCATTGCAAAATGGCCGATCATCACAGCACTTCATCACAAAAGGTGTCACATGTATCACATTCTTTTGCCGACATTGGAAGATGCCGCCTGAACATTTACACAAAAAAACACTATAGAGACTATGTGACTAGAGTCAGTATATATAAAGACAATAATGTTGTACAGGTGAGTTTAACAATTCATTTTGCTCAAATTTTAAAACTTAAAGAAAGAGACGAATCATAGTGATTTAAAACAAATTTGCGCTCTCAAAAAAGTTTCATTTTTTCTTCGTCTTAATTTTGAATAGTAAAACTTCATTTTCTGCGCCCGTACGGTCCGTCTTGTATGAAACTTGGCATACATTCTTCCTGTGTCTCAAGTGATATAGTTAAGAGGGGAGGGGGGTTTTACGTTAGAGTAAGAAGAAAAAATATCGTTAATAATTTTCAAAAATTTTTTTATTTATTTTCAAAAGCTTTCCTCAGTGAAACAATTATAAACTGAATGTGTTACAAAAGTCAAAATTAAAACAGTATGGTTGCTATAGCTACATGTAAATAAAAGGGCAATAAAATCTAAAATGAATTAAAGTAATAAATATATACATATAAAAGGCTAAATGAAAAGCTTTTGTAAATAAATAAAAATTTTAAATAAAAATGTTGTTTATCATTATTTTCGAACTTAACTAATAATTTATTTATTTACTTTTTCGATATTTATACAGGGATCGAATAATCGAAGATTTACAATATAAAATGAATCAATGGTAATAACCTATATGTTGTGCACGAGTTTTTGAAAATATGTTGTCTCATGTTTTTGCATTAAATATCGATTCAGAGGACTTACACAATCGCTCACAATAAACAAGAAACGGATAATGGGCCTTTCCCTTTTAATTGTAAATTTGTGAATACAACTACCAGAATCCCTTGCGTTTTAACTTTTAAATCCTCTAAATAAATTGAACTACTGACGACAAAGATTCATTTCTAAGCACAAATCATTTTAACTATTAATATGATTCTATTTAATGTGTTTTCAAATTAAAATTTGTTTCGTTAAAAGATTTAACGCAAAGGATTCTGGTAGTTGTATTCATGATTTTATAATTATGGAAAAGGCCCATCGAGGATGTACTGTATTAATAACGCTATAGGCATTTTAAAAATGTTAATCTTGTTACTTTGAATTCCCTTCAAAATCGCATTTACAAGAACAAAACTTATTGAAAGCTGTCAATCGCAATGTCTGTCTGTCTGTCACACAGAAATCAAGTTCTAGGAAATCACTGTAAATAAAAATTACATATAAATATTAGAGGTTTACTTTATTGTGTATGAACGCCACAATTATAAATATTATTTATGATTAAATGGGGAAGGCATCCTGACAGGACTAACAGAAGGCGGCGATGAAAAGATCAGCTGGGGGCTTCAAATCTAATCCTCTTTTCATCCTGTTCTTTAACAAAACAAATTAAATTTAAATAAAAAATTGAACTCTTCATATATATATATAACAATAATAATAATAATAATGGAGTTTTTACGGGACTCTCCACATATAACAGTGGCTATTCCTATCCCAAGGTTTAGGTCCTGGCGTACTTAAGGCTCCCATTTGTGTCTACGAAGTTGCTTCACAAGACAAACTACCATTTTGAGTTTGAGGCTTGCATTAGTACCCAATGGGTTTTGCTCAAGAACTCAACTGTAACTCAGAAATCAAAATATTTCCGAGCTAGGTTTCGTACCTGCACCGTTTGTTGATTTCAAATTTGTGAGTTGAATGCACTAACCACTAAGCTACAGCGCTCATAAATATGAATTATTTCAATGAACTATAGATGATGCATAAATTTACCTTCGAATTCTGGTGGCATACATCCGTGTCTATATTCCTTCTTTTGTGTCCCTTTGAGGAATTCAAGCGTGACAAAACATTTATATTCAGTGTGACATGTGTTATTGATGGCGTGTTCGGGGCAATGATAGTCGCAGAAACATTCCAGACAGGAAACTGAAACAATGAAATACAACTTATAAAATTCAAATAGGCCCGATCATCAATAGGAGGTATTGCCCCAACCATCTGGAGTTTTCCATTATATTGCTCTAATCACGGACAACACCCAGCAATGCACACTTTTTAGGCCCTTGTCGCCTAACCATAGTTTACAATTTTTTTCTAAACCAAATCAAAGCTATTTTAACAGACCTGATTTTCTGTATGTTCTCTGCAAATTTTATTGAATTGCTTTTTATATCAAGCAGAAATCACTTTTTTTGAAGCACTAATTTTTACGAGACATTGCATTGTACAGTTTCTGCCTTCAGTTTCTCTTCCTTTAAATTAGCTTTTTACCATCTTCGTAGACTGTGTCCTTTAAACTAGACTGTGTCCGATCTTAAATTTTAACACAACATTAATAAGATAAAAAATGAAATGGGTTATAAAAATTTTGTGATTTGATTAAATGTGCTGGTATTTGGTCAGGTAGCTTTCCCCTTTTACTCTTCTCTCAATTCTCACTCTAAATTATTAATCACCTCCATATTGGAGACAAACAAGTAAGGGTACAGGACGACTGAGAATTACTGGGACCTATCACAATATAACTGGAACTGCTCAATATTCAGTAAAATCCTTAATAATCATACAGATTTTAATTCGGCATCAGTTTAGGACGGGTCATTATAAAACTCATGTTTTAGTGCTGCAAAGGCGAATTAAAAACATTGCAATGTTTTTAACTTTTGTGCCTATTGATAATACTCTTTCACTTATACTTTTGATAACTGTCTCAAATTGCTATAAAATAAAGTTATTTCCATCGGCTAATAAATCAAATTGTAATCATAACTTTCAGAAATTTCCCGAGAAGAAACGACTTGTTGCACAATGCCATCATTGTGACAATACATCAATGCACATATTTTCAGTCAATTCAAGTTATTTTTCCTTGTCATAAATACTGGAGAATTGCTTTCATTTCTTGCACATGTCTTCAAAAATCAATGCAGGATTCATAATGTCAAAGTCAACAATATTTCGCTTTTTTTACATTTTGTAAAAATTAATAGTCTTCTGAATATTTTTGTCATGTACTTATAAAATTTGGAGCTAGAGGCACACTTTTACCTGAAAAGGCAAGAACCTGAAAATGAACCAAGCACAAATGAAATTTCAGCTAAATCTGTCACCAAATCCAAACACATATATCAGTCTCATGCACGCACATATATGTGGCTATCATTGACTCCTGCTCCTATAAATATTTAGAAAAGCCCTGAAGGTCCTGTCGAAATATTTATTTATTTATAGCTAGCTACATATTTTTAAAAATATTTTTTTAGGCAAATAGCGGCTTACAATATATTTGCATATATAAAAACCCACCACTTTAAACAACAAACATATATAGAGAAAGACCTTCATTCAGGATAAATAAAGTAACACATACCTATTTGTAAACCATTGAAAGTAAACAGAAACAAAATAAGGCACCACATTCTATGTACAAGACGTCGGAAACTCCACCGTATTTGTTGGGGCCTGGGGAAGGTTCATGATGCGCCATTATAATCAAAACAAAAGATTTGATTTTTCTGTTATTGTTAAACTTCCGAACAGTGTAAGTTTAACAAAACGTAAATATTTTTTCCCATTTTTAGCACTTCCTGCAAAATCATCTTATATATTGTATGACATAATTGATTTTGTTGCAACGAGGTAATTGATAGCAGGAGAAATATTCATCGATGTGCCATCATGTTTGATATATATTTTTATAGAAAGCTTTATATAAAAAAAGATTATTTTTTAATTTTATTATTATTATTGTTTTTAAGAGAATATTTTACGGCACATCCATATATAGATATATATAATACACATAGTTTCCGTGATAAAGATATTCGATTGTTTAATAAATTATTACAATTTCTAATGAGCTGTATTTAGAATTCACGGTAACAAGACAGAAAATGCGTAGGCTTTATGCTAGTAACAAGTTATAAGAATGTAAAGTTCTCGGTCATCGTGAAAGTTTGTTTTGTTAAACATTCAGCGATGTCATTCGCGGCGAACTTAATTGATACGGCTAATAGATAGTGGACCTCGAAGGCATAACAAAATCAATCACATATTAAGGAAAACACAGTTTTGTCTAGCACATTCCCAATCACGTTTTGAAACCGCATTTATGGAGAGAAATTTCGGTATCTCATGGTCTTGTGGAAATATTCAGCGTAGGAATGCTTCATAGATTTCTTTTTTTTAATTTGCTCTTCCACTTCTTCCGTCTCCTTTACAATCCTCTTCATTGGTGATACTGTTAATGGGACAACTTTATAATTAATAAATTAATACAGGAGCCAATAATGATAATAATGGGAATGGCGTTCGGCTTTCTTAACACAAAGGTTCTGATTTCGATACCATTCTATCACAAAGTTGTTTAGTAAGCGGTTATAAATAATAAAAAAAACGATGTTGTTCATCAAGGATAAACGTAGCACGAATGGAAGCAATGCACAAACCACGGTCTTAGTTTCGGTTTGTATTTTTTACGTAATTTTGCAGACCACGGAAAAAATTGCGCCCAAAACAAACTTTTAAAATAAGACGCGGAAGGTCATGGTCTCTTTAGTACATTACACTTATGGATATCAGCGAAGTCCTCCAATACGAACTTCTCATAAACCCACCTTCTGTTATCGAAACATCGAAGCTTCTCAGCAAACAAATCGCAAATCGTAGAAACAATTGTCAAATCTGTTTCACAATCTCTAGAAGCCGAATCAAGCAACAAAGATGAAAACCGATCAATGGCGGTCCTCTTGTGCATCAAATAAAATGGCCGAAAAATGCAGCCAACGCAGAAATCGCATCCCTCAAAATTCTTTATATCTAACTATGGTGTGTCGCAATTATAGCTTTTGATGGATATAGTTCTAACGACAAAGGACGTAACTCGCAAACATCGTGCTGTAAATTCCGACTCCGGCTGCTATTGGCAGATAATGAAATGGTGCCAAACTGATTTAAACGCAGAACAATGGATTAACAACAATGATAAATGTTTAGGTCGGGATAGCTCAGAAAAAACTTTGAATAAACTTCCAGCGCTTTTTTTAAAAATAATTCACTGTAACTGTGCAAGTGATTGTTCAACCATGCGATGTAAGAAAAAAGGACGTCAACGTACCTATTCATTCTTGCGCAACAACTTAATGCTCAAGTTCATGTTTCCTTGTGACGAATTATCAGTAGACGAACTATCTGAAGCTATATAAATACATAAACCGACAAAGAGACTTTTATTCTGTCTTGGGAGTTTGTTTTTTCCAAAATAGTGATTATTGACTTTTCTGTCCATCTTAAGACCAATTTTCTTTAAAGAAAGATGACCAACATTAAATTATCTTTTCAACGAGTACTCATATGACCTATTTTAAGAAATTTAAAATTTGGGCTAATTTATGACCATTTTGGGCCAAAAACACAATTTCCAATTTGGTCGAAGTTTTTTATGTTAATAACCCCTATAAAGCAAGTCAGAATCAATGAAAAAGCCTTTTGTTAGAAATTGTTCGAGGTTGAATCAACTGTACTATGAACGTTTCGTAGTTAATGTTTGCGAGAGAAGAATATCAAAATAAAAATCAGTTTGATAACTCATGTACCTTCACCTATTTACCAAATAATACAAAATGTGAGAAATATTCCAGACCATATTTATTACAAAACATTTATGAGTCAGCAATCTTCATTTCTTTAAGGCGCACACCAAAAACATGGCCAGCTCATAGTTGTCTCGCTCAACCATCTTCTTCATGTCTTCTTTCCATTCCTGCCAATCAGCTTCCGACCTCAAGCGCTTTATCCCAATATCTCCATCAACCAGCTTACTGCTGACTTGGTCAATCAACTCATCCATAGGTTTGTTGAAGTCGAACTGCTTCAATTCTTCTGACCAATCCTTAAAGAACGCATAACGGTAAAGGTTGCCACTCCAGTTGGCCAAGCGGTTGTCATTTGTCTTCATGCCAGACGTTATTGCGGGATGTCGGATTTTGAGCGACATAAACGATAACATTTTTTTCACGCCGTTATTTTCAACGTCGGTGAGACAAGAGCACAACTGGCGATTGATTATCCCGCTCTCTCTGATTACATCGAAGTGCTTTTTCGTCTTAGTCCAAACTTCATCCATGTGGAATGTGTGAACGAGTTGCTCCAGCGTGTTGTATTTGGTCAGGTAGAAGTCCTTATCATCCATGTGGCTCAACACCAGATCTAAGTGCCTCATGCCGATAGTGCTGAAACTGGTGTCGTAACCAGACAATCTGGCGTTGGGTAGAACAACTTCCTCGCTTTTCAGGTCGTAATTCAATGTAGGAATTCTGTTGTCTTCATCAACTGTTGCATCGAAGTAATGTCGAATGTCTTCCACCGTGATGGAGTGTATCCCATGAGCGGTGGCTCCCGGAAAACGGCTGCTTAAACCGTATGCTTTCATGACATCAGCGCAAACCGCTGTTTGATTTATAGCTGAAAAATGAAATTATTATAATTCAGTATTAAAATCTCACGTTACCATGAAATGGACTTACCTGTGGAAAACACAGACGGAGCAATGACGAGAGATAACAGCAAAGCGAACATGTTGAGCGCAGGTCTACCAGACGTTTTTGAAAAAAATTTCCACCCATCACTTAATAAATGTAATTCCCAACAAAGGAATCACCAAGCGTGAAATTAGGCATTTGACCGCTCATTGAATGATAAGTCCAGTTTGCGAACAAACATTGCTCATTATATTGGTTGCATATTTGATTTTCGTATTAAAACTTTTCCCCAGGGATAATTAATTTGTTTTAATTTTAAGAGAAATGAACTAAAAAATCTAATCTATAAGCAATTACTTTTATTCAAGCTTTAATTTCAATTCATTTAAACAGCTTGTACAAGCGACGCCATGTTTTCGTTTACAAAGGTTTAATTTTCACTTTATTTTCATTTTATTATTTCTTTATTTCCCAATATATTACCAATGTAGCACTTTGCATTGCACATTGAAAATAAATCCCTACGTTACTTTGTAATGCTGTCTAGACTCGATGGTAATTGGTAACGATTAAATGTAATTGACTCGAAATACAATAAATTGCCTGTTATTTGAGTCATGTAATATTTCGCTTAAAAATAATTCGATTTTAACATGTTGTAATCGGATGTGTTTATGACCATATATGGTAACTTAATATTATTGACAGGTTGTTTTTTTAGAAGGAAATACACAGGAGAGGCAGGGCCTATAATTCAACAGAGTCCTGTGTATTGGAAGTTTCACCTTTCTCTCCTTTGCCATTAGGTAGGAAAGAAAGGATACCTGGAGCATCCTGCCTGGTGGGAAAAGCCAATGACATAAGCCACCAGTAGCAGCAGGAGTAGCGGTATTTCACCAGGGCGTTGGGTTTAACCCAACTACCACCTATATATACCATAAAAATAGGAAAGGCTTTTCTTACTCAGCTTTGCCATCGTGGCCTTCGCCACTAAATTCTTTTACCAAAACGATTTTGTTTTCAGTATAAATTTCGCGTTTGACTGCATCCAGTTTGTGCAAGTAAGGCTTTCGTTCGTTCCGTTCCAATTGTCTCTAATCATTGACCTATGTTGATATCTTCTAGCTAGGTCATCTCTCCAAGTGGCACGTAATGCAGTACATCGTAATGTAAACACAACGAAATTTAAAATCTTCCATAAAACACTCAGCAACAATATGAGTACAAAAAGGGAAAGATCAGCGAAATTTCTAGGAATTATTAACGACGCCTTTTTGGAATGAGCATATGAAATACTTGGAAAACATAATTTTTAAAACAATTGGAATTATCTATAGAGCACGACCTTAATTTCCCCATATTTCAATTTGATCCACAGTTATCTGAGATGTACCGTAATGCCTCGATTTAGCGCCCTCCTTGTATAAACGCCCCCCCCACTCGAATAAACGCCCACCCTCTTGGTTAAATTATTAAATAAGCGCCCCCTCGAATAAGCGCCCACCCCTCAATCTTCAGAAAGGGACCGTACGAAGGCCGTACAATGCTGAAAAAGCAGTTTGAATATATGAATACGGAGGAAGCAAACCAATTTTCAAGCCGATGAGAGTGATATCGGTGACGCGAATCCAGACATGTTACTCGTCGACGAAGACAAGGAGGGTGACGAAGATGTGGAAATAGATATTTTGTGAAAAAAAAAATGTTTCTATTAAAAACTGCCTTTTATTTATGTTCAATTTTTCTGAATTGCAAATAAGCGCCTCCCTCCCGCTCGAATAAGCGCTCACCCTAGAGCCTCGAAAATTAAATATGCTCCCAGGCGCTTAATTGAGGCATTACGGTATACGAAATGCCAATCATCATTGTAGATTTTTATTGGTAAAAAAACAAGAAAAAAATTATTCCCCTGACAATTTCATTACAAAAATAAAATTAAAAGTTTTTACAAGTCCCTTGATTATGGCTCATAGATTCAGCATAGGAACATAGTATAAAGCAGTTGATCCAGATCGTTTCGGTGTGTTTGAGATAAAAAACATCTTACTCGCTCATAAGGGATTTTTTGTTTTTTCGTTTTTTTTCATTACTTTAATGTGTTTTTCCTTTGTCTTTATAATAATTACCAAAAAAAGTAGTATAAAAAGTTTATAAAAAACATTGGTCATACGCCTTTTGCAGCGTAAATAATTAGCATTACACTAAATTGTAGTGAGAAGGTGAGACCACTGTTATTGTTATAAGTAAATAGACGCTTCATGTAAACCTATCTTCGATTGAGTTGTCTCTACATTTTACAATGCATGCCTGGAGTCATGTTTTACTAATATCGGTATTTCAATTATAACTTCGTATTTACGTACTTATGTAATCCCAGCCAATCACAAGTAAGTACGTGGGCGTTCCACAACGGCGATTGGCCAAAAGATCTATATCGACTCCTAATTAATTTTGCGTCTAACCAAACAATATTCCATAAGCGTAAATGAAGCGCAAATTACAAATCAATAAAAAGCTGCCATCATGGAATCTAAAAATTACAATTTGAAGACTAAACGCCGCACATGTGCGTGACAAAGACATGAAACTGTCTGCGCATGCGCTAATTTCAAATTCACGCGCCAATTGCATCAATCTATTATTAAATTTTGAAGAGAGACAGATTGTCAAGGGTTTAGAAAGAAAAAATAACTTCTAATGCCTCTTTTGTTACAGTTGCAACAATTAAATATTTTATTTTTATAAATACAAAGTAAAATAAAATAAATAAATTTCATTGGTGCATACAATGTGTTACAAACGTTCAATCTATAACTTTTAGCTCTTTGCCAATCTCTATAAAAGCATCCACACAGGCATTGACATCATCGAGCGAATGTGCAGCCGACAACTGTACCCGGATCCTAGCTTTACCTGTAAACATGGAAACAGGTCAAATGTAAAGGAAATAAAGTTGATAACTTCTTTTTCAACATGGACAACTTCTTTAAGAAACAGCCATGCTAAGATATCTTAGGACCCACAAAATGGTCTCAATAAACGTGGTGGGAGATAATATCTCCCGCAACAATTGTGGTTTGTGATAGATACAACATTAACGCAAAATACGGTAATATTCTAAGGTGAGAAATACCATAAAAAAACATTTCGTGCATATTAAAATGATGCGATGCTACCAATGCACGCAAAAGTTGATTTATGTTAACGACATGAGCATCGAACATTTTAGTCAAAAGATATCTATAGACAGGCAATATCTGTATCTACTGTTTCGTGTTAATGTTACATGGAAAGACTTTAACGAGCACGAATGGCTATTTCCTGACTCCGGAATCTCGCACAGTTATAATAGCATGTTTACAAAATTAGAGAAGAAATGAATTCACGTACCTCGAGGAACCACAGGGAATGTAAAACCAATCACGTAAATGTTCCGCGCTGAATGGAATAAATGCATACAGTTACCATAGTAGCAATGCAGTTTTTATTCCTCTACTTGTGAAACATTAGGGCACAAAACTGTCTTCGGAAAATGTTATTCTGAGGACCCAATTGGGACTGCGTTTTAACTGCACTAGAAAGTGTTATTCTGAGCCAGAAAAGTTAGCAATAAACAATAAATATTGGAAATGTAAACAAACAATAAATATTGGAAATGTAAATAAATAAATAAATGATGGAATGTTTATCACAAAGATAGATCTATATAAAACATATACAAAAAAAATATAAACTATAACTAAAAGACTATAATAAACATAAAAGAAAGAGTAGCAACCCTAATAACTTAGTATTTGTTATTTGACTTACTCAACATTTTATCGGCGAATTGTACGGCTGTCCTTTCATCTGGCATCATAACCGGACATATAGGATGGTTGTCACCCTAAATCACATTGGATTAAGCGTATATTGATAACGGATTCATATAGGCTATCTTAGAGGTAGAGACTAGAGAACATTTGAACAAAAACATACGTACAGTTTATTTGTTAGAGAGATAAGGTTGTCAATCATTTTGTGACCTTTTTTTGTTAAATAAGATTGAGCTGTCAATCATTTGTGACATTATTAGTTATTTGTTAGCTTACAATGACGTTGAATCCAGCCTCTGTCATTCGTTCACGAAACAATGTTGTATTGCGAATAACTTTGCTCGTTAAGTCAGTACCTTTCAATAGCATATCGAATACCTGCCAGAGAGACAAACAAGACAATTCTTTAATAGGAGAGGCCGCCGTTTGAAAAGAACACAAGTGATTACCTTATCTGCAGAGGCGACGACCGGGGGTGGTAGGGTGTTTGAGAAGAGGTAAGGGCGGGACTTTTGACGGAGTAGAGAAACCAGTTCTTGGGGCCCCGTTGTGTAACCACCTGCGAAAACAAAAAATTGAAAAAATCAAAACCGTTAAATGTTGATTATGAATCAGAATTCTGAGCGGCAATTCTACGTCACATGCCAGTCGTTTAAAACTGTAATTCATCTGGTGGGCGGTACGCAATTGTACGATTGAACCGATTATTGTTCTGTGTGCAGTTACACGACACCAAACAAACCGAAAAATTTAATAAATATTCAAAATGCAATAAAAATGCTTTCCTTTCGAGACATGAAAAAGGATGGAATAATGAATGATTGACAAATCCAATGATGAACACTACAAATGATTTGCAAAGTGAATGAAAATGAAAATGGCTCCAAAATCTGTGGCTCCCTTGTAAAAGTTATCGCTCAAAAATCAATGTTTTTAATCACCGCAAAGTTTCAATTCATCAATTTCTACGTATTATAAGGTTACCATGCCTACCTACCTGCAGCCCCTCCCAGCGCTTTACCAAGAGTGGAGTTGATAATGTCAATTTTTCCAACCGTTTGTGTATACTCTTCTGTGCCTCTGTAGAAACAAAAAGTTGAACTGTTTCAGTATCAGTACACCTGCCTAGATTCTTAATTAAAAAATAGCAAATTTAAACAAAGTAACTCCGCATTGAAACACTGGAAGGTTATGAAAGCAATACGTTCACCTGCCAGTGTTACCAAGGAAACCAGTGGCATGGCAATCGTCAATAAATGTGAGAGCGTTGTATTTTTCTGCTAGCCAACAAATATCTCTAGAAGAAGGAAATCACAATTTGTTGAGATGAGCTCGTATTTTTAACGACGGAAACAAACAAATCATGAGAATAGGCTCGCATTACGCCGTAGGTAGGATGATATTCCCCCACATAATTTTAAAAGAGACCCGTTGAAAATCACATCCTCAAATATTCGGATAGCAATATCTAAACGGCAAATTTTCCTTATTTATTTAAAAATCTTTATACAAGATGGAACACATATACAATATAATTTATTAACTGTTTTTTTTGTTTGTTTTTCTAACATATTTAAGTCGCTTAACAGGACAAAGTGGTAGAACAGAATTTGTATATAGCTTGTATATATCTTATTTAGAACTTTTTATCCTGTATGAATATTCGTAATAAATAAATAAACAAACAGCAAAATCTTAAAAATTGCTGTTATCAATGTGTGTCTTGTCAAAAATGTGTAAAAATGTTAAAATTTAGTAACATATCATCGTTTACGCTTTCCACGTCTATTTTCCATGCTAGCATGGGTTAGACGGGGTTTCAACAGATGATATTCCTCACAATTGTGTAGGTTTAATCATTTGATGATTCATTGGAGCAGATGTTTTTACAGCTGGATGCCCTTCCTAACGCCAACCCCAGTGAGAGGGAAAACAGTGGTGAGTTAACCCACACAAAATAGCAACTTTGCATTTTAAACTCTGGGGTAGCTATGCATGAAGGTCATGGGTGCTTATATCCATGAGGTCAAAGATGTTACATGACCCATAGACAATGTTTATCTAAGATTTATCGTCTAATAAAGAAAATATTGAGTTCTAAACAAATTTCAAGTTTGCTGCTACTTAGTGATTGTATTGTTTTTACTTCAAAGGAGCAACAGTTCCATCCATGCTGAACGCTCCATCTGTTGCTATGAGAACCATACGAGCTCCACTCTCCCGCGCCGATTGCAACTGCTTCTCGAGGTCTAATTAACGTTCAACAAGATGAGAAATCAACGCCATCAAGAAGTAAGATATTTATAAAGAAAATGGTTGAGAATATTTATTTTGTTGGTTATTCATATATATATATAATGTATTTATGTTTTTAAAATGTTACAAATTTCATGTCATATCTAATTTTTATATTTTTAAAATTAGACAAATATAGTAAATTTATGTTTTCAAAATCTTTTATAAATTTACATGTCATATTATTAGACACATATTTATATAATTTCATATTTTTAATATTATTATAATACTATATAAATATATAGAACCCTAAGAGAACCCTAAGAGAAAGGAGTAGGATCGGTATTTCAGAAGTTAAAAACTGAAGTTACAATCACCACTCATGTCCCTGTGTTTGTATCTGTACTTGGTGGCCTTGCACAAACGTATCCCATCGATGATGGAGGCGTGGTTCAATTCGTCGCTTACCACCGCGTCCTCGGCAGTTAACAACGTCTCGAAGATTCCAGCGTTAGCATCGAAACAACTGATGTACAAGATGGCGTCATCTCGATCGTGAAAGAGCGATATCTTTTTCTCAAGTTCTTTGTGAATGTCCTGGAGATAAAATACTTCATTCTCTAAAGATTCCTTTACTATTATTATTGACATGTCTTCTAATCACTTCGAACAAAAAATTAAAGAGGCCATACACATCAAATGGAAAAAACCCAGGCTTCCCGCTCAACTAAATACCATTCTATCTCTATTTCTGCATAAACCTTATTAACATTCCTTTCCCATCTGTTCTATTTTTCTCCAACCTACGTTTCACACATCTCTACACGATGAAGTATTTTTATTTTTAGCGTATATTTACAAGATTTGTATATTTTCTTTGTTCTGATGATAGCTAGAACTTAGCTAGAAACATGTTAACAAAAATAAAAAGTGGTTTATCTTCTTATATAAAATACTCAAATTGGTGCAACAACAGTATTTAGCATATCTTTAAATTGCGAAAGAGGATGGAAAAAAATTCTTTTACCCAGGTAGCGGTTTGCTGCCACTACTTAAACGCAGAACTATATTCTTTTGACTGTAAGAGGGTCACTGGAATTTGCGGATTGTTACAAATCAGCCATAACCCTTAACATCAACAAAAAAACTGAAATTTGTTTTATTCAGATGATTATTTACATCGATACATGAGCGCAAAAAGTTACTTTGAAAGAAAAATAAATTAAATAGTTTCATCATTTCTTCACTTCAAAGGTTTGTAGACAAAATGTCTACAATGAACGTTTTTAGATTACTTTGTTTAGTTCAGGTACTATTTGTAATGTGCCTCTTGCGGACAAGTATAGCAATATATTAACTTATTTACTTATCACAGTTTGTTATATATATTATTTCTGAATAGATTTTTATTGTACATTGTGTTGAGAAAAAACATGATTGATTGATTAATGGAACAGCATCCTTCCCACCACTTGTCACTATTCAAGGATTCACTAATCAAGTAACAATTACGAGATTGTCTTTAAAAGCACTACCTGTGTGCCACATATGAATCTCACTGAGCTCAATCCAGCTCCGTGCGTTTCCAGAGCGCTCTGCGCTGCAGCTACGACTTCCTCATTTGACTGAAAAAACACGAATTGAAATACAAATAATAGCCTTTCAAATTCATTCATGTATTTTATAGAATATTAATTTCTTAAATACTCATTAAATAAACAGAATTAAACATTTTAAAATAAGTTAACGGTGTTAATAAATTCAAAACATTTCCATGTATAAATATAATTTATTTTTTATATATTTTCATCTCACATGTAAAATTGGCTTACCTACCGATAATCCCAAGTAATTATTTGCACAAAAATTCAACATGCTTTCATCACTTCCTTGTATCGTTATTTTGCTGGCTTGCTTACTCGTGATCACTCTTTCACTCTTCCATGTGCCGCCATCTTTAATGGCAGAAAGTTGAGCTACAACAATTTCTCGCATTTGTGATAACCCTGAAAGTCCTCGTCTTTGTGTAATCGCATCTGTCCGGCCAAGAAACCGTTTAACCAACAACATCTTGTTTTTGATGATTGAAGTGTTTAAATGTTTATGCTATAACATATATATAATATATGTCTGTTGGTGAAAAATATTTATACTAATCATTGCCATTTCAATAGCAATAACTTTGCCTTGTATGCGTGTATTTTAACTACATATGCGTATACACCAAGTGAGGACATTGCATTGTTATTTTCTTTATTTCGAATGTCTGTCTTGTTGATTGACGTTTTCTCACCTACGAATCGAATTTTGTTTGTAACCTATTTCGAAAATTAAGCAACTTGAGTACCAATTTCGGCATAAAATGTAAGCAACATGAGTTCTACCCCAAATCCTAAATTGCTTATAAAAAAAAATTGTGTATTGCTGGATAAGCATACACATTCAAGTGAACTGTGAAATAACAAAGATTGTTGAAGAATCAAGAAATAATCAGTACAGTTGTATGTACCGCAGATAAACGGCCCATTTTTCAATGGACTGTAAATTTCCCTGTAGACCTAACAAAGTGATAAATTTCTTGTTCTGACAAAGTAAACCACTAAATAGATTATTCCCAGAAGGTCATTAGATTCATGTATCATTATATCTCAAAAAATATCATTTCAAAGTTTCAAGAAAAAATAATTATGTATTGTCAACAGAATAAATGGAAATACACTGAAATTTTGTATGTGTGGTAATACCTTATTTATGCATCTATGTTAATGGCTTTGCAAAGTTAAACTCTGTGGAACCCTCTACTGCACTACAAAATACAGGTGTTATGTACCTCAGAATACAGGTTTGTTTTTTGCTTATCACACCTAGCAGACGTTGTTAGGAGAGCTCTGACCCATTATACCTTAATTATTATAGGTCTGCTTGTGTGCTTACATATTAAAATAGTTGTTAAGCATTTTTGGTGTCATATAAAATCAATTGTAATCACCCTGTTTCAGTCCAGACAATTTCTCACATTCCAGACAGTTGTTGTTGTAATCTACCTTTTTTCCAGACAATGTCTCACATTCCAGACAGTTGGTGTTGTAATCTACCTTTTTCCAGACAATGTCTCATTTTTCAGACAGTTGTTGTGGTAGTCGCCCTGTTTTATTTCAGACAATTTTATTGATTTATAGACAGTTTAGTCAGTGTCAGTGAAAGAATAAAAATGTTGAAAAGAAAGTTGACACTTAGAATCAAGGAAACTTCAAAATTGAGAAGGATTAGCAATCCAAACAACAAAGCTGAAGCTAACATTGCTAGAAAAATCATAGGAGTAAAGAAAGAACAAATTGAAGAGGCTGTAGCATGGTGCAAGGAAAATAACAAGAGAGGTCATTCAGCTGTAAAAACTGGAATGTTTCCTTTATTTAAAAATGAAAGAGCAATAAACAAGAGATTAGATGGACAAGTGAAAAGTTAAGAGTGCCCAAGTTGCCACAGCATACTCAAATCAATTTGCTCTAAAACTGCCTGCAAAGTAGATGGTAAGCGACCAGAAATGATTCTTCCAGCATGCAGCTCAAGAAAGTAAAGTCAGTGAGTGACGATGAAGGAAACTTCTCAGAAGATAGTGCAAGCGAGGAAGAATTTGATGATATCAGTGAATTACAAGACAGTGACGAAGAGGAGGAATCTCAAGAAGAAGCAAAAGGGCGATTGAATAAAACATGGAAAGCGATGAAACCACCAAATAAAGAAGAAGATCTGATTGGCAAACGATTTGCTGTCATTTATTGCGGAAAGAGATCACAAACCCTGTTTATAGCGAAGATCGATCAAAGGTTTTTGATGGAAGCTTATGGTAACATCAACAAATTCCTAATGGCCTGCTTAAAACCGAAAGTTGGGCTCGGAAAGATTTTGGAAGACATACCAAAACATTTGCCACCGGATCAAGACATGTTTGAGCCCTGGAATATCATTTTTGGTCTGATGGAAGCCATCCCATATGGGACGAATAAATTCGGAATAGGGAAAAATTATTCTGAAATTATTCTGAAGCTTTATATACAAAATGATTATTAACATCAGAATATATGATAACATTTAAATAAATATTGTGAGCTACTGTTGCACATTTTTTTCATAATTGTTTAAGAAATCATTCATGTTTGCAAGAAAAAGAAAAATTTTGAAATGCACCGCAAAACACAGGTAAATTTTACAATTCTTATGCCTGTGTTAAGAACTGGTTTGTACTGTTTAAAAGGTTTCATTGATATATTATTGTTATTTTACGTTATATATGTATAGATTACTACCAAATGAAACCCTAATTGCACACTTATTTTAAAAAACCTGTGCAGAGGAAGGCTTTTCCCGACAAAAACAACTCAAATTTAATTTTAATTTGATTCAAACTTAAAGCGGCTGAACAGAAGAGGTTGAACCAAGTCAAATAGCTAGTTATATTCATATTGAGTGACTTTAGATACTAGTGACACTAAACAAAAATAAATACTAGAAAGCACTGAAACTAGAAATTATAGCCTTTTTTTAAAAAAATTGTATTCTGCGGTACATATACCTGTAAGTAAAAATAAGCTCTAATGCATAATATTATACAATACTTTTTATTGTCTACAAAAATAATTTGAAAGTTAGAAATGATTTAATTGTATGAAACGGATGCAAGAGATAGGGACCATCGTTTGGAAGACAGTGAGGGCCCTTAAATGTATTTGGATTGACAATTTTAGAATGAAAAAGTTGTTGCGCATAAAAAAACTGGTATATATATAAACTGGAGACCTACGGTATCAAAGGGAGACGCTTACTTAAATAGATTTGTAACTACCTTCATAGCCGTTTGTGTAAATAATCAAGCATTATTTTGTCTCGCTTGATTTTCTCACAATTTTTATATAATTTGCATAGCTTTTATATTTAAGATTTGGCATGTTGATCTGGCATTAACTAACTCTCCATTTAAAAAATGCGAGGAAAGCTACGCAATTTTAAATTTTCTCTGTTTTATTTTCTCATTTTGGTAGCCAGATTTCCACTCCCCTTTGTACGTTTTTTTTGCGTTTTGTTTTTTTTCTCATTTTGTACTTTTCTTTTTTTAATCACCTTTTACACTAATCTCATTATTTTGTTTTACAATTTCTATCTTCTCTGCACACTGCACATATGACTTTATTACATTTAACAACCTTATACTCCTCTGCTGTAGAGTGGAGAAGTTTAATTTAATAACAATAAGTATTGAATGAGAACTACTGTTTCACGAATGACATGTTTATATATAATTTATTCCAGATTCAAGTGGACCTCTCTATCTCTAGCATCTACTTTTTTATACACAAGCTATCAGCAACACAGCAAAACAATGACAAAAAGAAACTTATCTTCGAAGAAGTATGATTAAAAAATATGTATATGGAATCAAGCAAAACCCTCTAAATAACTACCTACATGGTTTCCTAAAAATGAAATATATTGTCATTTAAACAAACACGTGGTTTCAAAACAAAACCGCCATCTTCTATCTCACTCACAATGACATCATCCAACATCAAGAAAGTCTGTATTTTCCGGAGTTTCAAATAACAATAGGCCCTTGTCTTCTTCTGGTTGGCATTCAGGTCACCAACTTTGAAATCAACGTCCTCTAATGATACAGTTGCCGTTGTTATATATCCGTCATTTATGTTTTCATTTTGAGTTATTTCCCGTTTTTGTGTGGTCACATGTTGAAACCACACGAAACGTCAAAAGCGGAAGTTTTATGTTTGTTGCAGTTATTGTTGTAACAGGATTGAAAAAAGATTTAATATTCCTGTCTGTTTATCCGCCTGTTTACTAGACCTGACTGAGACTATAATAGCCGTCTTCTTCATTGATAGACTTCCGCATAAACGTAACAGTTTGTGGTTGTTTTGAATTCATAGACGATACACCAAAAAATCGACATACTTTACGGGGAGAAAGTTTCGCGAGGAAAAAAAAACGCGAAATTTTAGGGATTTACTTTCGCGAATCACTCGATTAAATCTATTTCGCGTAAAATAATCTTTCGCGTTCAGCTGGAAAAGTGGATTTCACGTGGGATAAACTTTCGCGATTTTCGGTTTTCGTGCAGTTTTTTTTCTCTAAACAATGAAATTTTGATAAATAAAACAGAGATTTGTTTACATCAAACATAAATTTTTCTTTCTAATAAGGAAATTATTTAAGTAGAAAAAATATCAAGACTGTTGGGCATTTACCACGAGAACTTTCGAGGGTAACAAAATATTTCTTCTTTTGAAACTAAAACTGGTTTCACCTTATTACCGACGATCGCCATTAGTCCAAGGAATTGAAAGGCATTGAAATTCCTTGTATTGTATATTTCAAAATGCCCTCTACACTTAAAAATGCACAGCTTGCAAAACGCTATCTTCAATTGGTTAAGGATTGTTATACAGAACCTAAGGATGAGAAGATACTTGGATCTTTCATCACTGAAGCGCTTTCGGAATTTGTACAAATAAATAAAGCAAAGAAGAATCAACCAAATCATGACATTCGTGATATGCTGAAAGCGGTGGTGCAGAAAAAATCCGCAGATAATGATTTATTAGACTGATATACGTGCTTGTGAAAAGAAAAAACGTGAAAACCATGAAATTTGAGTTTTTCTCTTCAATTTAACTTTCGCGAATTCTAGGCCATTTCGCGTGGGATAAACTTTCACGAATATGCATGTCAGTATTTTTTGCGAGGACTTACTTTCGCGAAAATGACCAAAAAAACGCGAAAACGCGAAACTTTCTTCCCGTAAAGTAGGCATATGTAATTTCCATTTTATCATGGCGCTTTTATTTCTTAGAGCTTAAGTTCGATTGATACGATTCGATTGATACGATTTCTTTTCTTTTCTTTTTTAATTTATCAGCGAAGCCAATTAAAGGTTGTATGAAGCCGCGTGTCGATTAATGAAATCCCGTGTCGGTTATTTGAATCTCGTGTCGATTATTGAAACCACGTGTCGGTTATTTGAATTTCGTGTCGGTTATTGAAACCACGTGTCAGTTAATGGAATCCCGTGTCGGTTATTTGAATCTCGTGTCGGTTATTGAAACCACGTGTCGGTTAATGGAACCTCGTGTCGGTTATTGGAACCTCGTGATGAAATAAATAGGTTGAAGTATAAATGGTTAATAAAGGTTAACTTGAAGACTTCGTAATTTTGTTCGCAATACCTTAAAGGAAAAAATTTTCGCGGGAATTTAATTTCGCGGATGGTCGAAACAATTTTTTTTGCGGATGGGAAATTTGGTTAATTTTCGCGGGAAATTAATTTCGCGGATTTTAGCAAAAACCGCGAAATTTTCTTCCCGCGAAAATTTCTTCCTTTAAGGTATTGCGAACAAAATTACGAAGTCTTCAAGTTAATCTACTACGAAGTCTTCGATACTTACTAATGCAAACCAACAAAGGCGATCTTTTACTTACTTAGATCTGCAGGAACCTTTAAACTTTTTGTAAGTTTAGTGCGTCCCCATCTCGAGTACTGTGTACCAATATGGTATCCGTGATTCCGAAAAGACAGCAAAACAGAAGAAAATGTTTTACGTCTTGAGCGAATCAACTTAGCCAGCATGAAGTACAGTAGAAAAAGAGGCGACAAGATAGACAAGTTTACAAATTGCTGAATATCTCTTACAGGATAGACAACAAAGTCGTTAAACAAATCGTATTTTACGCGAGAACTACAAACTTGCAAAGCAGAAAACACACAACAACATCCAACAGTCATTTTTTCATTACAGACCAGTAGATAATTGGAACAACCTCCCTGAACATGTCGTAAATGCACCAACGTTGGATACTTTTAAATGTCGTTTAGACAAATGCTGGAGAGAAAATCTTTATTTAATTGCTGAACTTTATAATCATAGCCTTGTGAAGTCTGTGGACATAAGCTTTTTGTTCCAAGATAACACTTTTTTGTTGCTCCATTTTCGATTTTTGACTTGACTGACTTACTATCGCGTTTGGTTTGGTCTTTTTATTTCTTTTCTTCTTGAATTTTAACTAATAGTTGTCTTCAGTTTATACAATCAATAGTCAATAGTTTATTAAAGGAGATTTTTTATTTATCTGTAAACCTTATAACAATAATAAAGATGGCGGTACATTTAATTAAATTAGCTACGTTATAATCTCAAATATATTCAATTTAAGTTATAAAAAAATTCAAAAACATAAATAACAAAAAAAGTTGGCTCATAATAACAAAAAGCTTATTTAAATTAACCAGAAGAACATCCTGCGAACACCTCGTTATCTCCGCGATGTCTTGTTATCTCCGTCAACTTCAACGCTGTAATACGTGTTGAGGAACTCGCGCACAATCTCCGTGATAATGGAACGGTCAGGTATCTGCTGGGACAGTCCGTAAAGGGCGCCCTGTGATGCAAAAGATAATGAAGGTTTGATTAATGTTTCCATGGTAACAACGGCAGTATAATAACTTGTTTTCAATAACGTACGCACTATAGCAATTCGTGTATATTAGAGTGTTCTATGTTACATATACACAAAAAGGATATCTTATCAGGTCCCGTCTATACAAGAAATAACGTTTTTAAACCCGCTAAGTCATCTATCAACGCTACATTGTTTATAAGTCATCTATCAACGCCACTGTGTTTATAAGTCATCTGTCAACGCTACATTGTTTATAAGTCATCTGTCAACGCTACTTTGTTTATAAGTCATCTATCAACGCTACATTGTTTAAAAGTCATCTGTCAACGCTACTTTGTTTATAAGTCATCTATCAACGCTACTATGTAACCTTCTTAATTGAAGTTAGCAGACACAACTGAAACACGATGATGAATTCTTTCTTCATAATCACTGTTTGGCTTCACGTTACCTGGCCTTGGGCTTTATTGATTGGGTTCTTCATCAACATGGCAGCCACCTCCTGCGTGTCCTTCACGAATCGATCCATGACACCTGGTTGTGTGTGCCTCATTGTAACGGCTATGTGAAGACTGAAATGGAAGAGAAGAATAAATTATGCCGGAATGTTAAATTACAATGTCATAAACAATGGTATGTATTTTATGAATACAAGCGGCATTGGATAGGCTTATCTTAGTCGTACTAATCCTGACACCACCATAAATACCTACTACCACTGATGTGTATTTGTGGTCTCGAAAAGAAGATAAACGAATGGGAACAGTTTTCTTCAAACGTCGTAAAACTAAGTTGATATTTAAATGATCGATTCATCGGTTTAGATTTGCAATTAGAAAAAACAAAAAAAAAAGATTATTAAGATTAGTCTTGCTTACCCGGATGGAAACTGCAATGGATTTAAATGCCACTTCCGTTTGGCGAGCTCTTCAGACATTAAATACACATCAAAAACGTCTGAGGTAAACGAGACAACGGACAGGTCCACACTACTCAGTAATTTTACTCCTGGAATTTTCTCCAACCTGAATGAATGGTCACACGTGAAAATTAACACTAGGAAAGCATAGTATGACAAACGATTAAGCGAGACAACAAATCTAGAAAAAATTACTTCGTTTTTCCGCGTATATTCCAACAAATATTATGTTTTAAGGTTGTTAAATTATTAAAATTTGTTGCCATGGGTAACATTCATTGTCACGGTTAACGCAATCTTTATGAACAGAAATATCGAGAACACTAGAAAATATTACTCACCTCTTTCCTATAGATTTTGCTGTGAGAACGATTTTCTTGGTGCTTTTAACGTAACCTGGAAACGAAAAAAGAATTGTAATATTTCCGTATTTTGTTAACGTCAGCATAATTCTTCTGAAACAACTTTTGTCCATGGATCCTATCACAGCTCACTTCAAAGCAAATAATTGCTGAGGGGAAAGTAGAGGATAAAAAGAAAAATATGCAGATCTGTATCGAAACTAGAAATGGTTGACCAACTTATGAAGTTATTGAAACTTCTCTTTTTGTGATGTCGCAAATAAGAAAATGTTGTGTATGTAGTAACTATTGCACATATATTACCGTCTTCACCGTGGTACATCATGGCAGCCCATGTGGTTGCTATGACGTTGCCAGGACGACTTCCTGGTAACGATGGTGACGCATACACACCTCCGCTCCAGTCTGGTTGTGTGAAAAACTGAAATGAAATTGTTATCAGTTATGTGCAGTTAATTATTCTGATTAGATATTTTATTCATCATTAGTCACACTCACTTTTTTTATTAATGGTCACACTCACTTTTTTATCAATGGTCACACTCACTTTTTTATCAATGGTCACACTCACTTGTTTATCAATGGTCAAACTCACTTTTTAATCAATGGTCACACTCATTTGTTTACCATTGGTCACACTCACTTTTTTTATCATTGGTAACACTCACTTTTTTATCAATGGTCACATTCACTTTTTTATCATTGGTCACACTCATTTGTTTATTATTGTTATTTATTCGTATGTTTTCCAGAACAAACCTGATTTTCTCGGATTTTTTTATTCCTGTAGAGAACAACGGAGGCGCCTTTCGGAGTGTAACCATACTGAACATAAACAAAATAAACATGAAAATGATAGAATTAATAAAAAAAACAAACTTTCCCTGAGTAATAAATGTGACAAAAACAACAAAAGAAGAAGAGCGATTAGAACGAAATTTTATCACGTGGCGTTGTTTCCATAGCAACACAAACCTTGTGCATATCCGCCGATATGCTAGAGACTTCTGGGATTGAAAAATCAAACTTTGGAAATTCGAACCTAAATCGAGAATAGTTGCACAACATTTGAATCCTTTCTTACTTTTCAGTTTTCAGTTTTTGTTTATATATTTAATTGTATATTTATGATGTAAAAAAGAAGGCTGAAAAGGTTCGGAAAAGTTTCAGGAATGGACGAAAGCTCTCCGGTGAAACAGGCACTACGATACGCTTGCGAATCTTTCAAAAACACAACGACATGGTTAACAGTTATCAAATACGATTTTCGCGGTCTACAAATCACTTTTCACGAAGCAACTGGTATTGCGATAACAAATTGGAAAACATAACAAATTTTTTGTAAAAAAAACCTTTTTATATACCCCGGTTATGTAAAACTCGTTTACGAAATACCTCTACTGATAATTATGACGTCATTCTTACCCGGCTTTCCTCATAAAGGGAGCAAGAAAACCTCCAAGGCAACAATCCGCGTGGAGATAAAGATTGTATCTCTTAGCGAGCTGTAAGGAACAACAAAAGCGTGGAGGTAAAGATTGTATCTCTTAGCGAGCTGTAAGGAACAACAAAAGCGTGGAGGTAAAGATTGTATCTCTTAGCGAGCTGTAAGGAACAACAAAAGCGTGGAGGTAAAGATTGTATCTCTTAGCGAGCTGTAAGGAACAACAAAAGCGTGGAGGTAAAGATTGTATCTCTTAGCAAGCTGTAAGGAACAAGAAAAGCGAGGAAGTAAAGATGATCTCCCGTTAACATAGGATGTATGGAGTTACCTTTGCAAGGTCTTCCATGGGATCGACACAACCGTGAGGGAAGCTAGGGACAGATCCAACCAACTAAATAACGAAGATAGTAATTGTATACATAAAAAGCATATAAAAATAATTGATGTAAAAATAGAATTTATGAACAATGGGCCGTTCGTTTCTATAATTGTAAATTCGTGAATACAACTACCAGAATCCCTTGCGTTTTAACTTTTAAATCCTCTAAATAAATTGAACTACTAACGACAAAGATTCATTTCTAAGCACAAATTATTTTAACTACAAATTAAAATTCATTCAAAGATTTAACGTAAAGGATGCTGGTAGTTGTATTCATGCTCTTAGGGGAATAGCCCATTTATAACGTAAAGGATGCTAGTAGTTGTATTCATGCTCTTAGGGGAATAGCCCATTTATAACGTAAAGGATGCTGGCAGTTGTATTCATGTTCTTAGGGGAATAGCCCATTTATAACGTAAAGGATGCTGGTAGTTGTATTCATGTTCTTAGGGGAATAGCCCATTTATAACGTAAAGGATGCTGGTAGTTGTATTCATGCTCTTAGGGGAATAGCCCATTTATAACGTAAAGGATGCTAGTAGTTGTATTCATGTTCTTAGGGGAATAGCCCATTTATAACGTAAAGGATGCTGGTAGTTGTATTCATGTTCTTAGGGGAATAGCCCATTTATAACGTAAAGGATGCTGGTAGTTGTATTTATGTTCTTAAGGGAATAGCCCATTTATATTTCAAAAAATTATAATAACTTATAAATATTCGTTTCATTTTCCTTGGGTTAATAAATTTCAGGTCGATTTCACAAACAAAACCTTACAAATGTGTTAACTCAGAACATTAAACTGACAAATAACACTTACATGAAGCATTATTACCATTATTTCAGGACCCAAAGGAAGAACAGAATTTGTACACATATGTAAATATTGTATATAATTTTGATTTGGCTATCCTGTATAAAGATTCGTAATAAAAAAATAAATTACCAATATCGTTTGTTTTGAAATTGCTTTCTTCATGGCCTGTGAAAACAAACATAGTACAATAATAACAAATAATAAAAACAAATAATAATAACAAATAATAATAACAAATAATAATAACAAATAATAATAACAAATAATAATAACAAATAATAATAACAAATAATAATAACAAATAATAATAACATGAAATCAATATTTTAGAAGTTAAACTTTGTTTGCTTTTCATAAGTGAGATTGGGATGGTCAACAGCATGTGGGTAAGCGAAAGAAATTGACAAGATGTCCAGGATGGCGAGTTGAATATTTTATCAAGTGAATAAAAAGCTGCAAAGTTTCCTATTGGATTTGGTCACGAGCATTCTGTACGACGAACAAATAAACCGCCAGACTAACTATTGTTGTGAAACTTTTAAGTTATTAACTATTATTAATAAACTTAAGTAAATTTTAGGAGAGTATTTGCTACACGAAATATGATTCGTAAATGTGTAAAAATGAAAGTATAGGCCGGCATAAATCCTATCTTTTGGTTACTATTAAAACAAACAGCAAGAAAAAAATAAACATAGTTTAATAAATAATTCATTAAAAGCTATTAATAAATATCAATATATTAATAATTAATCTACCTATCTATCTATCTACCTACCTTGACGTCAGCTTTGCCAGTTGTTTTGTCTACAGGGACATGGGTGAGCTTCATGTTAAAGTAATGGCATGCCTAAAACGAAAGAAACTATCATTTCATTTAGCCCGTTCACAACAACAGAGAAATAACAATTTGTAATGGCAACAACCTTGTTATGTCTTTTTGACAAGCCTAGTTCATGAAATTTAATTATCAAACTTACTTTATCAAAAGCTGGATGGACACTGTAAGGGACGACACTGAAATATAAAAATTTTCCTTGCCATTGATTGATAAGACATTGTGGTAAGACACTTTACAGGGTGACATTTTTTAAAAATAGGAAATGTCAGCTGGGAAAGATAATAACAGTAAACATTTTTTCCCCAAAGAAATACGTTACAATACGGACTTTGAGAAATACGTTACAATACGGACTTTGGAGAAATACATTTCAATACGGACTTTGAAAAATACATTTCAATACGGACTTTGAGAAATACATTTCAATACGAACTTTGAGAAATACATTTCAATACGAACTTTGAGAAATACATTTCAATACGGACTTTGAAAAATACATTTCAATACGGACTTTGAGAAATACATTTCAATACAGACTTTGAGAAATACATTTCAATACAGACTTTGAGAAATACATTTCAATACAGACTTTGAGAAATACATTTCAATACGGACTTTGAGAAATACATTTCAATACGAACTTTGAGAAATACATTTCAATACGAACTTTGAGAAATACATTTCAATACGGACTTTGAAAAATACATTTCAATACGGACTTTGAGAAATACATTTCAATACGGACTTTGAGAAATACATTTCAATACGGACTTTGAGAAATACATTTCAATACGGACTTTGAGAAATACATTACAATACGGACTTTGAGAAATACATTTCAATACGGACTTTGAGAAATACATTTCAATACGAACTTTGAGAAATACATTTCAATACGGACTTTGAGAAATACATTTCAATACGGACTTTGAAAAATACATTTCAATAGGGACTTTGAGAAATACATTACAATACGGACTTTGAGAAATACATTTCAATACGGACTTTGAGAAATACATTTCAATACGGACTTTGAGAAATACATTACAATACGGACTTTGAGAAATACATTTCAATACGGACTTTGAGAAATACATTTCAATACGAACTTTGAGAAATACATTTCAATACGGACTTTGAAAAATACGTTACAATACGGACTTTGAGAAATACATTACAATGCGGACTTTGAGAAATACATTTCAATACGGACTTTGAAAAATACATTTCAAAACGGGTGTGCGCTTACATTTCAGGGCAAGAGATACCCCGTGCTTTCCCTAACTCTCTGTAACACTTCACGGCCATCACAATGCTCTCTGTTCCTCCAGCTGTCATCTTAAGATGCAAAGAGTCAAATTAACAAACATCATCAACTCTCAGTTGTGAAAACAATCTGGCTTTTTCCACCTTTTCACAGTAAATTGCATAATTTCGATTGCAGATTTTTATGTAACATGACTCAAAGGTGAAGTAGCATTTCCTATGTTAAAATTTAGTGTCCATGATTTATTGTATTGGCATTTTTATAGACTTATTTCCCACAAAAGACACGTTTCATGGAAAAGAAATATTTTTCAGCACATGTGATTGTAGCTTTTCAATAACTCTCCTAAAGTTCTAAAAACAGTTTTATAAAATCCTCTCAACTTAAGGCACCACTGCTGACTCAGCAAGTATATGACTTCAAACATAGGAAAAAGTCATAAGATCATTGAATCTCTACTCTCTCAATTAATTTCACAACAAAACTTACAACTCCGCAGCAATCTTCGTCTCCATTGAACATTTGTACACACATGCTCACCACCTCAGCTTCCATTTTGCGAACTAAAGAAAGACGAGAATTCAAAGCAGTGATTTACATTTACAACCGACTACTCGATAATGGTGCCGATATTAACATTAATTCAGAATATTGTCCAAAAATAATAGGGCTTCTACCAGCGTGTACCCCATTAACAGTATGATAGGGTGTCTGCCAGCGTGTATGGTGTAGTGTTGTGTGATTAATTTGTGTTACATTATTTATTGTATGTAACCGAGTTCCATTGTGTTAGATAATTATATTGTAATTATTGTTAACGTATCAGTTTATTATTGAAATACGTTTCATAGTTCAGACGTATATTTACTTATCTTGATAAGTTTTGGAATATTACAATGGCAACATTACACGATAAACAGTACGATTGTCGTCCTTACCATCAGGGAAAACATCAGCGTGCAACGGATTGGCCCATGTATATTCTTTGTACACCTGCACAATATTACACAACATTACGCAATACCTGCACACTATTACGCAACACCTGCACAATATTACGCAACATTACGCAATTAACAATGCTGCACTATTTATTTTTTATTTTTGTACTGTAAACACGTTTATGGGTATTAAAATAAAAGTTCACTTCTTGTATAGTGCATTTGTAAGTAAAAACAGCTTTTCAAAATACTTAATTTCAAGAGATATATGAATCAACTCTTTCTTGAACATACCTCAGTCATTAGATTCGTGAGCTTGTCGTCAGACGCGTAGACCGCGCCAGACACGTACCCATCCTCCCACGAATCCTTGTCGCCTGCAGGAAAAATAAACAATTTATTCGCAGAAATCAAAACCTTCACAAAAGTTAGCAAAATTATTATAGACTGATGACACAATTTCAAACCTCGGAGCCAGCTCCAATTAGCAAATTGTGATTTGTGAATTACGAATCAACATTAGTTCACTTTTTTGTTGTCCTGCTCTACATGTACCAACACTTGTCAATTTTGAAGCTCAGAGATGCAACAACTTGTTTTACTTACCACTTAACAACAGCTTATTTTTCATTTTCACACGAGAAAATCTAACGCTCACCATTGTAAAACAATTCACACAAGGAAGTCGCCTTTTCCTGATGTGCAAGTTCTTTTAACGATTAACTTTTATGGTTATGCACCATAAGTCATTGAAGTTTTTAACTGTTAACTAATGCTACAATTGGTTGATCAGAGACTAACTAATGCTGCAATTGGTCGATCAGTAACTAACTAATGCTGCAATTGGTCGATCAGTAACTAACTAATGCTGCAATTGGTCGATCAGTAACTAACTAATGCTGCAATTGGTCAATCAGTAGCAAACTAATGCTGCAATTGGTCGATCAGTAACTAACTAATGCAGCGATTGGTCGATCAGTAACTAACTAATGCTGCGATTGGTTGATCAGTAACTAACTAATGCTGCAATTGGTTGCTCAGTAACTAACTAATGCTGCAATTGGTTGATCAGTAATTAATGCTGCAATTGGTCGATGGGTAACTAACTAATGCTACAAGTGTTTCTATGTGATGATGTGTTTGTCGTCATTAAAGCTTTCAATAACAAAAACAATACAAAAGTCTCACATATTTGCTTGTATCTTTTGATTTCATCCAAAACCTTTTCCTACAAATTTATTCAAAATAATTAATTACCAATGAGAATTACATAAATTAGAATAATTAAAAAAAATCTTGCATAATTAAGTCAAAGAAGTAGCGTCTTCAGTTATGAATTCAATATGAAGCAAAGAGAAACATTCGTTTTGACTAAATAAAGGCCACCATTGAAATTGAACTTGAAAGAAAAACAAATCAACTTCATCATTTTCGTTCATGAAATGCTAATTAATATAGCTAAAATAATCTACTCTTTTTCGTGTATCGAATGTTGCCACAGCGATACTTTGCTACAGCGTTTGACTTTTCGTAAACAAAATTTCTTTATTTCTTATGGTTGAGAAGGATGGAGAAGATATAATAATAATATAATACAATAATAAAAATATAAAAGATAAAAAAGGACAGAATAGTAGAAAACTTAAAAGATACAAAAAAATAAATCTGAAATGTAGAATGACTTACATGTGGCATCCCTTTCAGAGGTAACTATGAAATAAGTCAAATAAATAAGTTGAATTTGGTTAAGTAAAACAATAATTTATGATATCAATGAACATACATAAACAGCGAGACAATAAGTGAGAAAGTTGAGATTTACCCTTTTAAGGTAACTTTGGCCCTTGGTCTTGAAAACATTCGTTCGAATATCTTCGCAGGCTTTATCAATTGAATCTTGAATCTAAACCACAAAATAACTTATCGAGATACGAGAAAAATATGGCGAATATTTTTTGAGTTTTTTGTTTTTCAAAATATTTAACGAGCCTTAACACGCTTTGAAAGCGTGAACATGAACGTCGTCACAACTCAATGATTTTACGATTACATTATTCTAACATTCACACGGGTTATATTTTGCACTCTAATTTAACCAATAGGGATCCCGGGAATAGTTGTTTTAACCAATCAGAAAAAAATATTAAATTTTGCACTCCTTTTTAGCCAATCAAGAAAAAATATTGAGTTTTGCACTCCGAAATATGTTATATATTTCCTCGTGATTAGCCAATCACGTTACAGATATTCACGCAACCGATTGATAAAAACTGATATTACAACTCTGAGGTTAGAATTGAGAGAAGCACCACCACACAATCAATGTTATAATTCAGTGAAATCATGTTTCTGGGGTTAGGCTATGTTACAAAGACACTTACTTTTCTACCGAAATATGGCAATCTTCTTATCTGTTTGAAAAAGCCTTTTTTGACAACTTTGAAGAATCCTAAGAAACGAAAGCAGCTACATCTAACAACTTATGGAATATCGTATCGAAGATTGTTGAATAATCAATAAATCAATAAACAATAATTAAATGAATTTATTTCATTCGTTTTAATATCAAACTGGTATTATATTTGAAAGTTTGATCCCAACTCCTTGATCCTTTTTTACTGTTAGTTCTGGTGTATTTAGGACGCCTGTTTGCACCTACGAAAATCGCTCAATCACTTAACCAAATTGATTACTTAACCAATTTGAGCTTGCATTACACAATGAGTGCTGCTCACAAACTCAACTGTAACTAAGAAATAAAAATATGCCAGAAATATGATCCAATCCTTTTGTGAACCAAAGCTCTCTCTACTACAGCTAAACCTATAAAGCTAATAAAGCTATATTTGTTTGTTTGTTGTCTGCCAATCACGCCCAAACGACTGGACCAATTGGATCCAAATTTTCAGGGTATGATTGTGATGCCCCTGGGATGGTTTTTGACAAGTTTATACATACATACAGAAATCCTCAATTATCATATTATTGTTAAAGTCTGTAGGACGGGTACATTGCTTGTTTATATAAAAGCGCAGAAAGGTGGGTTGACACAGTTTATCTTGGTCGTAATCAAACTTCTGATCAACTGTATTACTAGGATTACAATTATGATTATTACAAACAAAAGGCGGGCAGGCTATAGAGTAATATATAATATATATAATGTGACAAACAAAAATATATATAATAGATAGAAATAGACAAAAATAAAAATGTTTCTTTGACATATTTTTAAAGGCGTTCAACATTTGAAGTGTTCATACCTTGGTTGTTAAAAAAGACAAAGGGAACGATTTTGCGTAGAACCTCAAAGCAAACAAACACAGCGAAACATAACATCACGGTGTTTGTGACAACCTAAATTGCATGGCAAATTATCATTTAAATTTTTAACATTTATTTATATTCATTATTTCAGTGGAATAAAATAATTTTTGCAGATCATTGAACGAAGTTATAATAGTCGTAATAAGAGCTTAAGAATTGAGTTTTAGATGGTTATGAATCTTTTAGCGAGTCAGAAACAGTTTCTTGAACGGGTCCCATCTGACAAACGCAAAGACAGTTGAATTATTATGTATTATGTTTTGAATTACAATTTGATTATTTATTTATGTTTTTGACAAATAAATATTTTGTTAATTTGTAATTTTTTTTTCAATATTCTTTGATGTTTCTAATTTTTTGTAGTTTTTGCAATCCAATCAATACAGTTTGCAGAAAATCAGCCAAACAATCAATCAGCCAAACAATCAATCAGCCAATCAATCAATCAGCCAATCAATCAATCAGCCAATCAATCAATCAGCCAATCAATTTACTATCAATCAGCCAATCAATCAATCAGCTAATCAATTAACTATCAATCAGCCAATCAATTAACTATCAATCAGCCAATCAATTAACTGTCAATCAGCCAATCAATCAATTGTGAAATTACATCATCATAGAAAATGGGAACACCACCGCTGTAAAAACAAAATCATAAAAAAATTATATTTGACAACCAGTGAGAAGTTTACAATTTAAAGTTGCTTTATTTCATAATTGAACGTACTTCCCAGTTTTCCAGGCCTCTCGTTTTTGCATGAATATAGAGACGGACTTCTGCCAAATAATAAACAAATGTCCACTAAAAACAAAACAATGTATTTATAACAACTTTCCATAAGTCACTCGTTGTAGCAATTCTTAAGCACTAGCTACAAAAACTGTGCAAAATCATCATAATCATATATAAAGATATAAAAAATGGAGTACAACCTAGGCTCGGAACAAAAATTCTATTTTATTTTATTGATTTTTGAATAAACATGCTAAAGATAGTCACAAACAAATCACATTTCAAATTATTACTTTGCAGTGATTTCAAAGATGGCAGACATGTTTTTTAACAAAATCGTTGTAGTGGAAAGGTTTGGAACCCAGACTCCTGCTTTTCAGTCATTTAAAGAAGTGAAAAAATTGAAAGAAGACTTTTAGAAAAACACATATAACATGACATATGACACCAGAACCACCAGACATATCTGAAAAGAAGCTAGAAATAAGTCAGATCGAGATGAGAAGATCGTATTCTGCTGCAAAAATCTTTTTCTTGTGCTGACTGAAAAAACTGGAAAACAATACGTCAATGGAACAACAAGATTACTGAATGAGTGACCACACACTCTGCGCAGTTATGGTAGTGTCAAACCTATTGCTACAAAAACTAAGTAAAAGTTCCAAATCAAAATACCATACAGCTTCTCTTGAAAGACAAATGTACTTATGTGAGAAGGGAGATCTCCTGGAAATACTAAAAGAGTGTCAAACCATTCAGAATGGATTGAAATCCTTCAATAAACAAAATACAATTGCGTTTATTTTGCTCAGCAAATGCATAAAGACAACATCAAGTGTTGCTATAAAGATGCTGACAAACAACATGCAGAATGGTGTTGTCCCACTGGATGAAGAAACACTTTTGAAACAAAAACACCCTGTAGCAACCCTGAAGTGTCTTTTGAAGACCTACTTGAAAGATTTCATGAGATTCGGTATCAAAGCTTAGAGCGACAGTGATCAAGGTAAGGCGGTGCTGTATCTTCGGGACGCTGAAGATTGGTGAAAAATGTTTGTGTCAAATAGTTTTGTTACAAGTTTGACTGATCTTTACAAAGTAATTGAAAGTAAGAAAACTTTTCAAGTTCGCTTGAATTCTCCGGATTTGTGTTATGAGGACACCAAAGCAGTTTTATTAATTGATGCTTCGAACACCTTGTGAACAGCGAGGTTTTCGGACACAACGTAAGCATTTAAAATCTCCACAAGACGCGCCAATCGCAATGATCAAACAATCTCTTAGTCAATGAATCTGGCTGCGGCCATGACACTAAGATGTCAATATCATTTTACAAATGTCAATGAGAGATAGCATCGGATTAAACACGATCGATTTTGGTGTCGTCACCAAATAACGCAGCAATGGAACAAATTATGTCAAGTTATTATCATTGGCGTAGATAACAGAAATAAGTAAAAGCTAAAGTGGACTCCATTTAAAACATGTTGCCAGATTGAAAACACTTGGTACACTACGCCACATTGTCTTCAGCAAGAAAGAACATTTCTAATCTAGTTTTCCTTTAACAACAAACGTTTTTTTTGGTGGTTTAATTGAAAATTAAATACTTCTAACTTTAGTATAACAACTGTAAAAAACTCAACATATTGGGATATTAACAGAGATTATTTACACATCTATACTAATCCTCAGGGGTCCCTGATCAGGAACATAAGAGTTGGGGGATCTATCACCAACGATCTGTCCTGCAAACAGGAGCAGACACACACATGCAGATAGATATAACTGATTATGAGGTTCAATTCTAATCTACCGTATTAAATAAATAAGAGGGAAAATAACATCACATACACACAACTCATTCCAATGTAGATATTCTGGCAAATGCGGTTCAACTCGACCAAGAAATCTTTCCCATAATGGCATCCAAACTTCAAGCGCAGAATCAAATATACCAGACATAATTATGACTTTGAATTCTAGAGAAAAATATAAATGCCATGCCAGATGACAGCAAGGTTCAAATTCTCTATCAAAAATAGTGTCTTGTTTTATCAGTAATGAACATTATTAAACAATATCAGAGTTATTAGAATACAAACAAACAATTCCACTAATTTTACTTTTGCATTTTAACAAATATATATAACAAGCATATTTTAATTTTGCAAGATGGTCAACAATTTGCTATAAACATGATTTTTGACTCAGACTTTCAAATTGTTATATTGATAATGTGTATGCAACATTAGCACTAATGTCCTTAATACACAGCTGTAACAGTTTAAAACAGAAAGTTAGTATCTTGTGTGGGTTAACTCAGCACTATTTTTCCTCTTACTGGGGTTGGTGTTAGAAAGGGCATCCAGCTGTAAATATATCATGTTTTCAATCCTAACATCCAAGCCTCATGCGTTGGAAGGAATGAGGTTAAACCTTGATGATGATATATAACTACTCACCTTTCAAAAAATTTTATATTAACTTCTCGCTCATCGAGAATATTGTTATAACACGATGCCCATTCTTGAAATTGGTGTTTGATTAAACTATATAACTTACAAATGTTGATAAAACAGTTATTCTGTAGCTCAGGCTAAGAAAAAGTTTTAATAATAGTGTTATCAATAAAGAGTGTTCAGAATAATACAGGTTTAGTAGTGTCTCAATAAAATATCTATTTTAAAGCCTGCAAAAGCTCAAATATTGATCTTGCCTTCTCATCTCCCAACCAAAAATATATTTGAAGGTTTTAAAATGTATATTTATGTTTCACATTTCACTTCACTCTTTCATCGTTAGAAAAGTATGCAGTTGATAAAATTTTAAATTTTTGAACGATTACCCTTGACAACAATGCAACCTGTTTGTTAATCATATAATAAACACGAGTGCATGTTAGTTTTTACAGCTGAATACATCTTGAGCCAAATCTTCAAAAGTCATGTAAACTTGATGAGATCATGCATTTCAAACAACATGAATTTTTTTATGAACTTTGATCCCAAAGTAAACAACATCTTTTATTCCAATATTGTAAATAGAAATTTACGGAACCGGCAGCTGGTTTGCGGGTGTATTGCTGATATTTCACGATTATAAAAATTATTTTTATTACAACATGTAAATCCTTTGTGACTTTTTCTGACCGCAAATTAATCTTTCGAAAAGTAATCCATAACAATTGCAATGTACCCACCACGGAGGATGAATGTTAGAGGAAACAAAACAAGAAATAATGTTTTAATCAGATAGCTTTAACTATTTTGTAAACACCGCCTTAACGTCATTGGTAATTATGTTAATTAATGCATGTTCCGTTGCCATAGTACATATGACACATTATCTCTATCTTTCTCTATGTTTCTGTCTCATTTTAAGCATGCTCTACGTCATAGCTGATACGCTTAACAGGATCTGGAGATCTTTTAACATTAGTTACATGTTCCGTTGCCATGGTACTATTGACTGAGGTCGAATTTTCTTGGTCTGCTATTGTCAAAAAACCTCCTACCACAATTTGCGGTTTGTTTATTAGTGAAAATGACAACGGGCAGTTTTGGCACTTTCCTTCTCTGTAATCTGTAACATTTCTGGAAAGGAAAAATATATATTTTTGAGAGTTGTCGTAATAAATTAAAAGATTTTGGTGCAGGGATTTTCATCCCCTCCAGCAGCGATTTTAACTTCCCACGAAATTTTTATTTCTTTACCAACAACTTCCAAGCTTCTCGGGGGTTGACCGGTGATTCTACATCTGGGTTTACATCGCCGTTTACATCAATGTCGTCACTCAGTACGTTGTGGATGGCAACATATTCCTCAATGCTTCGACTTGGGCTCATCTCCACTATCGGTCGCCAATTCAGCTCATACACTTCGGGCAATTGCGCAATAACGCCGCATATTGCAAAACAATTTTTAACCGTATTTTCAGTGACTTTCTTTCAAGCTTTGCTCATTGGATTGCTTGCAGAATGTCATCAGCAATTCGAGTAACGCATAAACATCGTTTGACATTCTACCTTTGAATGTTGAAAGCATCTCATGGTACACAGAGGTAGTGTCCTTGGGAAGGAACGCAATTTTGATGTTGCTGTATTTTCCAATCAAGCTATCAGGGCACACAGTTGCGTTAGCCAGGAACGCATTTCTGCTGTTTCACCAGACCGGCCCTAAAATCTTTTCCATAATTTCAACTTTCATCTAGGATTTTGGGTTTGAAAAATCAGAAACTGAGAATGTTTCGTAGCAACATTTGCTTGACAAAAACATTGAGAGATTTTGTTTCTCTAGATGACGATTGCTTTTTCCATTTCCCTACCACGTAGCCCGCACGCCTACCACGTAGCCCGCACGCCTACCACGTAGCCCGCACGCCTACCACGTAGCCCGTACGAAAGATACGAGAGACATCCGGCGATAGCGTAATGGCGTTCGGCTCTTAACCGAAAGGTTCTGGGTTCGAGACCATGCTATCACAAAGTTGTTTAGTGAGCGGTTATAAATAAACAACGCCGTATTTCATCAAAAATAACCGTAACACAAATGGGAGCAATTAAATACACTAAAACTCCGAGGTCTTTATGATAATGCTTAATGAGCAGTCTGGAAACTTCGTCGTCAGTCGCCTTCAGTCGTGGAAACAAAAATTTGTTGTCTCGATCGCCTTCCAACTCCAAGAGTAAGAACACGTGAAAAGCGCTCTTCTCGAACGAGACTAATATTATGGCGGAAAGGGATTTATTAGTCAATGACGAACATATTATTAACAGTGATTGAGATATATCTGTTACTTTTAACAATTGCTTTAGTTACGTTATGTTTATGTCAAATATAAGATATTTACAAATCAGTGCGTGATATATAAACCACAGAACAGGGAAAAATGTCTAGGAATCCATAGAAGACCAAGCGGTCGTTTCATTGCTGTATACACTCATTTATTTTATTAAAGTAGAATCACCAGGACTCAAAATCATATACCGTCCTGGACTTTGTACCTAAATACGTCACTCACTTGATAAATACGAGAAGCATCGAAACATTCGTGCTATACAATCTGAGGGTTGTAGGTAGCTAAACCAGCCATTTAGCTGTATAAAGGGAATATAGGCAAACCATATTTGGATCCAAACAAGTGCAACTCTTTTATTCTTTCACCCTTTAACTATTATCTGGAGGGAAATTCGTTACGAAATTAAGATTGCGATTTTTCGATAAGCTCCCAACACAGTTAGACCTCCGCCATCTTGGAAAACCATTTAAACACTGTTGTCATAACAACATTTCACTAAAAATACATAAAACCTTAAAATGATCATTTCAATCTCAATATATTTCAATTAAATTTCGTGGAAAATACTACCTAGCTAAATACGCATACTTAAAAAAGAAAACATTAAATTAAATTGTGTCTCACAAGAAACTATCGTCCACGAAAGCTCGGTTGCCGTAAGAATTGCTACGCGCTTTCATCTCTATCATTTTTCTTTGCACGTCTCGGCCCCTATTGTGAATCTTTTTGCTTCTGTATATATCATAACGGCCGTCGTCTTTTGTATGGCGGCCCGACGTGAAACCTTGCTTTTGAGCGCTTCTGTTGAGTGTGGAGAAATGTTCGACTTCTCTCGTCGGCAAGTAATCGTCGAAAACTAAATCCACGTCGTCAGAGTTGACGGCGGGTTGGCCGTACTCGTCATAGAATTCAGACAACGATGAGATGCTGTAGCTCCTGCGCTTCTCACGCGGGTGTGACGTTGCAACACGCGGGTTCAACTCTACTTCCCTTCCGTACTCGTCGACGGCGTAGAGATCTGAAATCGACGTCGCGCTGTGACTGCGTCTCATCTCGTGGCGGTGATGTTGCGGCGAGGGCGATACTGTTTCGTACCGATCTCCGTTGAACATCTTGATTTTCGTGTTGGAGCGCAACATCCGTCGCAAGTCTTTCGCGCTCAACTCGATCTTACGCGACTGTCGCGATCGCAAATAGTTCTTGAGGTCAGAGCGGCGAATCTTCACGGTGATTGGTTGCTTTGTTCGACGTGACGACGTTGATTTTCGATTTACTGTACGAACACTGTACGGTGCGCCGTGATATTCAACGATATTACTGCCCCGATGACGTGGACTTCTCCGCACCTGGCTGTTGGCTTGATGACGTTGACTGCTCCATATCTGGTTGTTGCTTTGGTGACGTTGACTGCTCCACGCTTGGTTGTTGTCTTGGTAACCGTACGCATTGTTTTGTATGCTTTCGTTGTGGTACTTTTGCTGGTTATTCTCGCGATTATCGTGCCAAGACTCCGTATGGAAACTGCTCGTCGCGCCGCCGTACGGGACTGGTAATGAGGGTGGTATGAGATCGCCCGCGTCTATTTCGTCCACTTGTTGATGGGGAATAATCTCACCATGGTTACCGGTGCTCCAGCGGGGAGGGTTGTTATCAATCCATTTCGGAGGACAAACGATCGGCGTAGGGTCCGGAGGGGGTTCTGGGGCAGGGGTCGGATCTGGGACCGGGGTCGGATCTGGAGAGAATATCGGCTCGGGGTCTGGAAGAGGAATGGGAGCGGGATTGGGTCGTGGGTTTACGATGGGATCCACATCGTCGTTTGCTATGGGCAGCACCGAACGCTGTGAGGATGTGGGAGAAGGTTTGGTGGGCGTAGGTTGTGGGGTGGCTTCCACCGACACCAACGGAGACTTCGCGGAGGAGCACACACCACCCTTTGAACAACATGGGCGGCAACATGTACAGAAACGAGTGCAACATGTCGGACAACAACGAGGTATACAACACCATAGCAACCACAACAGTAGCAACAGGAACAGAATTATGCCGAGGATGAAGGGCCAAATGGAACCGGGATTTCCAAGACATGGTTCGACAGACACCCGGTATATTGGCAAGCCCACTTCGTTCATTCGCGTAGTTAGTTGATCGGTTCCTCTCTCTTCGTTCTCGAACTTTTCATAGAACTGAGTTACCACTTCCGAGTCCTCTTCGCAGTTCTTCGTGCTGATCTCTCGCGACGCGATCACGATTTTCGTGCCGTTCGCTGTATCGTTGTCACTAGCGATCGCACGGAACACGAGGTCAGTTCGCTTACCCACGTCCGTGAGAATTTCGAGTAATTTTCTCTGCTTCGTGCAGTTGTTCATGAGAGCGTCGAAGGGAAACTCAAACCAAATGGTGATGCGGTGGGCGGTGAATGGAAACTCATCCGTCATTGTGATGGTGAACTCGTCGCGTTTGATCTTCCCGCACGCGTCTTGCGCGTTCACGTAGAATGTGAGAGTTTTATCGCGCGCGAATCCGCCACGCTCGTATTCCAGCTGCCAGACCACTCCACATATCGTGTTGTCGTCCAGCGCCAGCCACGGTGAATCCACAGGCAAGTTGTTCGCGTCAGTCACAAAAAGAGTCAAATCCCGATTGGTCCCATCTTCGGCGTCTAAAAACTGCGCGGCCGGCAGCCGGTTGAAGAACATTTCGCCGGCCGAAATCTCGATACCGGAAATTCCGTTGACCAGCTGAGGGGGTTGGGTTCTAGCGCACGCGCCGTAGATATTGTAGTTGATCCTATCGACGGTGAGACAACTCTTGAGAGTGTTTCGAAGAGCTTCTTCGCTGAACATCCGCTGCGTGTTTTGAATCATTTTACAGTCGCATTCTTCTGTTGGTTGCGCTACGCAGAAACTCCACGTGTAGTTGACCACGTCATTAATGTACCTTGCAAACTGTACGCTACTCAGCATCTGCTCCTTATATAGCTCCTCCAATCCACTGACGATGCACTGCTCGTGATGAGCGTCTGTTGTTGAGCGTCGCAGGGCTCCGATCACACTCAACTGGTAATCCAGCACCGGAGTTTCCGTTCCGACACCAACATCGATAAAAACGTCGATCAGCGCCTCATTTCCGTCGGCATCCGTAACTTTGAGCACGTAGTTGAATCGGGTTTGCGCAGCACCGGTGTAGCGTGGAGAACCGAATAAAACCCGCGATGGCGAATCGTACTGCAGCCAGTAGGATGGCGATAATGGGGCGCCTTTATCGTCGTAAATGAAGCTCTCCAATTGAGACATACCCCCGTCCTTTTCATCCGCGCACAAATCTTCAGGGATTCGCTCAGTGAATTGAGAACACACGTTCGCTGCGTAAATGAGCTTGGTTGGATTGCAAACCGGTGCCTGTGGGTTGCACTTGGTCTCCTTAATGATTTTTACCTCCTCTGGGAAACCTTTCAAAGCTTCCTTCAGGTTCGCCATTGATTTCTGGTCGCATTCAGCGCAGTCACCAAACGTGACCGACGATTGCTGCATGTCGTACGAGCGTATGAACGGGTCTCCCTTCACCCTATCACTTCTCAAATACTCCACCATCTTCTCGCGAACGTCACGTAAAAAACTGACGTCATTAACGTAACTGCCGCTGCTCTTCGTCATCCAAACGAAAAACTCATTGGTCTCGACTTCCCTTAGCTTGACAATGACTTGCACTTTCTCACTGTTCGAGCAAGCATCCGTCGCCTTTAAAAAGAAAGAGTAATCTTTCGCCTCGATGTCCACAGTCGGATAGGCGCACAGGTCTCGCTTGTCCAGCTGCACCCAATAACTATCAGGAACGACGTCATCATTTTCGAACAATAATTCGAATTTCAGATCTTCAATCGCGTTGTCATCGAAAAACATTTTGCTGACGTCAGCACATTTCGGCTGGCAGGTGTCCGTATTCAACACCAGCGGTTGAGGGCCGACGATTTCCGGTTTGTCGTCTACAATCAACGACGTCGTGTGACGTTGTATACTTGACACGTCGAAATACCCGTCGACGTGAACATCGAACTCTTCGGAGCTCCGACCGTTTTCGTTCATCATTCGTTTCTCCTCGGCGGTGAGTTTCTGCTCGTCGTTCTTGCAAACAGGCGTTTTCACCGAGCAAACGCCGTACGTCATGTAGTAAGACTCCGACGTCGGCTCGGTTTTAACGAAGGTCAGCACGCGATAGTCGGATATATCAGCTTCATTGAAGCTAGATACGAGCTCCAGCATTTTCACTTGAATGTCTAAGAAGGGCGTGTCTACGTCCAATAGACTGCCGAATCCCAGACTCACAGAGTAGAAGTTCTTCCTCTCATCCTCAGTGGTGGCGATCACATTCCTGGCTTCGGACGACGCGTACTGTAAAATATACCTGTATTCGTTCGGATGCACGCGAACCACAGACTCGGTGGGCAGCGCGTAAATCTCAGAAGCCCGGTAACGAATCCAAGAGTCACGCGGTAACAACTTGCCATCCGATTGGAGCATATGCAAAACATCGGTATCAAGTTCCCGCTTCCTGAACAGTCCGCACACGGGAACTTTAAGCGTTAAGGGAGTGACGTCAGTGGGTGACATTTTACAGTTGGTTTTGATATCAATGACAGTAGCGCCTGAGGGGAGCACGAGGTTTCGAAGCGCCTCTAAAACCCGAGTAAACTCCACGTCGGCGCAATCAGCTTTTAGCGAGCAGTTATACCAGGCCACTTTAAACGTAAATGCTTTTACTTTCTCAAACTTGGAGAACTGCAAACCAACGCCGTTCGACGGCCCAATCTGTTGAGCGACGGCCCGAAGTACAAGGTTTATGTAGAAATTGTCGAAACCATCCGAACGGAGCTTTGGGGCGTCGACTGTCATTACAAACTCAATAGAATCTTCGGGAAGAGACTCTGGAGAGAAATGTGTTAGAAATTAAAATATTACTGACCGATAAAAGCCTTTAATTCGAATATTTAAATTAATTTCATTTGATACAAGCCCAGGAACCGGAACTGACGCATGTATTAACAAAACTCACCGATTTTGTTCTCGAATTTGAAGAATCTTGGAAAGGAGAGGAGATTCCCTGCCAAGAATAATTTGTACACAAACTCAGGTGAGTTCACGCTTTTGAAGTACTGCACATCTGGGAAAGCTTCGAGAGTGTAGTTATTCAACCAAACAAGAGAGTCTATTTCCAGAGCACTACCGCCGGCAGAGTATAGAACGACGTCGTAATTGTATATGAACTCAGTCTCGTCTTGTACCAGCGGGTAGCTCCACAGCTTGCACATTTCTAGGGTTCTTGTTTCCATGGAATCCGGGGCGGCAATTGAATCACATTTATCTTCGATGATCTGTGTGGCGAGATTGTTCACATTCACGAAGTCGCTCATGTACGTCTTGATTTCTGAGAGGTATCCCTCGACGAGGAAGGCAATATCGAATCCGAGAAACACAGTGCTTAGTGAGTTATCAGAGCATAATTTGCAAGCGGTCAGCTTTATAACTGAATCAGAGAAGTCGTACACGTAGAGATTGGGGTCATCTACAAAATACTCTTTACGCATCCATTGTTGAATGTTCCTCACAAACCACGCCTTAAACTCACCCACGTTCGAGGTATCTTTCACGGAATTGTAGTAGAAGACGCCACCGTAAGCCGGCTCTGCGAACCTCTCCCCAGGCGATTTGAACTCCACATTAATTTCTGCATACAAACCAAAGGAATTCGTGGCACGCAAAACAAAAACGTAATTTGACTGCTTGGTGACGACATCGTTGCTAGCCATGCCCACAATGGATTGGTTCGGGTTTAAATATAGCCATGTCGGTTGGCTGCCATCGGAATTTAGTAGCGTCAACGCCAGCTGTCGGGTGTTGCCGTCTTGAGGGTCGTTAAATGTATCGGCCGGTATCTCTTCTTCAATCACACCACATACAATATCGAAGTTCAGCCGGTCGGTGGCGGGTTGCGGTGGCGTTTTATCAGGGCGGTTGCATTTCGCGCTGCGTGTCGCGGACGTGATTTCAAACATTGAATTTGCGTTAAAGAACTCGATGACAAGCAAATTTAGTGCGTAATTGTTGTCAACCTTTAGGAACACGAGTTCGGTGAGTGATGAAACCGTTGCGTAATACGCTTCAGAGGAGCTTAGATATTCAGCACTTAGTGAGCACTTTGTCCAGGAAAGTTTGAAAGCGAAAGGATAGCCAGATGACATCCTTTCGTAACGGAACATCTGTATGTCTCCAATTGTAGTTTTCAGATACGAAGACAGTGTATTCAAAAAGAAGAACACCAACGTTACATCATCATAGCTTGGGTTGTATTTCACAGTCAAAACAAACTCAAAATAACACAGTTGGTCTCTCACACTGACAAGCTGATTATAGCTCTGAATTTGTAATTGCATATCGATGGTGGAGACGAGGCCGGACTTCGGATGTACACCCTGCAGTTTGTATACAAATGAACCGGGCGCAAGGTAAGCATAAGGGATGGCGTAAACATATTGAGAGGTGGCGTTAAAACGTAGCCAAGACGATCGGGATATCGTCCCACCATTTTCTTCGTAGAGATTCAAGTAGAAAGAGCGTGTTGTGCGGCCTGTGATATCGGTGAACATATTCAGGGGGATGCTGTAGGTAGCCAATCCACACTGTGGTACGTTTAATGGCGTCACAACTGTGATGATGGTCTTGTCACCTGAAACAATTCAGTTTACAGTCATAGTTTACAGGTATAAGTTTACAGGTTACAGCGTATTACTAAGATTTGGTACATTTGATCATCAAATTTTACCGTTAAATTGTTTATTGTGAACTGAATCTTTTAACAGCTGTCATCCAGGTATGTTATGATTTACACTTGGGTTTTGAGCCAGTTATTCCCAACAAAAGCAAAGCTGCAAATAACCTGTCAGGTGTGTTTTGTTCCTTCCCATCCCGGGATGTCAAGTAGTGTTTTAGACTCTAAATTCACTTGTGATTTTCAAAAAATACGTAGCTTAATTGGAGTTTGTGTTGTTTGTGAAAGGTTTTACGAGTGATAGTTACTGAAGCTTAACGTTTTGTGTTCTCATTTCCTTTTTGTTATATTGATTGGTTTTTAACAAGACTCCCAGAACGCTCATTAAGCATTATCATAAAGACCTCGACACAGAGTTTTAGTATTATCTAATTGTCCATTTGTGCTACGGTTATTTTTGCTCACTAAACAACTTTGTGATAGCGTGGTCTCATACCCAGAACGCCTTGCCATTGCGCTACCACCAGATAAAAAAAATCATAATAAATCATAATTTGAAAACACATTGAAAATGATATGAAAACAGTAGGGACATTGAAACCCGGTCCTCACCTTGGCTTGCACATTTCTCATTAGCGATGAACAATCGAGTAGAGTAAGGTAGGAAATCCGGTTTCATCGCTTCCACAAACAGCGTCACGGGAGACTGTAATGTTGTGGTCAGTCTACGATAGATGTTCTCAACCTTTTCCACAATGCAAGGCTGCAATGCGCAGTGAGACCACACTACTGTGGATGGATAGGTGAATTGCTTGATGTAGATTCGTCCAACCTGTACGTAAAAATATTATTCTGTCAAGATTAATTACCCAACTAATTCTGAAATAGCAATGTATCTCTGATGTATTGGGGGAGGGAGTCATACAACTACTCCTCATATCCTTAGTGTTTTTCTCCACTTATTGAACTGTTAAATTCTTTAAAATTGAATCCAATCAACTGTGAGAAAGGATTGTTCTTTTGTTTTGTTTACTCTGATAGATAAATAATTAAAATAATAAAAAAAAATAATAATAATAGAAACTAAGAAAGAAAGTTAAACAAGAAAGCAAGAAACAGATAAAAAGTACTTTCTTTAATTGCTTTTTTTAATGTTATATTTAAAAGTGGAAATCTGTTTTCTGAATATCTTCCAATATTTGGCATAAATACCAGGAAGTTAGATGGAAAGGAGCATCTACAAGGATGATTACAGGCAAAGAGAGTTCATACAAGTTTTTTTGGGTGGGAAATAAGAAAGAGACAGGAGGAGTAGGGATATTCTTAGCTGAAAAGTGGATTGATAAAGTGATAGATATAGATAGGGTTAATGACAGGATAATTATTATTAAGTTAATAGTGGGTAAGAATGTAGTTTCAGTAGTTTCTGTTTATGCACCCCAGTGTGGTTTAGATGATAGTCTTAAAGATGCTTTTTTATGATGGTCTTTTAGCGGTGGTATCAAAGTTAGGAGAAAAGGAGATAGTGTTAGTAGCTGGTGACTTTAATGGACATGTTAGAAGTACACCTAGAGGGTACAAAGGTATACATGGAGGTTATGGGTATGGAACTAGAAACACTGAAGGTGAAAGAATTTTAGAGTTTAGTGAAGCTATGGATATGCTGGTAGGTAATACTGTGTTTAAGAAAAGGAATAGCAGACTAGTGACCTTTCAATCAGGCAATTCAAGTACCCAGATTGATTATATCTTTATCAGGAAGTCAGATTGGAATCTACTTCAGAATGTAAAGGTTATTGCAGGAGAGGAATGTGTTAGTCAGCATAGGTTGGTTGTATGTGACTTGAGCATTAAGTCAGGAACTAAGAGGAAAAGGACTTTTGTTCCTAGAAGAAAAATTTGGAAATTAAAAGACTCTGTAGTAAGGGATAGTTTTTGTACCAGTTTTAAACAAAACAAGGCAGCCTCTTAGGTGCCTCTAATAGTGTATGTGGATGGACTAAGGGCCCTATCAGGAGACGAGAGACTTGGTGGTGGAATGATGTTGTTGATAAGGCTATTAAGGAGAAAAGAAGGTTATGGAAAGAATGGAAGGCAGGTGGGAATAAAGAGCCATATTTAGAAGCAAAGCGTACAGCAAAGTTAGAAGTTTATACTGCAAAGAAAAGGGCAGAGGAAGAAAGATTTCCCAATTTGCTAGGTAGAGGATCAGAAAAACAAAGTTTTTAAAATTACAAAGCCAAATCAGGATATCATTGGAGAAAAGTGTGTGAGAAATGACATTGGAGATTTAGCTTTTGATGATAGTGCTAAAAAATTGGCCTGGGAAAGTTATTATAGTAAATTACTAAATGAGGAGTTTGAATAGGACCGCAGTCTTTTGTCACGAGTTAGTCCAATTGAAGGTCCTGCTGTCAGAATAGAAAAGGATTGGGTTAAATCGGCTCTTAGTAAGATGAAAGATAGTAAAGCTGCTGGTCCATCAGGTATTGTTTCTGAAATGCTGAAGGCATCTGGTGAGGATGGTATTGACATCATCACTGAGCTTGTAAATGCTATCATCAGTCAAGGTGTAGCCCCTGCAGACTGGGAAATTAGATCTATAGTAAACTGCTATAAAGGTAAAGGTGATGCCCTGGAGAGAAGTAATTATAGAGGGCTGAAAATGTTAGACCAAGTTATGAAAGTATTAGAAAGGATATTGACAAGATTTATTAGAGATATAGAGGGTGAATATTGATGATATGCAGTTTGGATTTATGCCTGGACGAAGAACTATTGATGCAATTTTTATAGTCAGGCAGTTGCAGGAGAAATATCTGCAAAGGAATAAAAGGTTATATTTTGCATTTGTTGATTTAGAGAAAGCTTTTGACAGAGTACCACGTGAAGTAATCTGGTGGGCGATGCGAAGGTTAAGAGTCGATGAATGGATAGTGTCAGTTGTTATGTCTATGTATGAAAATGCCAGAAGTCATGTCAGAGTGAATGGATCATATAGCAAGGAATTTGGAGTTAAGGTTGGTGTTCATCAGGGATCTGTTCTTAGTCCGTTACTCTTTATCATGGTTTTGGAAGCTTTATCTCAGGAGTTTAGAGTATGTCCATGGGAATTATTGTCTGCCGATGATCTTGTGCTTATTTCAGATAGTCTAGAAGAGTTAACTGCGAAATTTGCTACTTGGAAGAAAGGGATAGAGTCAAAAGGGCTTAGAGTTAACATGGGTAAGACAAAAGTTATGGTGAGTGGAGTTGACATTTCAGCACCTATTGCTTCAGGTAGATGGCCATGCTCTGTATGTAGTAAGGGTGTTGGTAATAACTCAATATATTGCAAATATTGTGATCATTGGGTTCATAAGAAGTGTAGTGGTATAAAGGGTCGACTTAACTCAGTGGTAGACTATGTGTGTAGGGTGTGTACTGGTGATATTACCTTAGCAACTGGACAGCCAGTAGAATCTGTGCCAATAGATGATGACTTTTTAGAGACAAAGGATGGCTTTTGTTATTTGGGCGACATGATTAGTACAGGAGGTGGTGCAGAACAAAGTTGTATAACTCGAATTAGATCTGGGTGGAAAAAGTTTAAAGAACTTTTACCTCTCCTAACTTCTAGAGTGATATCTCTTCGCACAAAAAGAAGGGTGTATGATGCTTGTGTAAGGAGTATTTTTCTATATAGTGGGGAGACATGGGGAGTTAGAACTGTTGAACTAAACAGACTAGAGCGTAATGACATGAGAATGATTAGATGGATGTCAAATGTGATATTGAAGGATAGAAAGCCTTCAAATGAGTTAAGAGAACGCTGTGGACTAGAAAGTGTTAGAAAATCTTTGCAAAGGCGTCGGCTTAGATAGTTTGGTCATGTTGAGAGAATAAATGATAATAATTGGGTTAAGAAGTGTAGAGATTTAGTTGTAGATGGTAAGTGTGGCAGAGGCAGGCCACGGACAACATGGAGCCAGGTTGTGAAGAAAGATCTCGTTGAGAAACGTATTCAGCCTGGATTGGCGCAGGATAGAGTAGGATGGAGGCGTGCCATCAGTAAACCCGTCTAACCCGTGCCAGCATGGAAAATAGACGTTAAATGTATAGAGAAAGAGTGAGAAAGATTGAATGCAAACAATAGATACGAAATAATATTATTTACAGCAGGAAAAGTATTTTGTTTCTTTCAATCTGAAAGCAGGCATGTGACATCACTCAGTGCAGAATATGTGAGGAACATGATGAGTTATTGCAAGCTTCTCTTAAACAAGACTTCGCAGTTAAAGTTAAAAAACTTCTTACATACATTGAAAACCGACTACCAATGGATATCAAAATGTTTTATGCTGTGTAGTTGCTACGAGCAACAATAACTCATTAAAACGACATGTTGCGATTTGTGTGACCAAGGAATTATTCTTATCATTCTAATATCGTAAGAAACAATCCAAGATTTTATTACTCAAACAAACCTCTCTTAAAGAAAGCTAAATTTAATTTAGTCAAAATAAAACCACAAAGTTCTGATCGTATGTTACACTCACATTATCGTTTGCATCCAAGTAGGCCGCCATCTTCCCCACAAACTGAAACAATCGGTTGGCCACGGGTCCTAAAATGCTGTAAAACCCTGTGCGGAAAAACACATCAAATGGCAGCTGTCTCTTCGCCACTCGAATGATACACGTCATGTTGGCTGTCCGTTGCGACGAATCTCGCGCCACCACAAGATAGCGGTAAACATCGGCGTGCTGGGCCACCTCCTCGGTCAATACCCCGTAAATGTATTGCTCATTGTTTATTTGAAGCCAGTTATCAACAGGTATCGGGTTTCCATTCTCAAGAGTAAGCGTCAAGTGCAGATTTCTGGTGTTGCCGTCTTTCAGGTCCAAGAAAGCATCCTCGGGCACTCGAACGTAGAACAGCTTGCAGAACTCTGCGATGGCATTATGCTCCTTGCGGTTGACCTGTGGGCTTCTCTCAATGCAGTCATCATTCACCGAAACAGAATGAATGCGGAAATAAGCTGCCATGGCGTACTGAAAATCAAAGTTTACTTCATCTCCAATTGAGAGAACTTTCGCAAACATGACCTCGATTTCGGCACGATGTTTTTCATTCAAACCTTGCACGGCTTCTTGATTCGTCGGAAAACTGAACGAGCAGTTACTCCACACAATTTCGTACGATTTTGACGAGAGTCTTTCAAACGAGATGACCTTAATGTTAGAAGTGGAACTCTGACCATAGTAATCACTTAGCATTTCGACAAACTGACGAAGCACATCCAAATCAACCAAACCCTTGGTAGCGTACAGATATGTAAACGTTGCCGTTATTTTGCAATCACTTGTAAACGGCTCACCACTGAGCTGGATGTCAAAAGGGGACTGGGCAGTAAGATTGGCACTGTTTGAGGCTTCAATCATGTACTTGTATATTGTCTGAACATTTAAAACTGATTGAGTAGAAATACCATAAATCTCCTGAGTGGCAGAGTTTATCTGGATCCAAGAATTAGTCGGCAAAGGGTCACCTAAAACCCAGACAATTTAGAGGAAATACATTCATAAAGTATATATAAACTGGAGCCGAGGTTTTCAGTTAGATATTTAAGAAGAATAAACAAAACAAAAACAATATTTTCACGAGTTAAGTCGAGGAATAATAATAATAATGAAACGAAACAAAAACAATAAGTGAAAAGCTGTTTTGAGTGGAAATGTGTTCATTAGCAATAATATGAAGGATGCGTAAATATTTTCGATAAAGAATAAAGAATTCAAAGTCAAAAGTTCAAGTTGGTTAATAAATATATGTAAATTAAATATTAATTGCAATTATTTTCATTTTAAATGGAACGTATTGTAGTTACCATTTCCAGTCAACAACCGTAAAGTCATTCTGCGCACACCGCCAAAGTTATCAAAAAACAAATTTTCGGGGATTTTCTTGATGTAGACAACACAATATGGTACAACCTGAGGTGGAATGGTGGATCCAGGAGTCGGGTTGGTGGCGTCCGTCTCGCAAGTGCTTTCGTAGTTGATTAACTTCGGAATGAAGACAGTTGAGGTAGTAAAAGATTGCAGAAACGATGGGATCAAGATGCCTGAAAAATGGCTGATATCAATGATTTTATGTTTATAATTTATTTATAGTATTACTGATGAGTGGAGTAAAAGTTCAGTATACATAAAAACAAGAAGCTGAGAGAAGCTTTAATAACCTATTCAAAATTTGAACATCTGGGAGTACGAAAAAAGTTTCAAAAAACAAAAAACAAAATTAGCTGAAGTTCCATATTGATGCATCTCTCATCATCATCATCATCATCCGTTTTTACGTGGCCTTTTCCACTCAGAGTGGGTTGCACATTATCAACAGATGATATTCCCCACAATTTTGTAGGTTTAATCATCTGATGGTTTATTGGAGCAGATGTTTTTACAGCTGGATGCCCTTCCTAACGCCAACCCCAGGAAGAGGGAAAACAGTGGCGAGTTAACCCACGCAAGATACCAACTTTGTACTTTAAACTCTGTGGCAGCCGTGCATAAAGGGCATGGGTGCTTATGTCCATGAGGGCAAAGATGTTACATGACCCGCATACCCGCATTTTCAAATAGATGAATATAGATAAATAAATATAGGTGCAATAACAAGAAGGAAACAGGAAGAATTATTGTTAAGTAAATAAAGATCTCAATCACTTGAACCGTGAGTCTAAACGTACCTGAACTTGTGTAGATCGATTTAATAATTTGCAGAACAGAAGACGTGCAGGTTTCATCTGCCAATGACCAAGTGATTTTTCTGTATTCAGCATACCCTGAGACCCTTACCAACGTCAACACCATAATGTTGTATATCGACATGACCGACTGAAAGTAACTTTGAATTTGATTGACGATGTAACTGCTCTGGATGACATAGACATCACCAGGTTGCCCTTTATACTCAAAATAGTAATTTATGAAGAACGGAGCAGACTTTAATACTATATTATCCTTGACAACGTTGACGGTAATTTGAGAATATAAGCCACTTGGGTCGGTGGCGCGAAGGTAGAAAATGTAAGTGCTTGTAGCAGTCTGACGGACAAATGAGTTTACCACAGCGATGATCCGGTGTTTCACCACATCAACGTTGATCCAGTTGTCGGTGTGCAGTACCGCATCATCAGATGATCGCAGACTCATCTGTAAATTATACGCCCATCCATCGTTGAAGTCGTAGAAATAATTGTTTTTGTACTCGTGAATGTAGTACCCACCTGTACTTATCAACATCGAAATCCCACTTTCAATTTGAATCGGAGGGAAGTTGGCGCAACGCTTGGTAAATACAGTTGTAACACTGGAAACCGAAAAATACTCTGAAAACAGATCACCAAAGGCGTCTGTGAATGTTTTTCTATCATCAAAGAACAGCTTCATGAGAACTTTCTGCTGGAAACCAACGTAGTCGACCGGCGCATCAAGGGAGTTTTGCTGAATTTCACGATATAGAAGAGAACAGAAGCTCCAGGAGAAATAAAACGAACTAGCATCATCATAAAAATTAATCAGACCGATTTCATGCTGCTGTATTTGAAAGAAAGTCGCCATTTTCTTCAGAATAAACTGCATCACTTCAATGTTTGACAATGGTATGATCGTAGTTTTGGCAAGGTGCACCTTAATTTCGCATTCGTTCAGAATACTGTATGGCCCTAACACGCTCAACTGGATGTCCGTGTGGATCTTCAGCAACTGGTCATTAGTGGCGGTGAGCTGAAACGTGAATATGTTTGTAGTTGAGATCATTGAAGTTGCCAACATGATCACAGCCTGCTGAGCACTCGACGAAAACTGCAGATACTTGCTTGCGGACATTGTTAGCTTGAGGTTTTGTGTGAAACCCTGCCCGTAATCATAGAAGGTGACCTCTGGTACTGTGTATAAATACCAACCGCAAATGTGCAGGCGTAGCGGTGCGGGATCGATGTGCACCACAGGTGTGTAGGGGCCACTGCAGCGCGATAGCTTCACACCCTGAACGAAATACACAGGGAAGTTCTGGCCCATAGTGTTGACGAGAGCTTCATTTGGTTTGTTATCCTGATCCAAGTAGGAATCTTTAACTCGATTTAAACGATACTCGTCACAAGGATCGTATGAAACACTGCAGTTGAAGTAGCTGATCAGTTTCTTCTGGATCTCATATAACCCAATATTTCGACGATCAACATCCCCCTGAAATTGGGCGATTTTATCCATGAACGAAAACATACTGACGACTCGCTGGTTAATCTGCTGGTTAAAATAGAACTTATAAAAATAACTCGGCGATTGGTACGGCATCTCAAATTTGATTTCCATTGAGACAGTAGACTGCAATCCACAGCTATCAAAAGCTGTCAGCTCAAGGGTGTAGTCTTTCGCGTGTGAATACACAGGCATGCCCGTCAACGTCTGATCTTCGAACTGCAACCAGGAAAGTTGACTTTCAATAGATTTACCTGAAACAAAGAGTAATTTAATTCCTTGCAAAAAAATAAATGCAAAATATATACCATTCATCTGCAATACTAAACTCAAATCTGCAGTTTTCCCGTCTTCAACGTCAGAAAACAACGTTTCGCTGATCCGGTGAACAAAGCCACCACAGTACATCACCGTGATCTTATATGGATTGATACTAGCAGTGGGGCCGTTGAACGGGCCGCGATACTCCTGGCGTACATCTTCGCTTATGCTTTTCAAGTCCATGTTTATCTGTTTGAAGAGTTCACTGAATGCTGACGCAACTTGTGAGGAAGCCGTAAAAATACGCAAAGAGTAACTGCTCAGTCCCTCTTTTGTGCACCTGTTGGGTAGCGTACAAACGCTCCATTGCAGAGAGAACTCACTGAGAGTGTTTACTTCATACGAGATGAAATTTGTGATCTTTTGTCCGAAGAACACATTCATGGCGTTACTGATTTGAACCTCTCGGTCAAGCTTCGAGGTGACGGTGTTGAACTGTGCCAACTGCATGTTGTACTTGTAGAAGATTTGAGGAGTTGCGCCCGAAATTGTGAGTTTGACAGTAGTTTCGGTGTATAAATTATAGCTGTTTGTAGCACGTATAGTTAAAACATAGCCAGATGGTGGCTGTTTGTTGTACACATCATAAGTAATTATACCTAGAAAGGTGCAAATGAATTGAGTCAATCTTTAAAATTAATAGGAAACTTTGATAAGTTAAATAAGTTTTCACAAATTATGAATTGGATTGTCAAAATAAAACACTGCCGCTTACTCACTCTTATCACACTTACCACAATAAAAATAAGAAAAACACCTTAACAATGCTAAGATAAAAATTGACCACGCTTATGGTTCAGTAAGTCTATAATAGGCAATCGAGGAAAAAACACTTTTCAAATTTTGAAAATCAACGATTCAATTGCATTGTGAAAAACTGCAAAAAACTTTTTTGGGGGATTCTAAAGCTGAGCACGCGGGTGTAAAAGGCAAATATACCTATGAGGCGCGTTGTTCACTTTTTAAGAAGAAAATAGAGTGCAATTTACTAGTATATGTATATAATAATATTGATAATGTAACCCTAACCTCGCATTTTTAAGCCAGTCATGCCAAGCCACGCCTCATTCTTCACAATAAACTCATCGCCGACTTTTGTAACGAGGTAGTCCAAGTTTTCAGAGCCATCGTCGTCTTTAAAGATCTCAGATTCAAGATTGTACTCAAAAGATTCACAAGTGCTCACTGCAATTGCTTTCGGAATCTGAACGACGATCGGCGGTCGGCCCTGGCATCTGCCGCTCCGTTCAGCTTTCCGCGATTGAACACTGAACTGCGGTAGAAACTTGGTTGTGTCGTACGCGTTGATGTTCATTCGAATCGTCTCGATCTCCCCCGTGCATGTTTGTGCGCCGCACGTTGTTACCTTCATCGAGAGGAAGTTGTTTTGACTTGTTACTTCGTAAGCGTGAACGTTGTTGATGTTCAGCTTGAACACTTCGCTGAACATTTCTAGAAACGTGCTGACCGCGTTTGTGACACTATTGGATGCGGTGAGGTCAGTGGTGAGCGATATCTGCATGTAGGACTTCAAATCGATCGGCTGACCTTGGATTTGAAGCTGCAAAGGTGTTGTGATGCTTTTTCCACGCTTTGTTGTCGCCTGAACTATGTACGAATATGACGATAGCTTAGCAGGTGTCGACGTTAGAACCACAGTCATCTCTTGCCTGGATTCATCGAAAGTTAAGATTCCATTCGACGGTAACTGTGAAAAATCGGAACGAAACATTTTCAAGTTTAAATTCCGTGTATTACCATCGATATCATCATAAAAAGTATTTTCTGGAATGATATATTTCAAAAAGGAACAGTAGCCAACGTTCTGCGTCGGTATTTTATTCACAACTCTCGGAGGTGTAATTTCTTGCTTACAAACTCCATTCTCTGTAATACTGACACTTTTCAATTGAAAATTTTTAGATAAACTCAACGTGAATTCGTCGCTCAATACTTGACTTTTGATGTAAGCATATTTCTGTAGCTCACACACGGTAGTGGACAAGCTGCAATTGCTCCACGTAACCGAGTATGTTGTGCTCGGGTACGAACTGAGTTCTTGATAATCAACAGTGTTGACCAAAGTGTCGCCAAAGAACTGTCTGATGTTTGTCCTTAGAGCGCTGTACAAATCAATGAAACTGTTTAGGTTGCCCTTCAACTCAAGCAACAGTAGAATCAAATGCGAAGGGGGCGCAGCTTGCTTTAAGATCTGTATTTGCAAGTTCTGCGTAGCTGCAGCGCCATTTATGTCTGTAGCCTGCATGATGTAGGCAAAGCTGTTTGGTATTAACGCCTGGTAGGTCAACGCTTCTAATCTCTGAGAAACAGTGTCAAAGCGCAGCCAAACAGGGAGATCTGCAGTTTCAGATATAGGTGTTAGAGTGCAGGCCAAGTTTCGTAAATCGCCCTGCTCAACATCGGTGAAAGTATCGCTAGGTACAAGCGCGGAGAATGTCTCACAAGTACTGGTCGTTATCGGGCCCCATGGATTACTGAGGGTTGGTGGATTATTAACAGCACACGCACCCTCTTCGTACCAACTAAAAATCGTTGATTGGAAATCATTTGCGAGCGTGCTCTTAAACTCAGGTCGGACAATCTTCTTAGGTAAAAAGAACTTGTTTTTATACGCATCAATCTTCAATGCGTCACATGGAAAGTCACGGAAAGAACAGCTGGAAAAAGTAATTATCTCCTCTTGATTTGTCGATACACCTTGAGTTAATAAACGGAACTCATCGGTGGTTGATTGTAGCCAATCTTTCACTTTACTCTGAAGCGCATGGACAGCATTTGGAAAGCTACTGGCCGCTTTGTTAAAAGCCCCTCGAAACTCTATGAAGAAACTCTTAGGGGGGTTTGAACCGGAAACCAAGATTAAAAGTTCACAGTAAATACTCTGGCCACTGTTGTCAGTGACCAACAAATAAAACTTGTAGTTGATACCAGAGGCTATAGTTGAGGGAACAATAGCAGTAACTGTTTGAGTGGTGGTGACGAATTGAACCCAGGAATCTTGCGATAGCGGTTTTTGGTCTTCATCAAGAAGAGAAAGTATTAAATTTCTTGTAAAACCATCTTCTTTGTCTGTAAAGGCTTTCTCTGGTATAATATAACTGTTCAGTCCACAGTATGAGAATTGAAGTTTCGGCAATGTGTCAGTTTTGAAAGGCGGGTTCAATTTGCAAACTCCATCGCGTTTATCAAAGATATTTGTCAACTCCAATGTTTTACGCATGTCCTGGACGAACTGCGAGTTTAATGTGCCCGATCCATCAGCTGCAAACATTATGGCTTGTGTTTGAGCAATGATTTGGAAGTCACAGTTAGCGCCGAAATCCAGTCCCCAAACTACAGTCCCCGACGTTGTTTGAGGTGTTTGTGCGTTAACACCCCCGCTTAAGCTGAACTCACGTAAATAGACATACTGAGCGTAAACACCTCTGCCCAGAACATCGATGAGGGTGTTGAGGAAAGTCTGCATGTGTATAGCCCATGCATAGCTTGTGTCTGTGATAACAAACGACGAGAATGTGAACTCCACCCGGTAATAATAGTTTGGCCTGTTATTCAGCAGTGACCTCAGTGAAACTACAATACCGTCCCCTTCTTTGTTATAGTCGGTGAATCGCAAAAAGTTAACGTGGAACGTCATGTCGTTTTGGAACTTTTCCGCGTCCGCAAACGCCTGGTCGGTGATTGTTATAAAAACTGTGTAACTGCCATCTAAAACAAAAACAGTACCTTTGCACATATCCAAAACTCAATTAAAATATTTACTTGAAACAAATTATCCTGCAGAATAGAAACTGCCCTTAACAGTCATGTTAACATGTTGAAATTCAAATCTTAGTTCATAAAGAGGCATACATATGTTAGCATGAGAATAAAATATAATCAATCTCACCGTTGAAATTCTTCACATAAGCATAGTGGGTCAAATCAAAGGGAACCCATTTCGGGGGGGACGCAGAAAAATCCAGATACACTAAATACCCAAATATCACGTCATCAGCTTTCTTTCCTTCATCAAAGACGTAAGCGGCAGTGAAGGAAAGATCAACGATCCCGGGGTAAATGGTGATTTTTTCCAAACCAGTGTTAATGACGTCGTTGAGCTCATTGCGGAAACCAGGAGGATTGTTTGTGATGCATGTGGGCAGTTTTTGCGCAAAACTGATGCTGTTAACTTCGTAATCCGGTGTCATAAAGGTCGAGAAAACATCGCTGATTGCACAGGCATCCACATAAGTATATTCTCTATCACTGCACATAAGCGATTTGAAGTCAAAGATGTTTTTTCGATTGCACGAATCATCAGTTTGCGTAAACGAGCAATCCTGAAATGTCACCTGCAGTGTCCCATCGCTGACAATGAAGTAGTCGTAGATGAAAACATTAACATCAGAGTTCACTGATCTCAAGTATTGTTCTAATTTGGTCATGAATGCGTAAAGGTTCTCGACATCAGTCTCCCTGCGTCGCTGCATCATTGCGCCGATCTTCACATCAAACATTCGTTTAGGAAACGGCTCATCAAAGATGAGAAAGAAGGAATCATTAGCAAAGTCACCGTCTGCATTGATGACTCTAATGTTGTATAATATCTGTTTGGGAGACTGCGACTTCTGCGGAACAATATAAAGAGTTCGTTTCTCAGCGTCAAAAGATATATATTGAGAGTTTGATTTAATGACATTGTACTGACTATCAAGCAACGTCAAAGTAACTTTACGTCCGTTCAATCCATCACCGTACGCATCGTCAGCTATCACCACCTTCTTCACTGAACAATAATCCACCAGGATGTCTCCAAGTGGTTTGTCGATTGTTGGTAGTGCGCATTGTATCAATCGAGGTCTGAAGAAATCGGAAATTGCATAAAAGTAAATAAAACTGAAGCATCAAATTATATATATAAAGAAATATATATAAATTGTATGTATTTTTAAACATTTAATTCAATGGCTTTCATGTTAAAGTCATTTTTCAACAAAATCGGTATTACCATACTAAAGGACTGATGTCTAATGCGCCGGTAAAATAATATTCGTTTCATCAACAAAAGCTAACCTCAGATTCTACAAGATCTGTAAAGGAAACATTTAAAAAGTGGCCGGATAGACGTATATATCTATTATAAATTTCGCTAACAATGTTTTTTAATATCAACAAACAGCCATTCCATCAGTACTCGTAAGTAAATATTTTTAGGCAAAGAAAACCTGTAATTTGGTACTTTTTGTATTAAATTAAACTAAAGAGCCTTCCGAAAATTCAAAACCGAAAATAATGCACTACTAGTAGTTAGAAACTGGAGAATAGGAACTGGAGAATAGGAACTAAAAAAATACCCATATTACCTCAGATTGACTCTGACTGAAAAGTGTCAAGAATAGTAACATAGTAACAAAAGGAAATAACAGCTAAAATTAAAGGTGAGCTATACCAGTCGCAGTTTCTTTAAAAACTTCCATTTAAACAAGGAATTGTTTTGTTATGGTAGTCATTTTAATAACAACATGTGCTTTGCCACTCTTATCCATTTCGGTTTATTTCGGTCGTGCATCTTTGCAAGAGTGCAAAAGTCGAAAACAAATTTTGTTATTTTCGGATTCCGTAATATATTGCAATGTCACGTGCGTAAACAAAATTTCAAAATGGTAGATTCCAATGCTTGTTGAAGCATGTGCATGTGTTTTTACTTATTTTCAAATCGCGAAAGTTGGCTCATTTTTTAGTTTCTTTTCGTCGCTATAATTTATATTTATATTTGGTTAAAACTGCAGTAAAAAAGTTTTGTCATGTCGAAATACTATATTTAGTGCTGCTCGCGAACATAAAACGAAAATGCATTTATAAAAGATTGTAGTTCTTTTATTACAAAAATTTAAAAAAAGGCAAGCCAAGAAAATCTTTACTACACTAAAAACTATCTTTTAAATACTTACGTAATACCGTATTTACCAAATACTGGTCACACGCAAAACACGCAAGTAAAACCGATAAAAAAAGATAAAGATTGCCATTATGTGGACTTTGTCACATTTAACTCATATTTGATAAACACTGTATTTTGTGTTTGTATTTACATGATAATGCTGTTAATGAAGTGATAAAATGTAATGTCGGAAAAAAATATTTCCCGTAATAAAATGTAGCAGTTAGTATAAACGAACCTTTACAAGCCTCCAAGCCAGTGCTTCGTTTTGTTTAACATTCATTACGGAATCCGAAAATAACAAAATTTGTTTTCGACTTTTGCACTCTTGCAAAGATGCGCGACCGTTTATTTCGGTTAGCAGAAAAAATCATAAGCCGCATTTTTAAATTTGTTTTCGGCTTCCGTACAATTTCTTTCCGTAAAAAATTCGTGAAGGGAATAATGAAAAATGGTGGGTTTACTTAATATCAGTCCAGATAAATAGGTAGGACATTTTTTATTATATTATAAAGTCATAAATTACACCCGAGTTTATTCCAGTTTTTCCTTGCTTGTTAAGTAAGTAAATTATTTAAAATGAGTCATAATCAAAACGGTGGTGTTATATCGGATTGGTTGATTTAATTTGATTGTGCAGTATTCATCCGCTAATTAGAATGCTGCTTAATTCGAACTTTTGTTATTTCGAACAAATTCCTAAGTCAATCAGTCAGTCCCTTGAATTTGCTTTAAGAAAGTATTATATTTAGCTGTTTTTTATTTTTAACGAGGCACCAAGCAAGCTAATTAAGCATTATCATGAAGACCTCGACCCGGAGTTTTAGTGTAATTAATTGCTCCCATTTGTGCTACGGTTATTTTTAATGAAATACGACGTTTTTATTTATAACTGCTCACTAAACAACTTTGTGATAGCATGGTCTCGAACCTATGAAATACGCTCGCTAATTGGAACTTCCATGCATTCAATCACAAACGGGGATAAAGACGTGGAAACAATTCTGTTTTTATATTAATGTCGATAAAATATCTTTCAATTCATCAATGTATTTCACCGAAATGAAGTGTCTATGGAATCTGTAGTCCTTCCCCATCGCCAAGGTTTTCTCTTTTGCCTTTAACTTCAACGTGGAGACAACAATTTCATCACTTGCACGTAGAATAAATGAAACAATTTTGGCGAAACGTCCAGTTTTTCTTGATGTTGAAATTGTAGCAGAACTGTTTGAGACGAAATTCAATTGAAATTGAAGATGAACCTAAGGAGTTCCCCGATAGAAATGGATAGTTGCTGAAGTCATTTGTTTTTTTTACCAATAAAAATACAATGATCAGTTTGTTAGTATATAAATATGTAAAATGTTATAATAAAGAAATTGTAGCTAAAGTATAAAGTACAGTGTAGGAAATGATTGGCGTGGATTTAAAGAAGGCTTTGCTGACAAGTCAGTCAATCCTTTTCATAAAACCCACTGTTGTTCATCAACTGTAGCAATTTCCCATATTATACAATATGAATATAATATTATTGAAACCATAATAGAGGGCAAGTTGACCGACACTTTGCACAAAAGAAAGAAAGCTTTCTAAAAACGTAGTTGTAAAACACACTGATAAAAAAGAAACTTCGGTTAATTTGAACATTCGTTAATTTGGACATTCGTTAATTCGAACATTCGTTATTTCGAACATTCGTTAATTCGAACATTCGTTAATTCGAACATTCGTTTATTTTAACAGAATGTCTTGTCCCTTGTGTGTTAAAATTAGTGGGTACTGTAACTCAACTGCGTTAGTTGTGAATTGGACGCCCTCTTTGTTTATTAGTCAAGATTCTTTCTCGTTAAGATCATTTGTGGCAGCATACAAAGCCAGAGAGATTAGTGTCCCATCGTTGAACATTTCTTCCCTCTTAATATTAACTCAATTTCTTCTCAACCCTCCAATGGAATCCCAAATGTTTCCTTTTTACCGTTTTTAGAACACAGGAGAGGCAGGGCCTATGACTCACAGAGTCATGTGTATTGGGTCTATTTTTCCCCAGACCCACGGACATTTTGATGTTATATAAGGTCTACTCTAACCCTCTCTCAATTCTTAACCCGGAAACACGAAACAAATCCTAGAAACTCTAAAATAAGCAAACTGAGCGAACCAAGAGTCGGTTACGCGCTACAAATACCAGCGTGTTTTCTCATCGGTTTTGCATTAGATTTAAAATGTGCAAATCGCTTCCTGTATAAAAGCTATAAAACATGCCGGTACCAGTCGATGTGTCAGCAAGAGTTGGTGGAAAGCGCAAAAAAGCTTACCTCAATAAGGCGCATAGCAGATTAAGAAGAAGCAATCGTTTCCGTAACATTCCACTCAGAAATTCTTTTACATCATTCTAAAAGTCTTTATTAGCCTTAATTAAGAAAGTTTCGAAAAAATAAGAGCTGAGATTTTTTCCGGAAAGCTTTTCAAATCTTTATTGAGCGAACTCGTGCCCAGAGCCCCGATGATTGCACTAAGAACAAGAGAGAGCGGAGGAATGGGAACTTATTATATTCCCCAATAGACGCTTTGCTGAGGCACTGGATTGAATTCAATAAAGCAAAAAAAGTTGATTTTCAGAATGAAAGCATTAATTTTCGATGGGCATTCATCGAATAGATTTGCGTGGACTTTTTACATTATTTATAGGAGCTAATCGCGCTCCAGTAAACATCATTCTATTTAATCCACAATGCGTAACATACACACAAACATACCTGTGATACGTTCACCAACAACCAAATTATTACAATGCATATCAATAATGCATAATAAGAGAATGTCACGTGACACGTAGATATACAGTATAATCTCGATAACTTGAACCCCCAAGGGACCGAGTAAAATAGTTCGATATAACGAATTTTCGAGTTATCGGGAGTTTTTATGAGAAACTATTAGGAAAGGGGAATGGAAAACAGTTCGAGTTAACGCGAGTTCGACTTAACGGGGGTTTGAATTATTAGGATTGTACTAATAGTGACCCTAACAGTAACCCTAACAGTGAACTCTCTATAACTCAAACTTTTTTGAGGTTGGCCTTGTTCCATTTTGTTTAACTCATCAGAACAATACAAAATCAAGTGTAGAACTAAGCTCCCGGAATTTGGTCACGGGACCATGAAATTTTCCCTTATTAAATACGCCACATTTGATTGTCAGTAAATACTGTGAAATTCCATTTCGTGCAAATTAAAATGCTTTTATGTTAGAAATGCACGAAAAAGTAAATCGAAAAAGCATATCAGATGCTTTCGGATGTGCTGAAATCCACTTGTTATTATTATAATTTATATATATATATATATATATATATATATATATATATATATATATATATATATATATATATATATATATATATATATATATATATATATATATATATATATATATATATATATAGCGTCATACAACTTTAGTGCATTGCGTTTTTAATAACTATCAAAATACTTTTACAAATTCTTTTGTCTTTGAAGATCTTTCAAGTCTGTTCTTTCAAAGACTGTTCTTGCGGCTAGCAACACTTCTTCTAACTTTCTGTGGTATTTTTTCGGACTTACTGCGGTCCTTTTTCTGGCATATTGTGGTCCTTTTTTGGACATACTGTGGTCCTTTTTCTGGTATATTGTGGTCCTTTTTCGGACATACTGTGGTTTTTTTTTGGGAAAAACTCAAAAAGTGTCCGGTGCGACGACCTGTGACCTGTAATATGCGGAATTGACGAGTATTTACTAACTTTCCAATATCGTGTATTACGATTCAGCGAATTACATGTGACTAAGACTTCCTGGATGAATTTCATTCAACTTGTTGTTTGATATGATTATTAAGAGTAATTACCGAACGGTGTCATAAAAGATACAATTATTATGCAAATAACACTTTTGGGGGTAAATGTTGAATTCACCAGAACGCTCATTAAGCATTATCATGAAGACCTCGACCCGGAGTTTTAGTGTATGTAATTGCTCCCATTTGTGCTACGTTATTTTTGATGAAATACGGCGTTGTTTATTTACTTATAACCGCTTACTAAACAACTTTGTGATAGGATGGTCTCGAACCAGAACCTTTGGGTTAAGAGCCGAACACCTCACCATTGCGCATGCGCCGAATAAAGGGAAGTTAAGGGATAAGAACTGTTTCTAACAACGTAAATGGAGGGTTGTAATCAATAGCATTGTTGGTCATTGAGGTGGATTCATCGTCAAGGAGACAAAATTCCTTGGAATCAATCATATCACTGACTGATTGACAAATTTGAAATTGTATTGGCCTAACTTACTTAAAAAATGTTCTTTGCTCCGAGCAATTCTGCTAGTTATGAACATTTCAAAAGAATATTTTTCCATCTAGCCACTCTTAATATACATACTTCGAAGTATTTTTCCATCTAGCCACTCTTAATATACATACTTCAAAGTATTTTTCGGGCACTGAAAAATAAGAAAAAAGAAAAAGTTTTTTAACGTAAGAAAGAAAAAATTGCTATACAGTTCACATATTATTACAAATAAATAATAATGATATTAAATAAATAAATAAGAAATATATATAATTATATAAAAATAAAGAAAAACAAATACAGTATACTCTGAGTGGACCACTTATCGGGAGTATACTGGAAATGGAATTCCAAGAAAAGACGCGTCAATTATGCTTGTTGATGCCAACACAAAAATGGGAGAACGAACATGTCTGTTTCGTTGAGGAGTAGCCAACGTTAGAGGAAACTGTCTAGCTGATTTTGGTGAGCCACATAATGTGTAAATTGAAGACGTGTTATTCAAGCATCATCTCCGAAGATTGGATGAGACCAGATTGAGGCCATTAGATTAACACCATTACTGGAACAGAATAAAGAAGAAACTATCCCGGAAAAACTGGGGGACCACGGTAATATACGTGGGTCGTGGGTGCTACGATATGTGCACAAAGTACTTAATACACGCTCAGCACGTATCGGATTAGATTGATGTGCATCGAAAGGAAGACCAAGAAATGTACCAGGACTGCAATTCTGAAGAATACAGGCAAAACAACATTGAAGCACAATGCGTAATGGAACAGTTTGCAGATCGGATGGCGTCTCTTGTACTATAAGGCGTATTTCGTTACGAAACGTCTTCCCTCATTTTGATATCGGGAGGTTGTATCCAGTGATCATGAGATTGTGAAAAAAGATCCTGCTTTGAGTTACTCTATGAGAAGGCTAACCACTAAACATCAGCAGAAATCCCAGCTTAGCAAAAGAAAGTCATTGTTGAGCGTAGCATTGAAGGTTCGCAAATATGCGCCTGCACATACCTTCTGGAATATGAAGTGACAGAAATTGCAAAATCTATGAATAAGCGTTGCTATGTTACATGTTTTGCTATGTTACACTTAAGGAACGCTCCTTTACTCAGTGTCGTTAACTAATTCAGGTAAGTTCGGTTCACGTGAAGACCTCCGTTAACTTTCTTTGTGTTTTATTCAACAGGGAGATCAAACCAACCAAACCAAATGTTTTACTTTTCATTTTCATTCTTCTTGACCGCTGCACATTCCATCATTAACAGAATAACAATCGTCCCTTTTTGCGATATAAAGTTGAAACTCGTGATTTACGATTTAAGATATACTCATGTATATCTTATATCTTAAAGAGTCACATATATTCACAAGTCTTCTCACAGACATGCCAACTCTCCCGATGTCGGCGGGAAACTCCCGATTTTTACACTAATTTTTTTCTCCCGCCCGATTAAACAAAATACTTTCAAATCTCCCGAAAACAACATGTTTCTGACTCAAAGTAATGTATGAAACACGAGCTAACACGCGCGTTTCGCGATATATGTTTATTAATGATATATGTCTATTATTATTAACGCCAAGCTAAGCTTCCTACCCTAAACTCCCCCTTTTAAATTGTTGGCATGTCTGTCTTAGGATATTCGAAAAATGATTGGCGACTGTTTGTTTTGAGGGGAGATCATAGCACACCATCTACAATCGTCTAAATATCCACGAAATTGGCAAAGTCTCGATTCTTCAAAAGCGTAGACCATCCACAAATTCAAATTTGGGTTCAAATTTTGAGGTAATGTCAAATAATACCAGAAATTCCAACAAATTGATCAGGTTACCTCGTGTAAAGTTGGAATCTTCTAAGAAAAGTTTCCGTTTTGTTGGTGCCAGTGAATACAATAAAATACCAAAGGAAATTAGAGGCGCTAACACTACAAAGGAATTTATCTTACTATATTATAATAAAGTTTTTTAAATTTAAATAATCACAACTTAATTAATTTTTCTTTTTCTATATATTATATATATTTTTAGACACTGACAATTGAAAATTTTTAGATATATATATTTCTAATTTTTGACATGGCTATCCTGTATAAAGATTCGTAAATAAATAAATAAAAATAAGGCGACCTTACGAGTATTTAAAGGTTTAAAAAAGTGCATATTATTCACAATAGCTCATTGCTACTTGCCCTTAATATGCAGCAAAATGGCGGGTGGGGTTATGATGCGAAGAAGGAACATTGAAGATCAGAATTATCAAAATCGTTTTTGTTTGTGAAACCATCGTCATGTACTGTTCTATTTGCCTAACCTAATCTAACATCTTCTGAAAGATCTTTCGCGTGGCATCTTCCCCGAGATCTACAGAGCTTCCTCTTTCTTTCTTCACGCCGTTGTTGTTACTTTAGAGGCGCCCGCCGCATAAGCGCTTTGAGCAATTGTGTTGTAGAGTTCAGAGACTAGAAAGCGCGGGAAACTTTGTCTGTTCATCAATGACGTCACCTGGGAAGAATGCGGGAGAAATGAGAATCTCTAAATCTTTTTGTTATTGTTTATTTATGTCAAAAAAGAAATTAACTTAAAAATAATATTCACTATCTTAAGTTAAAATCTTTGATAAACCTTTGCTTGAGTCCATGGTTTAAGTCCAAGACTATTAATTTTCGTATTATATTCGCTTAAAGAGAGATGGCTCTAAAGCCTTACTTACTTGCTTCTGGGCGGCATCGAATACGTTATCTGGAGGATTGTTGGAGAGGTCTTCTTCGATTTTCTTTCGAATTGTTGAAGAGATGTTGACCTAGAATTCGTGATATTACAATTTCATACATGTTTTCAACAGCATTAAAAGTACACATAGAAATTGCTTCGGATTTGTGTATTATGTCATCATCATCATCATTTACATTTTTTACGTTTATTTTCCATGCTAGCATGGGTTAGACGGGGTTTCAACAGATGATATTCCCCACAATTGTGTAGGTTTAATCATCTGACGATTCATTGGAGTGTATCTGAGAATTCCCACCTCTCTTGCGGCTAGCGGTCGCAGAAATTCAAAGTAAATGTTCTTCATTTTCTCGCGGCGTTCGGGTAACTTTGCGAGTTGTCTGAGAACGTTAACTTCCTCCCAGAACTGAAGGTTCTCATCGCTGTGCTCTTGTTGCAGGAATACCGAGAAAAGATAACGGCCCCCTGATCATACAAACACCATCTCATATGAAGATCAGCATGTGTTAAAACCTTTACCTTTATCGTTTAGAAGACTGTTGAAGTCACTCGACCAAAGCTTCACTTTTTCAATAGTTGGCCTGTAAACCGTTAGAAAAGCTCGTATTTTTAAATGGAATAAATTGGCAGGTATATTTTTTTACGCCATCATGATTTCAATATAAACTATATATATATATATATATATATATATAGAAAAAAATACAAAACAATAGTTGCAAATTTTATTCTTTATAATGTTGAGGGAATAAATTCAATTAGTGAAAAAGAAATTTATAATCCAATTTTTAACATTGATGGCCGTACTTCGTTTCATCTATCAGGTTTTTGTAGGAGACAGCTTTCCGCTCTATTTTTTTGCCGGTAACTTTCCGATGATGTCGTTTGTTCACCGGTCTACTGGAGGAAAACAAGGGGAGTATTTAGTGCGATACACACAGTAGTTAACATACAAAGTAACATACAAAGTTTTAGATAGAAAAATAGCATTGTATGTATACAGGGGTGGCGCTAGTGGGGGGCTGCAATCCCCCTGTCGGAACTTCTCAGCCCCTCCCCCGTCGGAAGCAAAGCAATATTAACAAAATACTGACATTTTTTAAGGTTAGGCCTTTTTTGTGATTGATACAATTATCATGATATCAAGTTTCATGGCAAATCTGCAATAGATTTGATCATCAATAGGTTTTGTGTTAAACTTAGAGTCAATCAGGAAAAACCCTGGCGCCACCCCTGTATGTATACTTTATCCAGCAAAAGTTGATTAAAAACAGTAAAACTAGCATTGAAATAACGGTTTTAAAGCAATTGAAGGTCAAAAAATCTTCCCAAGTATTTCGTGAAAGATTATTTTTTCAACAATAATAGCACTGGTCAATACGATTTTTCTTGCATGGAGTTTTTCAATGGATTTTGGGTAATTCGAGGAAGGAGCGAAATCTGGTGTTGGATATTGCTAATCAGATCAAATTTTTCAACAATAATAACGTAAAGCAAAGTGCCTTGAAAAGAAATACCTACAAAAAACATGAGCACAGACAGCACCAGCACACGAACATTCTTTTGTCGCTTTTACGGCTCATTGATTTCTGCTGTTGTTCCCAGGGCACTTGATACATCTGCGTTTCTTCCGGCGACAATATGACTTTGGAGAAAGTGAATAAAGTCGGGTCGTCATTGTTGGAGGCCCCACAAGTGGTGGAGAAGGCGAACGGACAACACATGATTGCAAAGTCTACAAAGAGACCATCAACATTTTCCGGAGATGTAATCTAATTTAACTTTTTAGGGGCTTGATTCCCGTTTACCCGAGAAGAGTAAATCATAAAAGTTCGACATAAGGTTAATGTTCCGACAATTTTATTCTGAAAAAACTTATATAATAATCCGAACAGTTATTAGTTTGCTTTGATTTTTCCGACAGGTCTACTGAAATTTCCGACAAGTCGACTGAAAGTCCCGACAGGTATACTGAATTTTCCGACAGCCATACTCAATATTCTGACATGTATAAGAAAATCTTCTGACAGATATACTGAAATTTCCGACAAGTCGACTGAAAGTCCCGACAGATATACTGAATATTCCGACATGTATAATGAAATCTTCCGACAAATATACTGAAATTTCCGACAGCCATACTCAATATTCCGACATGTATAAGGAAATCTTCCGACAGATATACCAAAATTTCCGACAAGGCTACTGAAAGTCCCGACAGATATACTGAATATTCCGACATGTATAATGAAATCTTCCGACAAATATACTGAAATTTCCGACAGCCATACTCAATATTCCGACATGTATAATGAAATCTTCCGACAAATATACTGAAATTTCCGACAGCCATACTCAATATTCCGACATGTATAATGAAATCTTCCGACAGATATACTGAAATTTCCGACAGCCATACTCAATATTCCGACAAGTATAAGGAAATCTTCCGACAGATATACCGAAATTTCCGACAAGGCTACTGAAAGTCCCGACAGATATACTGAATATTCCGACATGTATAATGAAATCTTCCGACAAATATACTGAAATTTCCGACAGCCATACTCAATATTCCGACATGTATAAGGAAATCTTCCGACAGATATACCGAAATTTCCGACAAGACTACTGAAAGTCCCGACAGATATACTGAATATTCCGACATGTATAATGAAATCTTCCGACAAATATACTGAAATTTCCGACAGCCATACTCAATATTCCGACATGTATAATGAAATCTTCCGACAAATATACTGAAATTTCCGACAGCCATACTCAATATTCCGACATGTATAATGAAATCTTCCGACAGATATACTGAAATTTCCGACAGCCATACTCAATATTCCGACAAGTATAAGGAAATCTTCCGACAGATATACTGAAATTTCCGGACAGAATTTTTAATTAAAAATAAATACACGGCATAATCTCAAAGAACCTCAAGGGACCGAGTAAAATAGTTCGAATGTTCGAGTTATCGGAAGTTTTTATGAAAAACTATTAGGGAGGGGGAAACAGGTCGAGTTAACGCGAGTTCGACTTAACAGGGGTTCGAGTTATCGGGAGTTTTTATGAGAAACTATTAGGAAAGCGGAAACAGGTCGAGTTAACGCGAGTTCGACTTAACAGGGGTTCGAGTTACCGGGAGTTTTTATGAAAAACTATTAGGAAAGCGGAAACAGGTCGAGTTAACGCGAGTTCGGCTAAACAGGGTTCGAGTTATCGGGAGTTTTTATGAGAAACTATTAGGAAAGCGGAAACAGGTCGAGTTAACGCGAGTTCGACTTAACAGAGGTTCGAGTTATCGGAAGTTTTTATGAAAAACTATTAGGAAAGCGGAAACAGGTCGAGTTAACGCGAGTTCGGCTAAACAGGTTTCGAGTTATCGGGAGTTTTTATGAGAAACTATTAGGAAAGCGGAAACATGTCGAGTTAACGCGAGTTCGACTTAACAGAGGTTCGAGTTACCGGGAGTTTTTATGAGAAACTATTAGGGAGGGGGAAACAGGTCGAGTTAACGCGAGTTCGACTTAACAGGGGTTCGAGTTATCGGGAGTTTTTATGAGAAACTATGAGGAAAGCGGAAACAGGTCGAGTTAACGCGAGACTTAACAGGGGTTCGAGTTATCGGGAGTTTTTATGAGAAACTATTAGGGAGGGGGAAACATGTCGAGTTAACGCGAGTTCGACTTAACAGGGGTTCGAGTTATCGGGAGTTTTTATGAGAAACTATTAGGAAAGCGGAAACATGTCGAGTTAACGCGAGTTCGACTTAACAGGGGTTCGAGTTATCGGGAGTTTTTATGAGAAACTATTAGGGAGGGGGAAACAGGTCGAGTTAACGCGAGTTCGACTTAACAGGGTTTGAGTTATCGGGAGTTTTTATGAGAAACTATTAGGAAAGCGGAAACATGTCGAGTTAACGCGAGTTCGACTTAACAGGGGTTCGAGTTACCGGGAGTTTTTATGAGAAACTATTAGGGAGGGGGAAACAGGTCGAGTTAACCCGAGTTCGACTTAATAGGGGTTCGAGTTATCGGGAGTTTTTATAAGAAACTATTAAGAAAGCGGAAACATGTCGAGTTAACGCGAGTTCGACTTAACAGGGGTTCGAGTTATCGGGAGTTTTTATAAGAAACTATTAAGAAAGCGGAAACATGTCGAGTTAACGCGAGTTCGACTTAACAGAGGTTCGAGTTATCGGGAGTTTTTATAAGAAACTATTAAGAAAGCGGAAACATGTCGAGTTAACGCGAGTTCGACTTAACAGAGGTTCGAGTTATCGGGAGTTTTTATAAGAAACTATTAAGAAAGCGGAAACATGTCGAGTTAACGCGAGTTCGACTTAACAGGGTTTGAGTTATCGGGAGTTTTTATGAGAAACTATTAGGAAAGCGGAAACAGGTCGAGTTAACGCGAGTTCGGCTTAACAGGGTTCGAGTTATCGGGAGTTTTTATGAGAAACTATTAGGAAAGCGGAAACAGGTCGAGTTAACGCGAGTTCGGCTTAACAGAGGTTCGAGTTATCGGGAGTTTTTATGAGAAACTATTAGGGAGGGGGAAACATGTCGAGTTAACGCGAGTTCGACTTAACAGGGGTTCGAGTTACCGGGAGTTTTTATGAGAAACTATTAGGGAGGGGGAAACATGTCGAGTTAACGCGAGTTCGACTTAATAGGGGTTCGAGTTATCGGGAGTTTTTATAAGAAACTATTAGGGAGGGGGAAACATGTCGAGTTAACGCGAGTTCGACTTAACAGGGGTTCGAGTTATCGGGAGTTTTTATGAAAAACTATGAGGAAAGCGGAAACAGGTCGAGTTAACGCGAGTTCGACTTAATAGGGGTTCGAGTTATCGGGAGTTTTTATAAGAAACTATTAGGGAGGGGGAAACATGTCGAGTTAACGCGAGTTCGACTTAACAGGGGTTCGAGTTATCGGGAGTTTTTATGAAAAACTATGAGGAAAGCGGAAACAGGTCGAGTTAACGCGAGTTCGGCTTAACGGGATTGTACATTATATTATATGATGATCCAGACATGGTTTTACTTCAAACGTAGAGGAATTCTTCTTTGCTGGACTCTCTGCTGGAGAAGACGTTTCTTTGGGAGAATGATTTTTTTTATAATAAACTATGTATAACTAAAGGTTTTAAAAACGTCAGCAGACAACTTGACAACTACAGTATCATGTCATGACAATATGGAAACAAGACAAATTAATTCTGACTTGATCTATTGGCGCGAAACAGTTAAAGAGCAAGAAGATGTTAAGAAGAAAGTGACAAAAGAAGTTCCCCAAACTCGAAGAAACGAACACACAACGAACACACGACGAACAATGAAAAAGGGAGGATAAAACGAACGAAAACGAAACAAGGCGTTGCATCATTAGTCGTTGCCGTTGCATCATCAGCTTTAGTAGCGAAAAGAAACGATTGTTTCGACACAGCAACGGTACAGGAGGTAAATTAAATAACTTATCATATGGGACACAGGAAAGGTAATTCACGCATCCACAAGCGCTTTTAGTAAGAGTCTTACCGATTTTTCGATTCTTCTTATTGCTCGGTGGCGTTGCTGTTCATTGAACGTTCATCGCCATTTATTTGCAACACGATTGAATTTTGACAGAGAAAACCAAACCATTACAGTGATTTCAAATTATTCATGAGAGATTTCGAAATTTTTGTTAGCTCTCCTTTTTAAATATTTATTATTGTGCCGCTCACGTGCTTCTTGTTTGATCATCATTACCGCGAAAATGAAAGAAAAAACCCTTCCCTATTGGGCACCCCCGCCGGTTTTTATTTGCTTTAAAGAATATTTTATATTCGCAATAGCTTCTTTCTTTTATAATAAATGGATAAAAGATTGATAAGAAAAAGTGTTCAAGTGAATTACTAATCGTTTTAGTGTGGAGGAAGGTGATTTGTGAAATATGTCATTTTTCAGCTGTCCATTCGAATAAATAGCTATCAATCAATTTCTTACTTCTTAGTTTTGCGATTTTTCAACTACAGTGGACTCTATAACTCGAACAGCTACGGGGAATCAGAAATCGTTGAGTTAAGGAGAGTTCGAGTAATAGAGAGTAAGTTTTTATGAGAAGTTATTGGGAAATTTCCACCGTGCCAGCGAAATTGTTCGAGTTAAGGAGAGATTCGAGTCATATAGGTTTGAGTAATGGAAAGTTAGTTTTTATGAGAGTTTATTGGGAAATTTCCACCGTGCCAGCGAAATTGTTCGAGTTAAGGAGATTCGAGTCATATAGGTTTGAGTAATGGAAAGTTAGTTTTTATGAGAGTTTATTGGGAAATTTCCACCGTGCCAGCGAAATTGTCCGAGTGATTCGAGTTATAGAGAGTCCACTGTATTTGAAATATTTTGAGTACGTAGGCTCCAGTGTTTTGACCCTCCAATTAAAACTGGGTTAGCGAGTACGCTGAATGCACAAACTTCGCGAATATAGTATTTGTGACAGCAGTTGTGTCTTTTACGGATTTTCTGTTGATACGAAATCGTTGTTGCTCGTATCCTAGCAACATGAAATAAATTAAAAAAATTGATTTTCTTTTGTAATTTTAAATGTGTTATAAATTGTAAACTGAATTTATAGAAATATGTCGATCAGATGTCGGATAATTGCACTTTACTAGCATATAACATTGCATCAAAAGATTAAATTTGTATAACCACGCAAAAAATACAAAATACTAAAAAAACGGGGTGTGAAATTTATCAAGTAAAAAAACAGGAAAATCAAATATTAACCTTTCAAAGGAAAACTATATATATATATATATTTTTAGGGCAGTGAGTTACAAATTCTAGTGGCTAAAGATAGGACGACAAAGAGGGATTATATTTAAGAGTTGTTCCTTAAACTAACCCTTCATAGTCGCCCTTTACAATGTTATACTATATTAATAATATTTGTCGGCGGACGTAAAATAGTCCCGCGGAATTAATTCAGCATTAGCCCTCCTGCTAATTTGCGCTAGATAAGCATTATTGAGTTAGCAACAAAAGTAAGCCGGGGAAGGGGGGACATGGGGGGGTCAAGAGTAACAGTAACCTTATGGTTTGCCTAGCGAGGGGTTTAGTTCCAAACCTTTCTTAAGGAGTTTCTTTTCAAACTTTGGGTTAAGGTCATCGTCCGTGAAACATTCCTGTAATATACTGTAGTCTTTAGGTTCTAGCATCGCCGTTTGTATTTAGTACTTAGTCTATTACTATTTAGAAGACTAATGCTAGCCAATATGGCGAATGTTTGTATTTGACATCATCGTTCGTGAAACGTTCGCAGTTTATTTCCATATTGAAAAGCGTGGTTATTGCTTTTTGAGGTTTTAAAAAGAAAACATTTTCCAAAAACATATACACAAGCTAGTAAGAAATATGTAGCTACATTTTGCAAAAAATATTTTTTTTTTGGCATTTGCGTTCGCAATAATATCGGTATATATTTGTTTGTTTTTTTGAGACTAGTTTCGCTGATCAATGTCGGAGTTCGTCACAATTATTGTTAAAAGCTTCTTCTTTAGAAACTATTACCATAGCTCCGAAGGTTTCTCGAAGTTACTTATATATTAAACAACTTTTGAAACAATAAAAACGATATTGTATACTATTATTACTCGTATTTACATTCGCGAAATCAAGAAGGAAAACGAAAACTGAAGAGCAACCGTCGAAGTAAAAACGAAAATTAATGAAAATGAAAAATACTCATGCAAATCTTTCAAAACAGCTGCGGTAATCTTCTTCCTTCGAAATAATTAGCATGATTTGAAAATATGCAAACAAAGTGCATATCAGCATGCTTTACGAATTCTCCTTCGTAGATGTTACATTCAAAAGTTGACATGTAAATACAGTGGAGGCTTATACCAGTAGCGTATTTTAAAAATATTCCCTGAACAGAAACCGTCCCTTCTTGCGCTCCGGCCAGTGGCGGCCTACGGACATTGGTCACATTCGACAACTTCTCAAGTGGCTATTTTTGTGAATGACCTAGCAAACAAACAAAAAACTTTAACTATGGGGGAGGCGTAGTGTCCATACGCAATTATTTCAATAATAAAACTGTTGCGCCTGTAATTGAATTAAATAAAACAGTAAGTAGGCTTACATATTCATATACCATAACCCTAACCTAACCTAACCTTGTACCTAAAACATAGCGTTGGCATATTTAGCATAAGTATGCTAATGAAACTAAAAACAGGTTCTTTAACCTTTTATTCGCCTCCAGGTCATCAACTTCAATAATGGTCGACTGTGGGCAAACAATTTGAGAGTTGAATTCAATAACAATTAACCTAATTAACCCAAAAACTGATTTCATATGAAATACCTGTAGAACAATACCGGATTATAGGGTTTCAAAGAAGAATAAAAATAATTCAACAACACGTGACCACCCCAAAAAACTATTTGTAGATTATTTTTAGCTCGGTCATGTTGTTTAAGAAACAAATCAATGGGGCAAATAAAATTTCTGACAAAGTTATTTTTAGAAAATATCTAAAATCCAACTAGTACAGATTTTCATGAACATACCGTATTTTCTCCATTAAACGCGCTGGGCGTTTATTTAATTTGTGAGATTTTTAGGGGGCGTTTATTGGAGAAGGGCGTTAATAAGAGAGAGACCTTTATTAAACAAAAAAGAAAACGCATAAAAATTGTCCTAAAAGTGTGAACGGTAAACGGTTTGATCCTTACCGCTTTTTTGTTTAAAACGGGTTATTACTGCTATGTTTCTAATAAACGCCCATCATACAAGGAAGGCGTTTATTAGAGTATGGGCGTTTAATAGAGAGGGGCGTATATAAAATAATTATTAAGAAAAGAGGGCGTTTGTTGGAGAGGGGCGTTTAACAGAACGTGGGCGTTTATTGGAGAAAATACGGTAACAATATTAAGTTGTTGTGACTGTAATAAAAATTGTTAAATTATTTCTCCATGCTAAGTCGCAATTCATTTGGATCATTAAATCTTCCTTTTTAAAAATGTCACAAAAAGCCTTAGCAATAAGTTTTGTTTTCTCAGTGCGAAATGGATTAAAAATGATTATCTAGCAACTAAAAACAAAAGGCTCTCTATAATATAAACAACAACAAAGTCTAACGGTTTAATTTTCTATATAACTTTCGTCACTGCTTTCACTTTCGATTTCAGATTCGTTGACGTCATCGTTCTTGATCGCCTCAATTTCTTTAGGACCTAATCGATTGGAGACAACCCTTCTGCTGGATATGATCTGTGGCTGTTCAGTAAAGTCCTTCTATGAACCACACTCATTTATTTGTTCTAACAAAGGATTACGGCGTTACGGCGTTGTTGGTTTGACTGACTTTATGCTTTCCAGTGGTTTCTTCTTCGAAATGCATAATTTAATCACCTTGTTAATGTTGCTTTGTTTTGTGTGTGTGACCATGTAAATGACACCTATACTCTTCTAACACCTTTTAATCACCTTGTTAATGTTGCTTTGTGTGTGTGACCATGTAAATGACACGTATACTCTTCCAACACCTTTTAATCACCTTGTTAATGTTGCTTTGTTTTGTGTGTGTGACCATGTAAATGACACGTATACTCTTCTAACACCTTTTAATCACCTTGTTGATGTTGCTTTATTTTGTGTGTGTGACCATGTAAATGTCACGTATACTCTTCTAACACCTTTTAATCACCTTGTTAATGTTGCTTTGTGTGTGTGACCATGTAAATGACACGTATACTCTTCTAACACCTTTTAATCACCTTGTTGATGTTGCTTTATTTTGTGTGACCATGTAAATGACACGTATACTCTTCTAACACCTTTTAATCACCTTGTTGATGTTGCTTTATTTTGTGTGTATGACCATGTAAATGTCACGTATACTCTTCTAACACCTTTTAATCACCTTGTTGATGTTGTTTTATTTTGTGTGTGTGACCATGTAAATGTCACGTATACTCTTCTAACACCTTTTAATCACCTTGTTGATGTTGTTTTATTTTGTGTGTGTGACCATGTAAATGTCACGTATACTCTTCTAACACCTTTTAATTACAAAACAGAAAATGAAGTGACACAATAATATTAACTGTTAATAACATGTATTAACTCGCAATACTCGAGTGTGTAATAACCAAAATAAGAAGAAGTCAAAAAATATCAACCTGCTATGTTAAGTGTGTTTTGTTAATTTTAGAAAAAAACAAAGCAAAAGTTGACTTCCTCGGGAGTTCTAGGGTTAAAGGAACCAGCACGTTATTGAGCTAAGCAAAGCGGAATTGACAAGCTCAGCAAGAAGCCTTACTACGTGTTTTCATCATCAGAAAACATTGAAAAGTCGTATTCGAGAAATGGATGCTCCGAACAGATGTGGAGGAGGGGCGAGACAATGTAACGTTTGAACAACCAATGAGAAGGGAGAAGAGCTGTTAGGTTAGCTCTAATTGGTTGCGTGTTCGAGGGACTTCGTTAACGCAAATACATGCCCTAGTTACGCCAGGTCTTACGGAAAAATTACCGATGTGCACAATTTCCTAACACTTCACCTCATTTCTATAAAAAACAGTTACCACGGGAACCAGAAGTAGGTGGTATCAGGTCAAAGGGGAGTAAAATCAGTCGATTAACGGTCATCAATCAAAGAGAAAAAATGAAATTTAACAAAAAATTACACTTCTAAAAAATTACAAACAAAAGAATTTTTACATAAAGATTTACACGTTCCTATATAGCCAGCAGCTTTCCATATATAGTCATACACGCTCCAAATATAGTCAGCAGTTTTCCATATATAGTCATACCACTGCAGGACATGCACGTGTTAAATAACTGACGCGCGGCACTTAGTATGGCAATCCTCATTGTAATGCAAATTTTACTTATTAAAAATATTAGAATCGCTGAGTCAACATATGTATCGTTACTTTGCATAATTAATGGTACGCGTTTAAGATTCCGCGTGCGAGCAGCGTATGACGCGATAGGGATTGCTGCGAGGAGATATTTACAAGAGAATGCTATGGAAGGTCTTCGGCTAACTGAATCAATTGCAATACCTCTAATAAGCTGATAGTTTGAAATAAAACATGACAATAATGACATTGTGGATGCATTTTCCAGAGAAATTCTATGGAACGTGTTCAACCACGATTTTTGCACGTTCTACAAACAAAAATCACGTGATTAGCACGTGACTCTCCATAGCAGACAGTTTGTAAACTCCTCTTAAATACTCCATTTAAAAAATAATGAGAGACAATACGTAAAATAAATACAATGAGTACAAAAATAATACCAATCACGTGATTTGAGTGACACGTGATATAAAGAGCACGTCATCAATATCGCGTCATCAAACATACAAAAATTTCGAAAAAGGAAATTTCGGGATTTCTCTCAAATGTAATAAAATATCATTTGTTTTTATTTCATGAAGGGAAAATTCGGCTAAAAATTAAGCATAGTACAAAAAAGCAAATTAGTGTGATTGCCAACTAGGCGGCAACAACGGTAAAAAACGAATTTATTCTACTACTTAAATTTACAATTTTCTGTTTGTGTATCTACCCACAATCCCTTGCCTGCAAAAAGTCTGCGATTAGAAGAGCTGGTTTAAGTGAGTCAAGAGGCAAGCGAGGCGTTCCACCTGGCGATATCTTGCGGTGAGCTTGAAATAATCTTCACGTAGCGGAAGGGAAAGATGCCCTTCTTCCCGTTCTGTAGCTGACCCTCCCAACTGCCGTCGTCGCGCATGCTCAGTACCAAGATTCGATCGCCCTTCTAAATAGATAAAAAAGCTGAAGTCCCAATAATTCGACTCCTTAAAATTCGAATACTCCAAATCGTCCGGAATGTACGGCGACCGAAGAAATTCTTTAAAATAACTCGACCTCCTATCAATCAATCAAATTTATTTATTTACCAAAATAACAATTAAAATTATAAAATAAACTATAAATACAACGGAAACTCAATACAAAAACACAACAACAACAAATCATCATATCATGTTAACACTTTGAAAGTGTCCGTTGGGTGTTCGAGTCTACTTTATTCAAAACTGAGTCATCATTTCTCTAGCTTTTTTATATTGTTATTAAATTGATTTGATGAAAAAGATAAGACATAGACTCGAAGGTTTGTGTTGGACTCAATATAACATGGCTTGTTACATGGCCGCCCCCCCAAAATAAAAAACCTTTTCGATTATACTTTACATATTATTAAGTTTCATGGAAGTGAATTAATTTTCTTCTCAAGGGATGAAACTAGCCTCATAATGTGTTTTTAGAGCTTTCAGATTAGAAAATTTTTCCACTCCCTTATCCTAAAGATTTTTCCTAATTTTGGCCCCCCCCCGAAATTTTCAAGTTGTTACGGCCCTGTGTTATCTGACCAAAAAAATTGCATCAATTTAAACGTGATGCACACACACATGAAAACGAACAAACAATGTTTCCAATAAAGTTCTAGATTCCAATCTGAGAGAAGAGGGGAGAAAATAAATGAATAGACACGTACAAAAATGATCATCTAAAAAAAAAACACATCTACATATAAATAGCCTGCTTATGTTTTACGGAACAAATGTGTGGCTCACTTGAAACTTGAGCTCGTACGGGTCGTAGATGGTGGGTGTTCGATCCTGCACGGCTTCAGCTATGGCGGGCACTGTTACAGTGCTCGCGTTTGGCACCTGGAAAACATTTTAGATTTTTTTTTCAGTAAGGAAATACACAGGAGAGGCAGGGCCTATGACTCAACAAAGTCCTGTGTATTGTGTATAAGAAATAAGAAATGTATACATATTTACTAACTTCTATTGTTATATGGGACCTGTGTTAAATTAAGCAATTCCCTAACAAATGAAGGTCATGAGATGCTTGACAACTCAATCTTAACAAACAAAAGAAGCTCAACCTAAGCTATGTTTTCGATTAAAAATTTCACAAATTGCAAATTTATTCAAAATAATTGTGATTAAATAACAAAAGAAATGTAAAAGATAAATTAAGAAATAACAAAAATAATAATTGTTAATGAATCTTAAAAACCTCCAGAACCAACCCATTAACCAATCACATTACAACATTAAAACCCTATAACCAATCACATTACAACATTACAACCCTATAACCAATCACATTACAACATTGCAACCCTATAACCAATCACATTACAACATTGCAACCCTATAACCAATCACATTACAACATTACAACCCTATAACCAATCACATTACAACATTGCAACCCTATAACCAATCACATTACAACATTGCAACCCTATAACCAATCACATTACAACATTACAACCCTATAACCAATCACATTACAACATTGCAACCCTATAACCAATCACATTACAACATTAAAACCCCGTAACCAATCACATTACAACATTAAAACCCTGTAACCAACAATATTATTGGTTTTGCTTTTTACGAATTTAAATAATTGCATTAAATCTTTCTTAAAACCAAATTTAAAATAAATATATAGAACATTATTAAAACTCACTGTTTGGGCGACAGAGTTTGACGCAGGTGTTGTGTACCCGCCACCAGAACTGGTTACTTGGGAACGAGGAGTGCGACTCGCCGGTGATTGGTTCGTTGGAAATGACTGCCGATTGGTTAACTGCAAGAAATGTTTTGAATTACGAAACATCGCTCATTCTACACACAAAAACCGATGCTAAGAATAAAAACTGAATTGAATCTCAGTTCTGACGTATTCTTCTGTAGTTACCGTTACTGGCAGTTAAATAGTTGAGACAAAAGGGTTGACTGGGTGGTAATGGCAGCATTGGTGGTGCAAGTTTGATGATACATTCATTTCAGCATGGTATGGGAGTTCCATCAATGTCCATTCTACTGAATGCGCTGCTCAAGTTGTTGTCCTGAAGCGAAGGACCCGATATTCTTGCAAATTAGAACATGTGGCGGACTGGGTAGACACATTAAGTCTATTAGAATAATGCTAAGATGCGATGGATGTAAAAATGATAGTTTTTAAGGAGTTGCAACTTCATTGGAGAGTCTTTAAGTTTTATTCTGATAACTTAACTTGAACAATTATAGAACGCAAAGATGTCACCAAATTCAAGTCCAGGTGTGTTATTGCGTCATCACAAAATGTGTTATTGTGTCATCACAAAATGTGTTATTGCATCATCGCCAAATGTGTTATTGCGTCATCGTCAAATGTGTTATTGTGTCATCACAAAATGTGTTATTGTGTCATCACAAAATGTGTTATTGCATCATCGCCAAATGTGTTATTGCGTCATCGTCAAATGTGTTATTGCGTCATCGCCAAATGTGTTATTGCGTCATCGCCAAATGTGTTATTGCATCATCGCCATGTACCATGTAAATGGCGAATTAATTTCATTTCTATATTTTCACAATATCATTGTTGTAATTTGACCCCTGAAATCTGGATGCATTCAAAGTCTGAAACGCACATCATTTTGAGTCAAACAGGTGTTTAGTAAAAAAGAACGTCAGGTCAGCAATTATATCTGCTGCTACCAATCAAGCTGTAAATTGGTACAACCTGTGACTGCCTGTGGGGTAGATGGAGCTTCGTATATGTACTTACAACCCCCAACCCCCAATATGCCACGTTAGGAGCTTCCGTATTTTATGAATACAAGCGGCATTGAATAGGCTATCTTAGTCAAACTAATCCTGACACCACCATAAATACCTACTACCACTGATGTGTATTTGTAGACTCAAAAAGAAGAAGTAAAAAAGAGAGACGTACAACTTCAACGTAATTAGCTGGGATCATTCCTTCCTTCCCGGTACTGTCCCGCGCCATCCACCATTGCTCTTCCTTCTTCTTAAGTACAGTGATGATGTCGTTTTTGTTGAACGGAAGATCTTCTGGATCCTACAAATGAACAAGATGATGATGCTCGCGAAATAAGAAGTAACAATGATGCAATGCAACATCTCAATGGCAAATTGATGAAATATTAGTTGAATATATCCTTCCTTTTGGCAAACAATTGACAAGAAACGTTACATTTTCCCTTTCAGTACTTGTGTTTGTTTCTTTCTGACTAGCATTAACAACATACTTACATTTCCAGGGAAGTTGTACCTTGCTTTCACTTTAAACTGTTCTTGAGCAGGTACGCTCTCCAGGCGTGCTGCCTGAGTCAGCAGCATTAAGAAATAAATACATTTTTGAGAAAGTGAAGAATAAAAAAATACTGGATAAACAAAAATAAATCAGATAGCACAGTCTATACTTAAATGCAGAGAAGTTGCTCAGCTGTAAAGGACGTTATTAAAGGAAATGAGAGATTTCCATTCATGGAAGAAAAACCGTGATTAGCCAGGATGTTTATTGTAATTTATTGAAACAATTATAACTGGACTTTAAATAAATATATAAATACGTCACCTCAACAAGCGTTGTGCTATCGAGAAAGTGTCGCTTGTAGAATTCAACAATGTCTGGTAAATCGTTGAATGTCTGGTTACCAATCTGATACTGGCCGTTCTTGTTCGTGATAATGTAATGGCTTACTTTGTTGTTCTCACTATAAATGAAATGCTAACTCTTTATCTCTAGAGTGACCAATGAACAAGCAAAATCATGCTATCATTTGTTACAAATTTTGTGTTAAAAATGACGTGTTTGTTTATACCTACCTTTATCATTTGCATTTTGCACATGAATAATCTAATTTTGTTGGGAATTTCAAACACTGTCTGTCTAAGAAAGGATTTGTAATTAGTTTTTTAAACGGTCAGTTCATTATTGGTCAGCCTCCTCATGGTAATCTCAACAAAGTAAACTACGAGTATTCTTTGATTAGTAAAGACATAATATGGCTTACCGTCATTTTCTGTTCATCGTCAAATGATTTATTTTAAAATTTTAAATCTATCATGATCAAAAGCTGAGGCTTTCCTTGATAATTTTCATCTTTTAAATTTTTGTTTTAGAATCATGCCATCAATATAGTGACACAGTTACTCTTTCTCATTGAAGTAATGAGTGCAATTTGCATAGCTAGTATTGAATATTGTTAAAAGGCAAAATGATTGCACAACTCATAAAATCATTTTTCTGTTTTTGTTTTCAAGATGAAATAAACATAAGAACCATTCACACCAAAAAAAATGTTTTAAATAAAATATAATTAAAATGAACGTCCTTTAAAACAATTGATAAGTGATCAGATAAAGCTATCTTTGTGCCGCAATTGATATTGGCTAAAAAACCAACTCGTGGTATTAAATACTATCCTTGCACATTCCACTGTTATTTGAATGGAAGTTGCAAGATGTTTGAAATCAGACAATGATTAAATCTACCTTACAGAGAGCACATATCCCCCTTTACACGTTGAACTGTCTCGTACTATGAAAATTCCTGGTTTCTGTGTCATCAAAACGCTTTCGGATGTTGAACGACCAATCTCCCCATGGTACCAACTGAAATTGCACAAAATGATAAAGAATCTCTAAGCAATCATTTATCAAAATAATATTCAAAATAAGTAAATATATATCAAAAATCTAATACATTTAGATTTTCAAAAACCTTGAATGTTAAACGTGGTAAATACGCAATATATAATCCATAATTTATATAAAATAATTTTTTTGATAAAAATTCTCTATTAGACAATCAAAATTTGGCCCATTTGTATGAAGGAGTTGAGCATATATATACGGTATACAACATTGTATAAGGTTACCTGTACATATATAAACGATCAGCCATTTTGAACAACACCACTCCCCATAAAATGTAGATTTTGTAAATGGAAAGAAATTATATAAATAATCTGAAAGGAAATATTATTAGTTATATAATTATTACCTAAAATTATTGCTTCACTCAAGTGGTTATACTTCAGCAAAGTCTTTAAAATTATTGTTTTAATATATTTAACATTTTAAGTCCTTTAGGAATCCTCATATAAATGATCTGTCAATGGTACTAAAAAATTAGGTGATTTAAGAGAAAAATCAAGATTTCCAAGAGCACTCCCAGGTCTACTATTTTAAAATTTTCGCAAGAAAGGTTTAGAGACTGGCATTTAAGTAGAGAAATAAATCTGGGAGCATAAAAGAAAGACATTCACCCATAAAAAGAAATTCTAGCTAAAGTAGTGTTTTGTGATAATCATGATAATGATAATATAACTCATAACTAGCTACTTGAAAACATTTAAATCATAGATAGCTACTTGAAAGCTTCTAATCTCTTTCTAAGGAAACCCTTAAAAAAGAGGAGGGTCTTTTTAGTAATTAAAAAACAAACAATTACGTAAGTTGAAAGTCAAATTCTGCTTAAAGTAGGCAAGCTATTTTACGTACATATTAGCAAAGTAACATCCATATCGGGAACATTTTCTAACAATTCATTAATTATAAAGTACCTAGGTTTTAACGATCAAATTTTTCAATATCGACACTACTCTACTAACAAAGCTGCATAAATGACGCTACCCTGAAAGCCACTAAAATTGAAGTACAGGCAGTTTTCAAAGAACAATTTCAAACCTAATCAAATCTCAACAATGCCTAAGCTCCGTTTTCAGTTTCTGTCATTAAGGTTTACAAATGAAGTCTTGACAGTATAATCAATATGGCGTTTACATTTTTGCGCATGCGAATTAAATGTCATCTCCACAAAATCAACACAAGTAAACAATTTGACACCCGAAATGGAGAACAGTTTGTTTTGAACCTTTTGCAGACATTTACAGGTAGCAGATTGCAGGTTCACAAATATAGAGAAACCTAAAATTTGTAAATCCGGATGAATCTGCTGAATAGTCTCTTTTTGTCTCACTCGCTTTTAAGAAGAGACAATATATATTTTTTAATATACAGTTAGTCATTAGTTAAGAAATACAGGGGCGTAGCCAGAATTTTCTAAGGGGGTGGAGTCGTCCACTGACAATAAAAGACAATTTCCTGTGCGGGACTGAAGTGTTGTTGGTTGTATTATAAAATTTGTTCTGTGATTTCTTTAGATTTTAAATTCTTTTTTATTTTCTAAAATCAGGTATCAATGTGGTCACACTGAGTAACATTGCACGAGTTTATTTAAACTTTCTTAAAATCTTTGGGTTCCATTAGTATACTAGTATAAAAGTCCCTTTCACATATAAACGAGTGTTTACGTTACGAAGACGAAAAGCAGAAAGGTTGCATTATCGAATAGAGGGAATATATAACTCTTTCCTTTTATGATAATATCAGATTGCTTCATAATAGTTTGCGTTGATGGAGTTGCATCAAGATCTTGACAGCATCGTTATAGTCTGCAGCTGCATCGCGATATATGTTCAACAAGGTAAAAAATACAACGTAGTAAAAGTCCGGTAAAGATTTAGTAAAGCAAAAAAACAACACGTAAAATAAATAAAAATAGGTCTTCAAAAACTGTCATCTTCAGACCAAGTGAGAGTCGTACGCACGAAATTACAAGAAAGAAAAAGTTGCGGAAGGGAAACGCCCGTCAGAACTCCAAGCTGCAATAGACGATTATTTCGAAGAAATGACAGTAACAAATGAAGTTGCACGAAATCGTATTAAATGAGTTAAGCAATCTATTGTAAATGTACTTTTTGGTATATGGTATATGGGCGTCAATTCCTATCTTTAGGTGACGAGTTGTCTCGCCAATATATCTGGAACCACATCCAGCACATGTGAATGAGTAGACTAGCATTGACTTCATATCAAAAGCGATAAGGTCTTTATTTGAAAAGTATTGTTTTAATTTTAAAAGATGTAAATATTAGTTTTATCTTAGTAAAGTGTCTTCTTTGCACGCGCGTTTAATGAGGTTTCGAGTTTTCTTTGAGATTTCGAGTTTTCTTTAAGGTTTCGAGTTTTCTCTGACGTTTCGAGTTTTCTTTGAGGATTCGAGGTTTCTTTGACGTTTCGAGTTTTCTTTGAGGATTCGAGTTTTCTTTGACGTTTCGAGTTTTCTTTGAGGATTCGAGTTTTCTTTGACGTTTCGAGTTTTCTTTGACGTTTTGAGTTTTCTTTGAGGTTTCGAGTTTTCTTTGAAGTTTCTTGGGAATATTTACCATTGTAAGGCAGTTTGAAAAGGTTTTTTTTTGATCGGATCGCTTTTTTGATAAAGATACTTTTTAACGTTAGTTTGAATTAGTGATTTAGGGTAAGTTAAGTTGTCAATGTCATTAGGAAAGCCAACCCATGTGTTACTAATTTGATTGTAAACGAGTTCAGAAGAAGCCTAGGAATTTCGAATTTCAAGTAAATTTACCATTATGTTTTCTGAAAAATTCAACATTTAGTCAATATCTGGGAATAATTTTTTTAGGTTTAAATAGAAGCTGAATAATGACGTCATTATTCACCACTGTAGATGATCTGTTTATTAACACCGTTGCCTGGCAACGCTGTGTCGTCACGAAACATGACACGTAGTTTTTCCTGGTTTCGGATTATTGTTATTATGGAATATTTATGCAGAAAATGAGCCAATATATATATACAGTACCGTTGTTTGGTGCCGGAAGTTTCGCGCAAGAAAAATTTGCTTTTTGATAATCCAAAAAGTGTTCGGTGCCGGAAGTTTCGTTGTTTGGTGCCGGAAGTTTCGCGCAAAAAAAATATTTGGAAAATATCAAATAAAAAAGACAATAACTTTAAATTGCGAAAAAGGGTGGAAAAATGTTGTTTTAAAACGGTAGCCATCCATTCCATTTGGACTAATCGTTAATTGAGATTTTTTAAAACGTTTAGTAAAAGTTATGCTTAACACATTTCCTTTGGACGGTATTATTAACAAAGGACTTCAGAAATGAAGGTTTGACTATAAGGGCATTGAAGTTATAGTTATCAATGGTCTAATCGAAGTATTTAAATTTAGCGTGATTCACTTCCTCCAAGAGAGCGATTTGCGTGCAGCTTCTAACTCCACTCTTGATAAACATGCAATCGAATCGGTTGCCGGTTGAATGTAATTCTCAATAGTTTCCAATAGCTACGCCCACATATCATCAAGCTGGTTTTGATCTCCCCATAAATCCTGTTGCTCGGAAAGATTCGTTACTGTAGAAGTGGGTATTAGGTAAATATCGACAATATCCAGGCTCTGAAATTCAAAATTGCAGTCGTAGAGTCAATCACTGTTCGAAATTTTTTTAAATGGATGACTCATGATGCAACTTTTCTTCTCGTGTTCAGAGCTTCATCTAACATTTACTTGTTGGTTTCGGCGTGCCTCGATGTCGCAAACGTGTTCATTTCAGTTGTTATTTGGCATTTTGTTAGGCATTTTGGTGTTTCCGAACTGTGTTACTTCCTCTTTCATGGTTTTGATTAATTAATTTTCCATTAACCAGTTTGTGACATTTGAGAGGGTCAATTCGTTGGTTAGGACCGATTGAAAGAGAGTAAAAGATCAACGTATCGTCTGGCGAAGTCATTGTTGTCAAATAAGAGTTTTGACCCTTGGGGTGCATTGGAAACTATCGGCTCAGGACCTGAAATATTTAACGAAATGGAACTTGGTGGTTTTAGTAAAAAAAAGATAAAATAAGAGCTTGTTTATCATTGCTACCCAGAGGATCGTATAGCATAGCATACCAGTAAACATTTGGTCATTGCTTTTCTTATCTCCTCTGTAAACCATACAGTCGCAAGTATACGGCATCCAATCTGACTTTGAAAAGGTGTTTGCGTTTTTCAATGCGGCTCAATATCTGGAAATTTAATTTTTTCCACGACTTTCTAAAAGTTGGGAAAACAATTAATCCGTAAAAAATCTAACTAATTATGTTAATTATTTTTGTTTTATATTATTTTCTAGTCCTTTACCTATAAGAACGCGTGTACAGTTGTAAAGAGGAAGTATCTTTTTGAAGACAACCTACTGAGCTGGACATATGTCTCATAGTAGCTACAATTGAATGGATTTTAATTACACAATAACTGTCAAGGTTGTCATGGTGAGATCCAGATTTGTAACTCAGTACCAGTCTAGTTTTTTGAAATCAAATCCAATTACTCCCATTGTTAGTGTGCAAACATTTATGTGCGCCAGGGGGTGACGATAATCATTTATTTGCGTCAGGGGATGACGATAATCATTTGTATGCGCCAGGGGGTGACGATAATCATTTGTATGCGACAGGGGGTGACGATAATCATTATATGCGCCAGGGGGTGACTATAACATACACATCCAAGAATGGGATTCCATGTAACTCTGGCACTCAACTTTGATTGACGTTTTTTAGATGTTTCAAAACGTCTTTCTCACTTTTTGATTCTCCAGATTATCTGAGGGAAAACCTTTCTTTTTGTTTTAACAAGTTAGATACATACATGGAATGATTAAATACCCTTTCCTACAGTTATCAGTATTTTTTTCAGTTTTTTTTTTTTTACAGTTGTCAGTATTTTTAAGAGTTAAAAAAAATGTTTAATACCTTTTTAGAAGCGACTGTAAACCGGGCAAACATCCTGTTCGTGAACAGCGACGTCGAAATATGGCTCTTAAAAGCACATTTGTGTTTTAAATTTGTTATTTACACAATTGTTTTTAAGTACAAGCTTGATGTAGCAAAACAATGAACAATAAACTTTGGTTTACACTAATATAAAATATGGAAATAAAAGACAAATCATTTCAGTGGTTGATATTTTTTCGATATGCGTGCGAGAGAATTTTTGCGCATTTTTTGAAAAAACCGGGAATATTCAAATTTTCATTTCTACACGCATGGTTTCACGAAAGGTGTCGGCATCTTTTGATGTTTATCACGATTGCAGGGTTTTATACTTCCATGATCGTGCGCATGCAAGGACAAAAAATCCTGCACGAAAAATTTAAAAATCGTTTTACAAAAATCTTCAAAGAGGGCGGATTTCAGCGGAGCAAAACATTTGAAACCATGTGACCTTTGGAGGGGATAGCGTAGGCCTCGATGATGTTTAAAGGTTATAATAATAGAGTAACATCCAACTACGAGGTTAATATGTTTCTTTTAAGATTACATATTTCAGTTTGCATTGTGTAAACAGTATTTCGAATGTTAAATTTTAACTCTAAAAGCAGCAAAGCTGTTACAATATACTATTTTAAATAACAGATCGTTATTTCTACAGTGTACAACTTTCTTTCTAAACAGTTATCTTGCTTGTTGAGTCAGTTTTTAACAATTGTTTTTAATGGATTTTTATCTTATTGTGTGTATTTTTTATATCTAACGAATCTTTTAACTTTTCTTTATTAACATTTTGTTTTTATTTTAAAGGACACATATTGATATCTGAAATATATAAAATATTCATAATAATAATAATAAATACAGATGACTAAAATTAAAATTATGATTAAAATTTCTGATTAAAATTAAAGCACCGTTCAAGAATAAAACCATAGGTAGCGATTGGTTGCCACAGGTAGCGATGGTTTTTATTTTCTAACCACGGCTTTCTGAACCGTAATATAACGAAAATTTACAGAACATTGCACACTTCTTCTTGTGATATAAATGCCAGCGATCATTCCATTTTGCAGTTATCGTTAATAATCAATGACTTCCTCTGCGCAAGTGGGAAAAACTCGCATGACTATAGCTGCTACAAGCCTCGATTTCAGAAGGAAATCAATGAAGGTTTTATTTGTCCTGGCATTAACTAACGGATTAATGATGGCAGACATTTTAGCAAATATTGCCGCCATTTTAATCAGATAAAATGGCAATATATAGCCGGATACTGCTGCTAACCCAATTATCGCATACGGTGTCCATGTTAATACAAACAGGATGACGGAGAGGGTGAAGAGCTTCAAATAGCGTCTTTTCAATATATCCAGCTGCTTCGAGTTGGACGAGCACGAATTCCTGCGACCTCTCTTTGCGGATAGCGTTCTGCGGTTTATTATTAGACAAACAATGGTTATTGTCACCGGTAGACAATAGCATAAGAGAACCACGGTAATGATGTACGAGAACGTGTCTTCTTCAGTTAATCCCCAATCTAAAGAACAGCGGTTTTGGTCAATGTCGACAGCATACTTGGACCATCCGAAAATTGGAAGCAAAGCCCAAATAAAACCATATAGATAACAAGCACCTATGATCAGAATTTTAGACGAAAAAGTAGACAAGATTCTTGCATAGATGAAGGGGCGTTTTATAGCAATGGTCCTTAGTGCCGACCATACAGCCATATGAGTGATGACAATAACCGCAAACGTGAAAGTGGACACACAAAGGAAACCCATTCGCCCGGTTGACACCACATAGCTGTTGTTTAGAAAAAATAATATTTCCGGAACCACTCCGACTCCGGTCTGCAAAATATCGCATATCGAAATACTGAAGAGAAACAATTGGGTAATGTCTGTCTTGTACGTTTTAATAACTGCGCAACACACCAATGTGTTCAGTATCGTAGAGACAACCAGTATAAGGGTCATGAACACTGCCAACACAACATCATATGTAGACAACATTTCTGCCAAACTAGAAATAATAAACCTCAATTACTTGACGAAGATTAGTAAGCCCCTACACACGTGATTATAACACGTGGGTCACGTGGGTTATTATTATTATTAAAATGAATATTTATACAGGATATAACACTTCAATTTAAAATAAAATTGCTATCAATGTGTGTCCTGGTAAAATACAACATAAAATTTAAAAATTTAAAAAATAAGTTAGAATTAGTTAAAATTAGTTAAAACATATATTAATAAGTTTTTTAAAAGTACAAAGGTTTTCTGCTCTCCTGATCTCAATGGGCAAATCATTGTAGAGTTTGGCACCTGAATAGGAAAAGGATTTTCTACCAAACTCTAGTTTTATGCGCGGAAGCTTCAGTAGTAAATTGTTGTTACGAGTGTTTTGCGAATGAGAGGATAGTTCAAAATAGCTTTGGAAATTGCTACAAACATTTTTATCCAAACATTTTCGCACGACAACACATGCATTCTTCTCGATAAATTTTGCAGTGGATGGCACACTGACATCTTGTCTGCCATTGTAGATGATGATATTTGCTCGACGCTCAATTGATGAAAGTGAAGATCGCTGTGTTTTCGTAAGTTGCAGGAGAATAAGATTGTTGTATGTTAACAGGGGTAATATTATCATGGTGTAAATTTTTGCGCTTGCCATGGTTGTTACATACGGTCTCATGTTTAAAAGTAGACGTAGTCGATTGCTGGCTCTCTTGTATGCGCTTTGGAAAAACATGTCCATCCTCAGCGATGAGTCAATTATGCAGCCCAGGTACTTATAGGTTTCTGTGAAATGAATGGTGTTGTTACGAATTTTCAGTTCAAGGGGCTTTGTTTTTGATAGTCGTTGCTTCGTACCAAACAGCATCGACTCCGTTTTTCTCTTCTTAAGGTTTACGACTAGATCGTTGTCTTGGAAATAATCCGCTATGTTTACGAGATCTTCTAGCATTTTTTCTTCGATTATAGTAAAGCTTTTGTCGGCAAAATAGATTACTGTGTCATCAGCGTATTTAATGACTGAACTGTTTTTAAGACACATTTTAAAGTCATTAAAAAATAGTACAAACATTAACGGTCCTAGGATCGAGCCTTGTGGTACACCTGACATAATTCTGAAAGCTGAAGATCTCTCATTATTAAGTATTACCACTTGGTTGCGATCAAATAAGTAGTCGGTAAACCAGTCAAGCTCGTTGTTTGATATACCATACGACGAGAGTTTGTTAAGTAGTATGCTGTGCGATATAGTATCGAACGCCTTGCTTATGTCAATGAACACGGCTCCGACAAACTTTCTGCAGTCTACTTCTTTTCTGATGTTATCGATTAGTAGTGTAGACGCGAGTTGAGTGGAACGTTTGGCACGATATCCGAACTGGTTGTCATTTAAAAGATTGCTTTCTTCCAGGAAGGCTAAGAGTTGTTGATGTACAGCACGTTCCAATACTTTAGACAACGCTGGAAGAATCGAAATCGGTCTGAAGTAATCAGGTTTGTTCGTTGGTCCTGACTTGTGCACTGGTACTATCTTCGCCATTTTCCAAAGAGATGGAACGGTAGCATCTTTCAACGACATGTTTACGATGTGAGCGATTGGTATTGCTATGTTCTTCGCGCAGCCCTTGAGAAGTGTAGGTGGTAGATCATCGACACCTGTCGCTTTGGACCTTTTAAATTATCTGATTTGCTTTCCAACAAACACCGTTGAAACGTATTTGAACTTGAACTGCTTGTACGTTTGTTTCGAGAACGGCTTTGGCGTCCTCCAAGTATAGTTCTTCAAAACAAATGCCGAACTCTTCATCATATCAACGGCAGAACTGAAATAATCGGCAAAGATTTGTGCTGGGTTTTTTACAGACCCTTTCTCGTTGAGTGGTCGAATGGTAGCGTTAATGTTTTTACTTTTCGTTGGGAAAACTTGTTTTACTGTTTTCCAAAACTTTTGAGGGTCTAAACTGTTTTCATTAATTATATCACGGTGATATCGAGATTTTGCCTGTTTTAACAAGTTTGAACAATTGTTTCTCAAGCGTTTGTAAGTAGACAGATCTAGTTCTTTTTTAGATTTACGCCAGGTGATATTTGAAGCATGAAGAATAATGAATAACATTAAATGATAAAACATTCAAATAATGAATAACATTAAATGATAAAACATTCAAATAATGAATAACATTAAATGATAAAAAATTCAAATAATGAATAACATTAAATGATAAAACATTCAAATAATGAATAACATTAAATGATAAAAAATTCAAATAATGAATAACATTAAATGATAAAACATTCATATATAATAAACACAAATTAACATATATCACTTTTTTAATTAGTCTGTCCGCCCTGCAAATATAACTTCAACTATGACAGATATATGTGTATATATCCAGTCTTTTTTCCAAACAAATATCAACAACTGAGCAGAGAATTAGCACCTCCTCTATCTCCTCGTTATTTATCATTAAACAAACAATGGTTATTGTCACCCAAATAAAAGCATAAGAGCAAACGATAAACGAGAACGTGTGTTCTTTGGTTAGTTTCCAATCTAAAAGACAGCGGTTTCCGTCAATAATTCTGAATTGCACAAATCACTTCTTATCGATTATTTTATGTGGAACTCGTCAACCAAGTTAACAAATTAAATATTTAACAAGTGTGAATTTTGTTGAATTGGAATAAACGATTAGTGACAATATCTGGTATTAGTAGGGAAGATTAAGATTTAATCGCTTTAGCGAGACGCTTTTACTTAATTGGAACGATTTGGTTGTTGTCATCATCATCATCATTTACATTTTTCACATCTATTTTCCATGCTAGCATGGGTTAGACGGGGTTTCAACAGATGATATTCCCCACAATTTTGTAGGTTTAATCATTTGATGATTCCTTGGAGCACATGTTTTCTACAGGATGCCCTTCCTAACGCCTACCCCAGTGAGAGGGAAAACAGTGGATGACTCACGCAAAACACCAACTTTGCATTTTAAACTCTGGGGTAGCTATGCATAAAGGGCATGGGTGCTTATATCCATGAAGTCAAAGATGTTACATGACCCGCATGTTGAAAAGGGACAAATTAAAGTAATAAATTCATTGCTTTAAAACTGGCTCAACTCTAAAAAAAAAGATTAAAAGAAATTTTCCGACAAAGCTATGAAAGCGAAAAATACGTCAGAAAAATTGATAAACAAGATTATTGTATGTAAGTTGTGGTTGCTTCACCTTAAAGTTGATGAAATCAGATTAGATCATATACCATCATCGTTCCGCGTGTAGCTTACTGCTTACTGCTTACTGCTCGGCGCATGTAATTTGACCGTGTGGTCCCTTGGGGGTTCGAGTTAACGGGATTGAACTGAACTTTTGACCGTGTGGTCACTGGGAATTACGGGTAGTATTGTATTTACAAATTACCAATGTTGTAATATCTCGACGGAAAACATTTCACCGTCTGACCAAAATACTATACCCGTTGCGATGTATACTATACCCGTTGTGATGTATACTATACTCGTTGCGATGTATACTATACCCGTGCAAATGTATACTATGCCCGTTGCGATGTGTACTATACCCGTCCAAATGTATACTATACCCGTTGTCATGTATACTATACCCTTGCAAATGTACGCATCACTTTTTAAACATAAACATGTTAGCCCGCCTTTGTGTGTTTATAAAAGTTCACTGATATTCAACCATGACCAAAGCATGGTCTTTTTTGCAGATATCAACAAAACAGAATTTTTTAGCTTACTGTTGAAAACATTACCTGTCTCATTTCATTCTTAGTAAAAACCTAACTTGGGTAATAATAATACAAGTGAAATTTACCAACAATAAATAAATAAATGCAATAAATGTCCGGAGACAGCGAACGCGAATGGTATGGCGTTCGGTTCTTAACCAAAAGGTTCTGGGTTCGAGACCATGCTATCATAAAGTTGTTCAGTGAGCGGTTATAAATAAACAACGCCGTATTTCATCAAAAATAACCGTAACACAAATGGGAGCAATTAAATACACTAAAACTTTTTTACGAGAAATGAGTTACCTCACCCCTGAGTGTATCCTTTACCTTTACAAATCTTCAATACGTCCTAGCATGGAATACAGCTGCCACATTTGGGCAGGTGCTCCTGCGAATTGCTTGATTTTGTTAGACCGTGTTCAACGGCGTGTTTGCAACGCAATCCGCCCAAACTTATCTTCGAAACTGGACACCCTATCACACCGGCGTAACGTAGCTTCTCTCTGTCTTTTCTACAAGTTTTTTTATGGACGTTGTTTAAGCAAACTATCTTCACTTACACCTTCTCCCGGAATTTTTCTCCGTACAACTAGGTTTTCGTCGTCTTCTCATCAATGGACTGTTTGTGTTCCAAATTGTCGTAGGGATTTCTACAAGAACAGTTTTTTCCCGCGAACATCTAGACTTTGGAACTCCCTTCCATCTACTTGCTTTCCTTCTGACTTTAACCTTCAACTGTTCAAAACAAATCGTCATCGAAAAAATACTTAACTTCTCCTGTAGCTCTTTACTCACAAGTGGCCTTTAATGGTCTTGTTTTGAGCAACTTCAATAAAAAATAAATAAATAAATAAATTAATAAATAATAATGACTTTTTTAACGTCTTTTTTGTGATTAATACAATTATCATGATATCAAGTTTCATGACAAGTTATGGTTAAATTTAGAGGTGCCAAATCTGTAATAGATTTTTGATCATCAATGAGTTTTGTGTTAAACTTAGAGTCAAACAATTAGCCCCCCGTCGGCGCTGTAAGCCCCCTTTGTCGGGAAAACGCTGGCGCCACCCCTGCTTCATGATAATGCTTAATGAATGTTCTGGTAGCCTCATTAAAAAACAAACCACCACAACAACAACCAATATAAAAGTGAATACTAAACTATAAAAAATATCTAGTTCACAACGTATTTATTTATACTCGATTGCGATTAAATTAAAAATGATTTCTAATTTTCTTTCAAAAAGTTCAAGATTTTAGCGACCAAGTACGCCCCTCTTCGGCCTCTGCTGTAACAGCCAATAATTGCCTCCGTTTAATTATTACTAATCCAGAGACCTGAAGATCAGCTGGTAAACTTAAGACACGTAAAAGTGTACACAGATAATGAGTAAGCAGGTGTAGAACCCATCAGACATCATAATTAACCAATAGACCTTCCTAATGATCGTTCTTGAGTGATAATAGCCTTTATAGAGTATTATACACAAGAGAAAAATGCACGGATTTCCATGCGTTGAGATTGATGTTCACTGCTATTTTGCTATTGTTAAAAAACAACTAAAACGCATGCGTCATGCTTATTTTAATATGACTTACTGAGACAAATGCTGACTTATTGAGACAAAAGCCAATTTTTATTTTATAGATGTTTGGCGCGAAACGAAATAGAGCGAACGTTTAGCTGAGGAAGGTTTTAAAATATTCAAAATAATAAATAAATATAAACTAAATAAATAATTACGTCATGCGAATACCTGCAAATGCAATTGAGGCGGTCAATTTCCACAGCACTTTATGTTTCACGATGCTCTTATCTAATGACTGAATAAATGAGTTAAAACATTTGAGAAATGTTTGAATATAACAACAGTAATTAGGTTAAACGAATTCTATGGGCGATCATGCCGTCTATTCAAATTAACGTTTGAACAAAGCAAACGATTACAATAAGAACATACAAGAGATAAACCTTTCTTCGGTTCGAGCGACCTACGGTAATTCGCTGGTTAACTATTTATATAAAATTAAACCTCGTAAATCAGTTGAACGAATGATCAAAGATTAAATGGTACCGTCCCCTATTTGAATCTCTAATTTCCCAATTAGATTAGAGATTTTTAAGATAAGCGTCAATTAGGTTTTCGTTTTTGGTTTTTCCTCCATGTGAAGGGTATCAGATTATTGCAAAAGGTACACTAAATAAACGATAATAGAAATTCATAAGACGCTAATCAATAGATGTGAACCATTTCTGTAAATATTTTGGAGTTTTTTACCTTATAAAAGACGTGCGTTTAGCCTTGTAGTTGATACCTAAAGGTACTTAAACCTCCAAAGTGATGACGAAGAGAAATTTAATGATCGTTATCACTATCTAGCTTAATCCTAATAATAAAGCCTACTGGTATTTGTTTGTTTGTTAGCTAACTCCTCCTGGACCGATTTCAATGACACATTCCACAAGTACAAATACGTTACAAATATCCTATACTACCCGGGGACGTTTAGAAAAATCTTAGAGTTTTGAAATTCTCAAAAATCTCTATTCTGATTTCACGAGTCTTTCGCAGTATTACTATGTTGCAAAATGATTTTATGAGTCTTTCGCAGTATTGCTATGTTGCAAAATGATTTCATGAGTCTTTCGCAGTATTGCTATGTTGCGAAATGATGCTATTGCGCTCTAATAAAAGCTGTGAAAATTTCACAAGAAAAAATTTGTTCCTGACAGAATAGAAATGTGCAGTGACTTTCAAATATGTTTATTCATGACTCAGCAATTCTCTCCTTAAGAAAGGATGCATGGAATTTGCACGTGCGAGGTTGACGACAAAAATTCCTGTGTGAAAAATCTAAAAAGCGTGTTACAAACAATTTTAAATAGAGCAGATTTAACTGGAGCAAAAACATTTGAAATAATGTAAACTTTGGAGGAAATAGTTAGGGTTAGGGTTGGTGGCCTTTCCGCCAGTACTGGAAAGTAATGATTTGATATGCATTTATTGCCAATATCAATTAAAAATCCTCAAACCTTAAAATTCTTCCTTGAACCAAAGTTTGTGTTATAATTATATTAATTCACATATTTTCATTATTGAGGTCATCAGCATAAATCATCATAGTGTGAACTCTCTGTAAGTCAACTGTAAAAATTACAATTGTCAAAATCGGAAAATGTCAGGTACATTTGGTAAGGTGGCAATTCTTTTACTTTACTGACGATCGTCGTATTAAAACTTCTCTTACAAATTTAAGAAACAAAGTTTAATTTAATGTTTTGAACTTACAGACGAAATACATAATTTTAGGAAGATTGCCAAACCGCTTACCTCAAAACGAGAGTTTTTTTTGAGACGAGAAAACAGATTTCAAATTTGTTTATCAATGCGCTGTTTTTACTAAAAAATCATTTGCGCATGCGCGATGAACATTCCGCGATGTGTTATTTTTTAAAGTTTGGCTTAAATGATTTGTTCTGATATCAATGTGCTTTAATTTATCGGCGACTTGATGGATGTCAACGATTAATCTCGTGGCGTCAAAGATTCAGCCAATCGCCTCGCTAGCCAAAGATTCAGCAACTCGCATCGCTAGCCAAAGATTCAGCCAATCGCATCGCTAGCCAAAGATTCCGCCAATCACATCGCTAGCTAAAGATTCAAATCAAAGATTTTAAATCGCATCGCTATAAATGTGCACATTTCCGCAAAACCACCATTTTGAAACCCAGCGACTTGTGTTGTTTATAAAAAACCAAACCATGAAATTTTATTGCATGACAAAATGAGAAAAGATGTAAGATTGCTTCAACAATTAAGTTCTGTGTGTTTCATTATTTCCTATTATTTTTACAGTTTTTATGTATATATGTAAATATTGTACATTTGTAAACTGAACTTTTATCCTGAATCAATATTCATAAATAAATAAATGTGTTTCTTTCAGCACGTGACATTCTAATTTATTTTACCCAATCACATTTGCTCATATTAAGCCCTACCACACGTGACATAAAACCTCAGAAAGGTCATTCCCTTATAATATAATAGCTTAATTATTTCCAAAACATCATGGTCACACTGTATAAATACTGTATATCTGTCTATTTGCCCGAAAATCTGGACAGAAGCCATCCGTGAAAATTTTTGAAGAAATGTCTGATCTGCGAAATTTTTATAAAAAAATTTCCGAAAATTTTCCAGTCAAAATCTCCACTACTTCATAATTCATACTCAATTTCCCTGTTTTTACTTGATGCTTTGCTCTTCTTAGCTCTGCTCTTCAAAAGGACATTTTACCTGCTTCTAATGACCACTGACTGTTCTGACCACTTGTGAGTTTCAAAAATTAACAATTTTTTGTATCAGAAGATAAAAGCTTTCCAACGATACTAAAGGCGACACCATAAGAGTGTTTCCTCGGCCAGAATTTGCCTTTAAAAGTTTATTTTTTGGAGATTTTTCGACAATAAATATGGCTTTTTGTTGTGAAAACGAATCGAGAGCCAATCTTGTCGGTTTAAGAAAATATGCGAAAACGTCAAAACGCGAAATTAAGTCCCCGCAAAATATTTGGAAATGGCTCATCCGCGACAATAAATTCCCGCAAAATGTTTGACCTCAACCGTGAAATTTAATCCCCGCGAAAATTTATCACATTAAAGTAATGTCAATGAAGCAAAACAGAAATCTGGAGACATTTTTAACCAACCAAGATGAACCTAAGCATAGCCAGAAATCCGTTTGAAATGAAGAGTCGCTTTATTTTGTCTCGCGTCTCTGTAAACGTCATAAATCGTGACATATCGCAAAGCTCGTGTAGTGGGCGGGTTGGTACACTTGTATGCTGATTCAACAAAACCTGTTTGTCGAGACAGTTTCTCTAGGGTGTAAAACAGCTGGCGCGTTTCATAAAGCAGTGCGTGTGCGTGTCTGGACGATACGAACATGGGTTTCATTTTGAATGGAGTTGTGTGCCTAACGTTGTGCGTCTGTTTCAGTCAAGGTTAGTTAGCAGGCTCCCTCCTGTGTTTTATTGTAAAAACTCCTAAATAGGTGTTCAATTTATCAAATTTGAAATAATTTGTATGTCAGTACTTTGTTTTATTGCAGATATATCTTTATTATTATTATTATTATTAACGAATATTGATTCAGGATAAAAGTTCAGTTTACAAATGTACAATATTTACATATATACATAAAAACTGTCTTCCATTCTAGCCCTGAGTAAAAATTTAAAAACAATAGTGAAATAAAACCTTTAAAGACGCTAAAAATCCGAAAGTATTAAATAAAATAAAAAATAATAATAGAGAACTTGAAAGGCAAAATACAAAAGACTTTATAGTATAAAGCCAAGGTTTTACAGCAAAGATTACCAGCAGATGTTATCAGTCTAAATAATCATATACTCCATACAGTTCCTTATATTTTGTCTGTCTTCCCTTTAGCCTGCACAGACAAGTCTCCTTTTCTATGCAGCAATGACATTGATTGTAACCAAGTCGTGTTTCAGAAATACTGCTGTAAAACGTGTAGCGGTGAGTTACTTGTAGGGAAAGATATTCGTATTTTGCTGTCCCGTAAAGAATAGATATGATATGTAACCATGGAAATCTCGAAAAAATGTTGAGAAATCACACAAACGTAAATTCCACTTTTGTACAGTATTAATAGATCAGCTAACATAAAATAACAGTTATGTTTTGTATGAATTATCACTTATTATAGAGTTGTTTTGCAACCTAGGTCCCAATCCTCCGACAGTCGTTCCGTCATTCACCAAACCGCCACCAGGTTTGTAACTTTATTTCAGTTGTTACATTTCTGGAGATATTCTACAAAACAAAAACTCCTTAAAAATTTAACAATGAACTATGTGTAATCCGCTTTCTTATTTTCCCAACTCTCCACAGCTCTCGTTTTGAGCGTCATTTGTCCAATGAAACTCGTTAAAATGTCCCTCTATTGTCTTTTCGAGCGTCATTTGTCCAATAAAACTCGTTAAAATGGCTCTCTATTGTCTTTTCGAGCGTCATTTGTCCAATGAAACTCGTTAAAATGGCCCTCTATCGTTTGTAATTCGTTAAACAATCATTGTTTGCTAGAATTACATAACAACGTCCAATTATTGTTTACTTTATATATCTATTTATAATTAGCTTCGTGTGGTCAACAACACGTTGCTTCTGGGCGAATAATTGCCGGGAACAACGCTGTGCCGGGGTCCTGGCCCTGGCAAGTGGTCGTGTATTTCCGGGGCAGTAGAGGGTGTGGCGGTACCATTGTTTCTCCGAACTATGTCATCACCGCTGCACATTGCGTACCGCGCGACGCCGTTGCTGAAAACTACATTGTGAGGTAACCGAGGTTATGACTTTTAGCTTCCTAAAGTGTAATTTGGGATACATTTCAGACAATACAGTATATTCCCGGTAACTCGACCACCGGATAACTCGAACTCGCGTTAACTCAAATTGTTTTGCAATCCCCTTCCCTAATACTTTCCCATAAAAATCACTCGATAACTCGAACATTCGTTAACTCGAACTGTTTTCATGGTCCCATGGTGGTTCGAGTTATCGGGAGTGTACTGTATATAGAAAAACTCGCTAATATAAACAAAATACATGAAAGAGTGAGAGATCTTGATTTTGGATCTTTCGACAATGTTATATTGTTGGTTGCAATTGAGCCGCTTGATCATTGCTATCAAACATTCGTGTACGGTAACATGAAACCATGTGTCTGTTTGGAAAAATGAATTAAACGAAGAAGAATTGGAAGAAGATTTATCTCTTTATTTCACACAATGACCAAAAGTCGTAGAACGATTTCCAAGTGGTGGCTATTTATTTATGTACATAATAGTTATACAGCGTTCCTCTTCAGATTTTATAACTGTTATCAATGAAATAGCTGTTTTTAAAAATGTACAATAAACTAAAAATTAAAAATAGTAAACAAAAGGAATTTGTGAGTTGAGTAAATAAAGCAAGTAATAGAAGTGAATGTAGACAAACAAAAGGTAGAATGCTAAGGTGAAAATTACTAACGGCATCAAACCCAATCTTTAATAAAGAAAGCAACGATGCGAGAAATTACACGCGACCTAACATCTCAAATCAAAGTCAAGGGTTATTAAAGTCAACATTGAAAAATTTAGAACCAAATTTTTGAAAGTAAAACGAAACTCCTGGAGATGATATTCGAATAATTTGAGATTCTAGTAAAGTTTAATTACTAGTTAATTGCTTTTTGTTAACAGTGGTGCTAATGAGATTTTGAATGTTCAGGATAGGGGAGCATGACGTGCGAAAGATCGAAGGCTATGAGATAGATCATTCCGTGGAGAAGCTCATACGTCATCCGGGCTACTGGAAGCTAACTTTGGATAGAGACATCGCCCTGCTCAAGTTGAAGCACCCGATACAGTTCAACAAATGGGTCCAACCCGCCTGTCTCCCCATAAGAAAAGTGGCGGTAGGAACTGAATGCTACGTCACAGGTAAATAATGTCAATCTACGTCACAGATAAATGACGTTTGTGCTACGTCACAGATAAATTATGTTAATGCTACTTCACATGTAAATGACGTCAATGATACGTCGCGAGTAACATTTCGGTTGGTACATACTACAGTACAATCCAGATAACTCGAACCCGCGCTAAATTGAACTCGCGTTAACTCGAACTGTTTCCCCATTCCTAATAGTTTCTCATAAAAACTCCCGATAACTCGAACATTCGTCATCTCGAACTATTTTAGGTGGTCCCTTGGGGGTTTGAGTTATATATACTGCACATATTTAAACTTGGTTTAAGAAAGTCTTACTCCTAGGCTTAAATTATATTTGAAATATTATTTTTAATATTCTAATTTTATATTTCGGAGTGATAATTTCGCCTGTGGTTGATAATTATTTTTGTTTAAGAAATAGCAATTGTAACTTTCTCCTCCTGATGTACACAGCCATTTAACGTCGACATATTGTTATACTATAATTACATAATGTATGAGCATAATATACTATAATATATAACGTCTCTACTCGCTTGGATTAGGGTGGGGGAAAATAGACGCCAAGGGCACTCCGCACACAGTCCTCCAGCAAGCCAAACTACCGGTCGTCACAAACGAAGCGTGTCGTAAACTGAACAAAGGAGTCATTCCCGTTCCAGTAAGTACCAACCATATCTTTTTGCGAGGTAATTTCATGGGCTTTACACCACTGAGATGCGAATTCGTAATAATCAAATTTCGTTTGTCAGATAACATCCACAATGCTTTGCGCTGGACACGGAGGCAAGACAAACCAAGCAGCCTGTCATGGCGACTCGGGAAGTGGCTTCGTTTGTAAAACAGGGGCAGAAGGGCGTTGGGAACTGCACGGCGTGGTTAGTTGGGGATCACCGAAATGCGATGCGACGAAAGCGTATTCAGTGTTTGCGCGTGTGACCGAGCTTAGAAGCTGGCTGGCCGAACAGATGAAGGAATAAAGGTTTTAAAATGAAGAAGATTGAATGTCTCATTGATGTCTTCATTTTCAGTTTATGTATGTATGAGTGTACGAAAACTCTAACCCTGACTTTATGTAACATCAAAATTTCCGTGGGTTCAGTGTTCCAATACACAGGACTCTGTTGAGTCATACGCCCTGCCTCTCCTGTGTATTTCCTCTCTACTAAAAACTTTTGACTCTCCTACATTGGCTTAAAATGGTTTGAAATTTGTTTTTTAAACTTCTATAAAGGCTTAATTGTCTCAAAAAAGTCGTAGGGCCTGATTGACATTAAAACAGAAAACGAGAAAGTAGGTTACTTTGTGTTGGCTTAGAAGAGGTTTTAAAATATTCGGAATTCTTTAAACAAAGAGAGAGACGAAGCTACCGTGCAGTGTTCAGTGGATGTTTTTCAAAAATGTCTCTCCTAAAGGCGTAAAAGATAAACGCCAAATCACAGTCACTGACGTTTTTACAGTTACAGCAAATTCACTAAGGGCAAGCAACACGATGCTCGCCGCATTATGATATTTCTGAAACTGTTGTTTGGTTTGATTGACAGGTTGGTTAAATACAGCTGGCTTCTTCAATGACGCAATTTTGACTACTTTCAAATTTTTAAATAACATATGCTGCAATTCAAGTCAAATTCAAAAGATATAATGAAACGGTAAAGAATTTTCATTTTTTATAATAGTTCACCAACCACAAGTGTTTTTCTAATCAGGTTGCAACAGATTGTAGGGTATTACCTGATCTCCAATTCATTTATTTTATTGGTCTTGAAAGTATTGAATTAAGAATAATGAATTGAAAGGGAAGGAGAGTGGTTGAAATCACAAAGATAAATTATCCAAATTACCCAATTCAAAGAGTGTTTTTTTGTAATGCTTTTACCCCTAAAGTTTGTAAACATTAAGGTGAATGAAGATTTAAAGGTTTTGTTAATTATAGTACGCAATATGTATGAAATATGAAGTATATTAATATTAATTATAATATTATAAATAGTATAACTTCGACGAGTTGAAACACTTGATACTTATTGAAACTAAATTAAAAGAAAACAGTTTAAAATGAAATAACAAATTCTTAAATAAATTAAAGGTTAAAATCTCTAAAAAAAACCTCTTCTCCGAGCCCTCACTTACCCCTCACTGGATGAGCCCTCACTTACCCCTCACTGGATGAGCCCTCACTTACCCCTCACTGGATGAGCCCTCACTTACCCCTCACTGGATGAGCCCTCACTTACCCCTCACTGGATGAGCCCTCACTTACCCCTCACTGGATGAGCCCTCACTTACCCCTCACTGGATGAGCCCTCACTTACCCCTCACTGGATGAGCCCTCACTTACCCCTCACTGGATGAGACCTCACTTACCCCTCACTGGATGCGCCCTCACTTACCCTTCACTGGATGAGACCTCACTTACCCCTCACTGGATGAGCCCTCACTTACCCCTCACTGGATGAGCCCTCACTTCCCCCTCACTGGATGAGCCCTCACTTCCCCCTCACTGGATGAGCCCTCACTTCCCCCTCACTGGATGAGACCTCACTTCCCCCTCACTGGATGAGGTCTCACTTATACCCCTCACTGGATGAGGTCTCACTTATACCCCTCAGTGGATGAGCCCTCACTTACCCCTCACTGGATGAGCCCTCACTTACTTCTCACTGGATGAGCCCTCACTTACCCCTCACTGGATGAGCCCTCACTTACCCCTCACTGGATGAGACCTCACTTACTCCTCACTGGATGAGCCCTCACTTACCCCTCACTGGATGAGCCTTCACTTACCCCTCACTGGATGAGACCTTACTTACCCCTCACTGGATGAGACCTTACTTACCCCTCACTGGCCGAGACCTCACTTACCCCTCACTGGCAGTCCGACCAAACAAACATTCCAACGAGTTTCGAGTATGCACTCATTTGGTGCATTGATTGCTGTTCTACGCAATGTTGTTTTGTCTCGTCTGAGTTTTGCTTTCATCTGTCGCGTAAAAGTATCGTTCATTTTCGTATTTTTTATATTAAAATAATATATACAGCAGTTTAAAACTAGAGTTTTTCTTTGCACATTATTCATGGAATGAAGGGATGGAGATATGGGGTGATATAAGTACCGCCCCTTCCCTAATTCCTAGTGTGACACTCCATCGGCAGTCCGACATAAAAAGATAGAAAACTGTTGGTACTTGGTCTCACTGTCGAAGATAGAAAATTTTTGTCTTAAGAATATTGCCACCATTATCATAAAGATAATGGAAACCACGTGCATGATTTATTAGAACTGACAGTCAACAAATCATGTAGCACAGTGGTCAGGTTATAAACAATAAAAACTAGATTAGGTTCGTAAGAAACTTAGCAAATTAATTCGGAAAATCTGCCAAAATCAATCAATCTTTTTTGAAATTGTCGGCACTTTTCTTTGATCACACCCTGATTTGATTGTACCCTTGAGGGGATGTACAAATAATATATGCAAACAATATCACGTTTCTACCACGTGGGGTTCTGATAGCTGATTGGTAAATTTAATAAACAAATTTTCCCGCGCAATGAAAATATATCAACAAACATGGACGTTTCATGTCAGATTGAAATTTTGCTCATGAATGAATTAGCGATGCGTACAGTTTTCAATTTCTCGCAACGACTGATGTATTTCGATGGACAGTTAAAACGATTGGTAATTTTCTTAATTTTTTTAAGTCTTTTTGTATGTGCTAAACACGTTGGTACTTATTTTAGAGGTTTTTAGTTATACACTCTATGTCTGATTCCACCTTGGAAACTATAACTTGTTGTATTTTCTTTCAGTTTTGCTTAGTTGAAACTGATTTGAAAGGGCATTTTTTATGTAAATTGCATTCTAAATTAATAACAATATATATGCATATGTAAGTGAAGTATATAGCTATATTTATTATAGTATATATACTGGCATTTTTTTTCTTCTTTCGTGAAATAATTTTATCGTTGTATTTATCTCCCTAAGTGTATAAGTTAAGGCTTTAAAAAGTTTGTTATTTTTTTTGGAAAACCAAGGTGTTTATAGATCTCGAAAATAGAACTGAAATAGTTCATTCATAAGAGAACTTATATATAATCATTGCACAAATTCAAGAATTATTTAAATGGAGATAAAACACCTTTTTATTTTGGTTAACATGTTTCGGCTAAGTTCTAACCATCACCAGAACAAAGAGAACGTACAATTCTCGTTATTAAATACTGAAATAAAAACAAAGAAAATACTAAATAATAACTTTTTATTTATATATTTTATTTGTATTTATATTTTAACCTAAATCCATATAACCTTTTTATTTGAATATTTTATATTACTATATTATATATTACAGATAAACAGCAGGGTGTTAGCCAGGTCTGAATTTCTTACAGCGTTTTCTCAACATTGGGAATTTCCTCCGTAACCTTGGCCTACCCAAGCCAACATCTTTTGACTTAAAAGTGCTCTAGATTGGCTATAACAGACGAATTCAGAATAATTGATACAACTCCTACCTTTAAAAATAAAAACATTTTCGTAGCGTATTTTACTATTATTGGTTATGTTTTCCTCAGAAAAAAACAGCCATTATATAAGTTAAACCATGCAAAAATAATTGCATTAGTTACAATGTTTATTTATCTTAATTCATTTCAGTCCACCAACAAAACATTGTAAATAATCACTTGATAACTCCGCCATTCCTAACCCCTGGAAAACTATTTTCATAGTGAAGATACCTTACATTAAGCCAGATATGGAACTGTAAAGACATTTTAAAAATAATTTTTATTTTTGGGGTTAGGGCTGCATAAGTAAAAAAATTCCAACATTTTTAACGATATCAAGTTGATTTTTTATATAGCTTTTAGCTACATATATATAGAAGACCTCAAAAATGCTATTAGTTTTCAGATTTAGGGTACGGGGTCGGCGGTTGTGACGGTTATATGTAAAAAGTGGCCATACATAAGTATGGGACAATAACACCGTAATTATTACAAATTAGAATTCGGACTTCTTATATCATGCTGAGGATGGCTTCTTCTTTCAGGTAAAAATTCATGAAGTTTTAATGGTAAAAATTACGGAAGTTATTTGCCTTTGCTACTAAATTTTTTTCTTTATGGAATTATTACGGATCCAAGCCAAAGTGAGTAATCTAGTGCCAAACCACTGGTCGGAATCACTTAATATTTTACATATAATATCAACATAATATTTCATTGACGAAAAGTCCAAATTAATTTCACATCATTGTCAGATATCGCACACGCATGCGCAGTACCATTTTGCCGCAGAATACTTAAAACTTTGGGCCTAAATTTGCCCAAATACAGTATTAGAGGTGAAAATATCCCAATTTTGGTACTTGATTTGAAATCAGCATCCTTTAATTAGTAAACTTACCAATTTTCAAAGCAAACAGAATATTTTAAACTGTTGGGCCCAAATTTGCCCAAATAAGGTATTAGGGGTGAAAATATTCCAAATTCTGGTACTTGATTTGAAATCAGCATCCTTTAATTAGTAACCTACCAATTTTCAAAGCAAACAGAATATTTTAAACTTTTGGGCCCAAATTTGCCCAAATAAGGTATTAGGGGTGAAAATATCCCAACTCTGGTACTTGATTTGAAATCCGCATCCTTTAATTAGTAAACCTACCAATTTTTAAAGCCAACAGAAAACATAAAATTTTTTACATTTTTTTAATTTTTATGATTTTGTTTGTCCCTTTTATTTGCTTGGAATTGGGAATTTTCAGTTCGTAGGCAATTGGGAATACCGCGTTTATCGTGATGCCACAAGGCTGGCTAACACCCTGAACAGCTTTTGCCGATTTGATAGCTTAGCTTAGATTAGCAGATTTCTTATCTATGCATTTTTTTTGTAGACCTTAAAACTTATAATCATAATTATACTGTTAAATACTAAAATATTTTGCTTGTGATGGGAAACTTTATTGTTTATTAATAGGTGAATGTGAGGATGAATAAAATTTTGAACCAAAATATAAAGCAATGTTAATTAAAAACAAACTGTAATATAGAGCAAAAACCTACAACGTTGTTAAGCAAAACCAATAGTATGCTTGGAAACATTTTTTGTTCCATTTAGTCGTCATAGTATTCAAATTTGCTTTTGTTTAATATTGTTTGGAAGTTTGCCGAAGGGCCAAAATAGGGGATATGTAGTTTTGACCCTGTTTTCTTCTTGTAAATGGTTGATTTTAAAACTGTTTTGTGTACAATAATCAGTTTTTACAGAATTTAAACTCTCCATTATAGCTTTTGAATAAAGGGCTTTTTTGAAAAAATTGTGAATATTGTTCTGTGCACGTGTGAAAATCTCTCTGATAAATATATTTCTTTTAAATAATATTATAATATAATAACAGGTTTGTTTTAATTGTAATTTTGTGTGTACAATTTTCATGATCCAAGGAAGTATTTTGTTTCAATGTTGTTCTTTCGCCTATTTGTTGCTCACGTCCACTATTTTGTTTTTCAGATAATGCTGAAATGTTATATTGTTGCGCTGATCTGCATGGGCATGGGCAGTGGAGCGAAGAAAATCTCTGATAAAAAGCAAGGAATTATTGGAGACCCAAACAAAGGAAGTATGTCTGTTTTTGAAATAATATAGTTATTTGTATAAAAAAAATCTCTCAACAATTCAAAATGAGCTAGAGATGCATTACACAACAAGTCTCAGTCAAAAACGTAATCGTATCAAGAAAAGATGTTACGGATTTATAAGGTGTGTATAAAAGTTGCCGGAAAGCTGATTTTTTAAAAGGTTTTATTGTTTTTATGGTAGGAATTCTTTATGATTTATACTTCAAAGTATTGCATTAATGTTTAAGAAGTGATTTGTGAAATTTAGCAAGCTAGCTAGAGCTTCAAATTTCAAATTTGCCAACTTTTTCTAGCGATAATTAATGAACTTTCCACCACTTTATTGAGCAAATAACAAATGAAATGAGATGGGAAATGTCCAGTGGTAGCGCAATGGTAAGGCGTTCAGATTGTAACCGAAAGTCTGGGTTGGAGACCATGCTATCACAAAGTTGTTTAGTGAGCAGTTATAAATAAACAACACCGTAATTCATCAAAAATAACCATAGGTCAAATGGGAGCAATTAAATACACTAAAACTCCAGGTCGAGGTCTTTATGATAATGCTTAATGACCGTTCTGGAAGCCTTGTTAGAGTTAAAAACAAATCAATATGAAGCATTTCGAATCAACCTTGGAAAATAAAATTAAAGCTGTTTGAGTTGCGCTTAAAAAGATCAACTTTTAATATTTGTTTCCAAATTTTTTGCAAAAGAAGTATCTATTTATTGCAATCTAAATAAGTGGGGGCGCGCGTGGTCACCGTTGTTGTCATCCAAATGCAATCAGACCGCATTAAGAACTTCAGTCAAGTTGCTGAATTGCACGCGTGGTCTAGTCGTTGAAGCTTATGTTTCGTACTGCAACGGCCCAGGTTCGATTCTCGCTAGATGCAAAAAAAATTGTTTAAGACAAGAATTACCTGAGCGCGCGGCACCTTTGGGAAGTGCCTAAGAAACCTACCATGGGTTAACCAAAGGGAAATTTGGTAGACGAATTGTTGAATGGGTATACTTTATCCCTCAGTAGAAGTACGATTCGCTGAGTATATATAGCTATTAGAAAACATGATGTATACATTCACCACAGTGAACTGTGGATGAATTTTAAAAAAAAAAAATTAAATGTAAATTGGTTGTATACACTAAATATAATTGGTTTCATATCATCAATTACTCTTTTTTATTCATTGCTTAACTATGGTATCTTTAAATGTTTAGCGGAAATAACGAGTCTCACAGATCTGTTCGCTACAAAGGATGACAAAGGAACAACCTACAACATTCTTGGCTGCACGGTACGCGCAACCTCTGAAAACAGATTATGGACATTCATTCCGAGCAAAGAATGCCAGGAGAAACTCTCTCTTGGGATTGTGTTTGATTTTTTGACCACGGAGAAGACGAAACCAAAAGTAGAGACATTGATGAATCTAACGAGAAGTATTTTCCCACCAGGAGCCTTTGTTTTGACGAAGTTGATCGTCAACAAAGAGACAGGAGACGTGGAGTTTGCTTGCTCGTCTACTGACTCATTCTTCGTGATTAAAGATAAATTAAAGGTATACAAGCAGTACATTCAGTCAGTAGCGGTATTTCGTAAACCAGTTTCACATAACCGGTATATAGAAAAGTTTTATTATTTCCAAAAATTTGTTACAATGTTTTCCCATCTGCGCGCATTTGTTATCGCAATATAAGTTGCTCTGTCAAAAGTGATTTGTAGACCGAGAAAATCGTTTTTGATAACAGTTAACCATGTCGTTGGAGGTCTTTTGAAGGATTTGCAAGGGTGAATCAAAGCACAAACAGTGCAATAGACAGCAAAGTTTAAAATGAAAACAAGGTTTAGGTTGAGCTCCTTTTCTTGGTTAAGATTGATTGGGGCAAATGAACGGTAACCACAGTGTTGATAATAATAACAAAATACCCTCAATTCAATATTCAAAAATGTTACTGTGTTTTAAATTTTAGATAATTTGCATGAGATTCTGCAGCAAGAATCCAAGGGAGTTTTATGTCAGAAACGTCTGTACTACCTCTTACATGTCTGTACACGTCCGTCCTTACATTAAAACATTCAACAGCTTCATTTTACATTAAAACAACAAAGTTAATAATTATTAATAGATAATTAATTGGTTTCTTTCTCAAAAATTTTAAATAATATAATAACCAAATTTATCTTTTTTTGTATGTTCTCTTTTTAATTGAAACATTGAAAGTGTAAAAGAAGTAAATATATAATTGATAAAGTAACATTGAACAAAAAAAAGCATGCACAATGACCAAAACCCAACCAATGTTTCTATGGCAGTAATTTTGAGGGTCAGGAATATATGCTGCTGAATTTAACAATAATTAAAATAAATAATGATAATATTAAATTGTTATTTGTTAATTTACAGATAATGAAAAATGGAAATCTTGAGTTGAAATTCAACTACAAACGGTTGCGTAGCAACTTCAGTTTCTCGCAGCTTGACATTGTGATGCGAGGACAGATTGAAATTGCGCAGCAAGTGATGGGGTTTGGTTTGATAAAAAAAGCAAACTCAACAGAATCGAGTTTCAGCATCAAAGCCGAGCAGATTATTGTGTCTGAATTTGCAAAAATATTTTCAGCCAACGAGACGAAGCCGTTGAACGCGAGCGAGATCACCAACACCCAGATTAACCAACCGATAGTTAATGGTAAGCGAGGCGAAGATGGTAGCTATGAGATTGTAGCAAAAGGCGAAGTCATCGGTTTAGTTGGCATCGATAAAATATCTGGATTTTTAGTTATTCAGAAGCCGGCGGATAGTTTTATTTCTGTCGGTGTTGTTCTGTCTATCAAGCAGATCCAGCCGTTGAAAATTTTGTCGAAGTTGACCGGTAAAGATCTAATGAAGATCCCTCTACTTAAAGATTTATCATTAGACCTTAGCATTGAGTACGCAAATGGAAACTTGTCGTCGCTGAAGGATGAAACTTTGAATGACGCACTCAGTAAATACACTGAAGACGGGAAGATCATTACGGAGGGAACAAAAATCAAGTTTGACATGCCCATAAAAAGAGTCCTGAAGAAATTTGGAACAGTCGCGAACTTAGAAAATATACCGGAGAAGATTAAATGCAAAATTGTGATCACTTCAGAGAAGGTTTCGTGGATCTTTCCGGAAGATCTTGTCATGGACCTTTTCAATATTCTTGCAGCTATCACTCCAAAGGCCTTTGAATTAATACAAACATATGTGTTTAAGACTCCACCACGAATTGTCGTTAAGAAATATGACGTCAATGTGAAAACAAACGAAGTCGAGTTGGGCATTGCGATACCCGACGAAATTTTGTTGGGTACAGAATTTCTTTCCATTCAAAACGGTTATCTAGAGGTAAAGCACGACCTGGTGGGAAGTGTACACTTGATAATCAACGCCACCTTGAAGATTGCGGGAGCCACATTGCAAGTTTTCATTGCGAACAGGAAAAACGTGTTTCATGTCATAGGTGATTATGATGTTTTTCTTAGTTGTTGACGAGTTTCTTACAATTTTATTGCTAATGTACGCAATGCAACAACTGAATTAATTATGCAGACAAGTAACATAATTATGCAGAAGAAGTAGCACAATTATGTTGGTTAAGTAACATAATTATGCAGACAAGTAACTTAATTATGCAGAAGATGCACCATAATTATGCAGATAAGTAAACTATTTATGCATGAAAGCAACACAATTATTCGAAATGTGTTTAATTCATTGAAATGATTCTTTCCAGGTAATCTATCACAGCTCACTTCAAAGCAAATAATGAAAGAATTCGCTGGTGAAAAATTAGCAGAGGAGACGGTGGCGAAAAACAAGAAGTTGGATTTTGGTATAAAAAACTTGCAAATAGAAGCTGTATTTGGTGAAAACGTTGAACAACTTATAAGGTTTGTTATCTTGATTTGTACTTTGATTAGTTGACTCGTTTACCTTTGAAAATCTCTTCCTGTGTATTTTGTATAGTGTGCCATTTTGATAGAATAATGTATTTTTCATATCTGTAGTTTGCTGTAAACATTATTTTAAGAAGTTGGTTGTAGTTTAATCAACTTCATCAACAAAACCATAGTTGTAGTTTATTCGACCAATGAAACCATAGTTGTAGTTTATTCGACTAATGAAACCATAGTTGTAGTTTATTTGACCAATGAAACCATAGTTGTAGTTTATTTGACCAATGAAACCATAGTTGTAGTTTATTCGACTAATGAAACCATAGTTGTAGTTTATTCGACCAATGAAACCATAGTTGTAGTTTATTCGACCAATGAAACCATAGTTGTAGTTTGTTCGACCAATGAAACCATATTTGTAGTTTATTTGACCAATGAAACCATAGTTGTAGTTTATTCGACCAATGAAACCATAGTTGTAGTTTATTCGACTAATGAAACCATAGTTGTAGTTTATTTGACCAATGAAACCATAGTTGTAGTTTATTCGACCAATGAAACCATAGTTGTAGTTTATTCGACTAATGAAACCATAGTTGTAGTTTATTCGACCAATGAAACCATAGTTATAGTTTATTCGAATGAATAAATTAAATTCGAATGAATGAATTGCATTTGAGTGAAACTTGTAATGTGATGCAAGCCTTGCACTGTTGTCAGCACCATGAGTGATATTGTCGGTGCAGACAGATTTCCCAAAGCAACCTACATCTTGGAATGTTATAAAACTCACTCTTTTGCTTATGTTTCGGTTTTAGGATCATTGGAACTCCGGTGCTTTTCGATTGGTCAGGATTAACATTTGAAGCGTACATGTTGAAGGGGGCATCATTGGACGCACGCCGGGAGAGTCGTCAAATAGTCAGGAAAGAGAGGCAGTCTTCGCACGAAAGAAAGATGGCATTAGCTGTTGTCATGCAGAATGTCCGTATCGACCAAATCACCGATAAACTTTTTGGAAAGAATACGGAAAGGTTTACCAACTGGATGGTCAACTTGGATTTTGGTGAGCTTTTGGCGTCGTACTTCACCTCTGTTTTCATAAATCAGGATAGTTTGCGAGAATGATATAAACTACATAAATACAAATATAAAATAATTTAATACAAATATCTTTCCTCTCACTGGTGTTTGCGTTAGGAAGGGCATCCAGCTGTAAAAAACATCTGCTTCAATAAACCATCAGATGATTGAACCTACACAATTGTGGGGTATATCATCTTTTGAAAAACGTCTAACCTTGAAAAATGTAAATGATGATGACGAAACAACTAAAATAAGATGAAGTAATTGTCATTGTCAACATGTTGTTAATTTTAATTTTGACGACAAAAAGCTTAAAGTAAGTATTCAAACTTGCTGATAAAAAAGGATAGCATTGATTTGAAGTAAAATACAAATATTGAATATATAAATATTAAAATTATATAAATATTAAAATTAAATATATATTAAATAATGATAATAAAAAATATGTTGTTTGTTTCTTCATAGGTCTGATTGTATCGAGTACCGGAGAGAACAGATTCACGATTCCTCAAATAAAAAATGTGGAAAGAGGTTTGTGAATAATCATAATGGCCGACTATCGGACTGATTGACTACCTTTCTGCTGCTTTTTGTTGTTAAGTTTTAAAGAATAAGCGACTGTGGTTGTGATCGTGCGATTCCTGCAAGTTCTATTTCACTGCAACACTCTTTTACTTTCTCACTAGCGTATATGAAATGGTTTGCTACCAATGGATGCACATAAAAGAAGCTGTCCTTCAGTTTATTTTTTTTTTTGTATTTTCAAATAGAGTGTCACCTAGGTGTTTGTGCTGTTCACATTTCAGGACCATGCAAGGTTTACTTCTATTAACAGACCTTTCATCTTCTGAAATCACTTCATTCCGCCATTTACTCAGAGCATACTTATTTTTAGGTAGTGTTTTTAGTTGATACGTGAAATTTCAGGTATTTTTGTTACCGGAGAGTTGGGCTTCCCGAAGGACTGTATGAAAAACAGTTTATGTGTGTTTGCAAAAGAGAAGATGAAGGAGGACGCAAAGCTCTTCATTCAAGGTGGAATCAAAGAGGAGGGTCTCGTGATGAAGCTCGGCTATCAGGGGGATGCATTCGATCTAACTCAGAGGTTGCGTTTAAACGCGCTCTACTTTCAATTGATAGTCGGAGAATCTACAGAGTTTGGGTTGAAGGGAAGGGCGACACTGCAAGTTAAAGGCCAGTCCCCGTTGGCTTTCGAAGGTAATTAGTCTAACAAAACGACAAAATGACTTGCTTATGATCCAAGATAAACCTCATTGCGAGATCAAGAGACATTGATGATGATGTTATTGTACAGCAAAAAACACGAAGTTCAATCATGCTGCATAAATTTGCTTTGTTACAAGGAATTTATAATTATTATTATTATCATTATAACAATATTTATACAGGATAGGTATAATCAGTTATTTACAACAAAAGTGAAAACTGCTTTTCATATACATCCTGTGTGTAAAAATTATGATTAGCTAAATAAATAAATTAGTACAAGTTTATTAAACAACATATATCTACATAAAATAATCTAAAACACATTTTCGAAAATCTTTAAAACTTTCTTTTTCTCTAATTTCTTTGGGTAATAAATAAATAAGTTGTTGAATTAACCCTAATGTTGGTAACGGGCGTAAACGAGGGTGTCTATCCCCTTTTCGTTAGCGCAAGACGTTGGGTGTAACTGTTGAGGCGGGCGCCACACCAACACCCGTACTTTACCGCATCGAAATGCTACTCATTTGCTGAGTCGGCGAGGCCGGGAGGATTTGAACTTGCAACCTCAGAAATTTGAAATTGCAAGCCCTCTACCAACTGAGCTATCCCGACAAGCAATTATAAATATTTGCACCCATTGAGTAGAAACCTGACTTTGCATATTTCAATTTAACTTTTGGTAATCTGACACACTTTACAGTACTTTCTGTGTGGCATTTTTTGAATACTACGAACTTTATGATTTCACTTTCAGTTCTGTTTGGTTTGCAAGCTTCCTCAGCGATCAAACTGTCTGGTCAGGTTGACGGGATGTGGCGCAATCCATCGTTCTCCATCGGTAATCTTGAGCTTACCGCCGCATTGCAACCATTACTTGGTTTTGCTCCTGAACACATTGGTGAGTCAGTTGTCCTTATTGATGATTATTTTTACAATTATTACGATTGTTTTTATCCGGCGATAGCGTAATGGTAAGGCGTCCGGCTCTTAACCGAAAGGTTCTGGGTTTGAGACCATGCTGTCACAAAGTTGTTTAGTGAGTGGTTATAAATAATAAAAACGCCGTATTTCATCAACAATAACAGTAGCACAAATGGGAGCAATTAAATACGCTAAAACTCTGGGTCGAGGCCTTCATGATAATGATTTTCCTACGTATCTTTTTATTTTGGAAGAATTTCTATGTAGGTCTTAAAAAAATCTTTATTTATTTTTTTTATTTATTTCCTTTTAATAGCTAATTCATTTTAGAATAGAAAAAAAATTGTTTTTCTTTGTCAAATTCTGTGCTATATATATTGTGTCAAGTGATCAGTCATATTGAAGATGGGTCATTCCAGAGAATTTCAACAAGGATGTCCTCAAATATTTTTTATACAGCTTTACATCATTTTCCTATCAAACTTTATCGCTCGCCAACGATTTTAACCCACACTGTTATTTTGGTATATCTTCACTTGATGAGACTTTGGGTCTGCTATATTTTGCTTTTCAGTCTGATATAAGTGCTTATGTTTAGTATTTTCATTTTTAACCAATCAGGATTGATCCAACTCTGACATTTTAGAAATCAACCAAAAATGAGATGAAATGAGAAATTTTAATTTGCTCTGCGACAGACTTTATAAAAGGAAACAAATTTGATCGGTTTTACTCTGGTAGTACATCAGAAACCACGAAATAAGTTTTTAATTTTATGGTCAAAGATAAAAAAATTTTTACTTATTTTTAAAGTGAAAAATAACTTTACGCTGTATATTTTTGAACTTTGACTTTTGTCTTTCTAGCGGTTTCTGGACAGTTTGAACTGGGTAAAGAAAACACTTCGATAAAAGTGCAAGCTGCTGGCAAGTTGAGTCTCATCAATCCTTTGCAGAATTTCTTTTACGGTAAAGCGACGCCGTTAACGCTGCAAGCTCTATCCGATGCGTACGATCATGACATCATCCTTCCAAAGCCTATCCTACAATCTGGTTTTCCTAAGGGACTCTACTTCAGCTTCTCGACCAGCCCCAAAAGTAAGTGTTTTTTTAAACTCTGTGTTTAAATTTGTTCGATAAGCAGTTTAGCATTATTAAGTTTGTTGAACGTTTGGAATAACCAATTATCTTCACTTCCTAAAACTTGAATCTATTCCGAGAAGTGTTGAAGCTTACGTTCATCTTGTTGGTATCATATATTATATCTCAACAACATGTTAGAAGAGCAAATTTTCTTTTTCCTTTAGAATAATTCTCATTCCATTCAATAAGGACTGTATATAGTCGGTATACGGACAAAAACCCCTAGGACAAAACCCCCCTAGGACAAAACCCCTCAATCTCTGCAACATTAAAAACAACTCAGATAATGAAGTTTAAAATATTCTGTTTGCTTTGAAAATTGGTAGGTTTACTAATTAGAGGATGCTGATTTCAAATCAAGTACCAGAATTTGGATATTTTTACCCCTAATACCTTATTTGGGCAAATTTGGGCCCAATGTTTAAAATATTTTGTTTCCTTTGAAAATTGGTAGATTTACTAATTAAATGATGCTGATTTCAAATCAAATACCAGAATTTGGATATTTTTACCCCTAATACCTTATTTGGGCAAATTTGGGCCCAAAGTTTAAAATATTCTGTTTGCTTTGAAAATTGGCAGATTTACTAATTAAATGATGTTGATTTCAGACCAAGTACCAGAAGTTGGATATTTTTACCCCTTATACTTTATTTGGGCAAATTTGGGCCCAATGTTGAAATGAGCTATGCATTTACGAAGTTGAAACCTAAGTCATGGGTAAAAGTCTAATAGATTACCCTCGAATGGATATCGGATGTACTCTCAAAAGAATTTTCTTTCAAAATGGTTGTATTGCGCTAAAATTTTGGGCATAGTTAGGGGACTATATAAGACCAATAATAGCCTTTAAAAAATCAAAAAAAATTTTGTGGTTAGCGAACCACGTGACTTTTAATTCCAGTTTTGATTATAAATAGTCATCACTTGATAACCCCGTCATTCCATTCCCCTTGAAAAACATTTTCATACTGAAGATACCTTAGATTAAACCACATGTGGGGCAGTAAAGACATTCTAAAAATATTTTTTATTTTTGGAGTTAGGGCTGCATAAGTAAAAAATATTCTATCTTTTTTAACGATATCAAGTCGATTTTTTATATGGCTTTTAGCTACATATAGAATACCTCAAAAGTGCTATTAATTTTTGGATTTAGGGTATGGGGTCGGGGGTAATGACGGTTATATGTAAAAAGTGGGGTTGCCGTGTGGGACAATAACCCCGTAATTATTACGAATTAGAATTTGGGCTTCTTATATCATGCCGAGAATGGCTTCTTCTTTCACATAGAAATTCACGAAATTTTTATGGTCAAAATTCCGGAAGTTATTCCAGTCCTCAAAATTGCTAAAAAGTTAGACTGCGAAAGTTGAAAAATCTGAATCTAGGATCTAGGATTACAACAGATAGACAAACGCACAGACAAACTGATTTGTAATAGCAATATGTTTATATAATAAATATCTTTAGAGATAACCATCCCAAATTTTGATGCTGTGGTGAAACTCGGCTTCAATATGAAGGGAACAATTAACATCCTTGGCTACGAGGTGTCTGCCGTGATTCACGTGAGCAAGACAATATTTCAGGTCGAAGCGTATTTGGACCCGATTGATATTTTTGATGGTGCGTTTGTGTTGACAAGAAGCGCGACGGAATCAGAGCTTGGTGCGGTTGTGCAAGTGAAACTCGGCTATAAAGAGGTAACCAATAGCAACTTTTGTTTGTGGCCAACAATCTCTTTTCCAATTAGTTGAAAGTCCTTACAGTTCAGTATAGTTATATCATTTTCCATATTATACTATAGAATGCAACTCCACTATTTCATTATTTTTGCTTAAACCAGTTTCGCATTTTTTTAACAAAGACTTGTATGCGAGTCATGTAATATCTTCGACCTCATGGATATAAGCATCCATGGCCTTGCTTAGGTGCCACAGAGGTTAAAATAAGTTGCTATTTTGCTTGTGTTAACTTGTTTTCCCTCTTACTGGGGTTGGTGTTTATGTAAGGGCATCCAGCTGTAAAAACATCTGCTCCAATAAATCATCAGATGATTGAACCTACATAATTGTGGGGAATATCATCCTTTGAAAGTGTGCAACCCACTCAGAAATGAATGATAATGATGATGTGAATAATATTGATGTTACGAAAAATTTGAGAGGTCCTTTGATGAAAACTGTTGACAAACAACTCATTTGAATTTGTGCGGCTGAATAATCACAGCGTGTTAATTTTTCTGTCATCTAGGCTCAATGTGCCATCAGAGGCAACCTGGAGGTGTTGGGAATACAATCCGACAATCAAATCGACATCAGCAACAAGGGGATTTTTATTTCAATGCAGGGCGACTTTCTTGGCTTGTTCTCTCTCAACTTAACTGTTGTGGCCCCGTTTTCTGTGGGGCAGGTCTTTCAATTGAACGGACACGCATTCCAGGTAGGTCACATGAAATATGTTGACGTTGTTTGTAAACTTATGGATCAGATCTTCTCTTGTCGCATACTTATAAGAAACCAGTCAAAGTTTTCTCTTAGTTTTCCATTTTGTCTTTTAAACACATGACTGATTGGACATTATCAAATGTGTCCACTTTGCGCACCAATGCACTTCACTTTTATCGATTTAGCTAAAGTGTAGATGTAGCGGATTCCAGGCAAGGGTCGTGAGACCTGGGTCGGGTGGAAGATTTCTTACCACCATGAGGTGGTTGTGATTACATGGGTGCCTACCCGCCACACACTCCTGGTTCCTCGTATTTGGCCCCACGAACCCCCAGAAGCCTTATTTCCTTAATATAAGCACATAGAATCTCTGTAACGAATTCCAGGAAAGGCCGAGAGACCTAGGTCGGATGGAAAACTTCTCGCCACCATGAGATGTAGCGATGCGATGTAGAAAATGCTTCCTACTGAAATACTGAATATTTATCCCTCTCAAAGTGTAGGACTTATAACAGCTACTCTACTGAAAGTTAAAACCCACATAATGTCTCTCGGATGAAAAAAAAATCAATACTTCTATATTAGAAACAGAATTTGAAGAGTGTTAAATTTAAAAATTAAATACCAGAATATTGAATGAAATCAGTACTTATACATCAACTGGAGAGTCTGAAATGACCTTGGTGATTTAAATAAACTATATAACATTATTCTATGATAATCTCTACCATCAGGTGTCATCATGTATCTCCGCCGAGATCTACAACGCCACCGAAGAAGCCAACAATGTTGTTAGTGATGCAACAGATTCAACGAGAGCAGCGATGGGTGTCGTTGATGAAGAGGAGAAAAAACATTGTGAGGAATTCATAGAACAAAATCATATGAATGTAAAATCACACTCCTTCTCTTTCGGCTGAAAATAAACCAGTTTTTAAAATCTAAATTCAAAACCTCAATAAACAGCTACATACTTAAGATGTGGTCCCAAAAAACAGAGGAGTAACATAGCTTGTTCATTGGAACCTGTTAACTTATAACAGGTGGCTGAAATGACAAAACAGCATTCATGTGAATTGCGCGTGTGATCTAGTGGTCGGAACTTATGTTTCTTAACTTATGTTATGTTTCTGGCTATATACAAAAAAAAAACAAATATTTGAAACAAGAATTACTTGAGCGCTCGGCACCTTTGGGAAGTGCCTGAAAAACCTACCACGGGTTAACCAAAGCCTTGTGAGGAAAATTAACAGATAGATTAACAGTCAAATAATAAGTTACGAAAATGTACTTTCCAACAGTGGACCCCGGTGGAAACAACTACAGCACTTTCTCGTGGTCTGGGTTTTCTGGATTATCCACTTAAAATATGAATTATTAGTTTTATTATTATTAATAGCATGAGAACGTAAAATGCTTTGTGTAAAACGGATACTTCACATTCAAATAGATGAATTGAAAGAGCAAAATGATAATCCAAAATAGATATTAAAGGAAAGGAAATGAGAGATGACCCAAAGGAGTTTGAGTCTTTCTAACAACCAATGTTTTTTTGTATCACTTGAATGATTTGGGAGTTTGGAATTTGAAACAAACATATGAACTCCACTAAAACTTGATTATTATTATTATTATTATTATTATTATTATTATTATTATTATTATTATTATTATTATTATTATTATTATTATTATTATTATTATTATTATTATTATTATTATATATTTAGTTGCGTGATGTCTTAGTGAAAATGGGTTAGTAATTATTATAGTTATTATTATAAAGAAATATTTATTATAGTTATTATTGGTATTTTTCATTTTGTTGTTGGTTTTAATTTGGTTTCTGTATTCAAAATAGAAGGGAAATTATTTTGAGTAATAAATATTTTTATAGACAATACCAATCTAAAATTTTGGTGAAATCCGATAAAATCATCAATGTTACTTCAGATGGAGTCCAGATGTGTTTTTATGCAAAAGTTGAAAAATTGAATTCCAAAATATCTTTTTATTACAGAGAAAGGTAGGTAGGTCCAATATGTCAGATAACAAGATGGCTGCCATGTCTCCAACTTTTTTGTCATTTTCGACTTTTGTTTTTGACTTTTTGCTTGATTGTATTATTAATTAATACTATTATTATTAATATTTTTTATATTATTGTTATTCACTCTTCATCTTGCTTTCAAAAAATATTTTCAAACAAACATTTGATTTGAAGAAGGGAAAACCTGAACGCTTACTACAGTAGAAGAAGCATTGTTGATATAAAATTGTCTACTTCGACATCATTATCAACCTTGAGCTCTTCATTCATATGGGAAATTGTTATTTCAGTGTCTTGGTACGGACGTATTGTAAAGAAGTTGCAGGCAGCGAACACCACACTTCAGAGGATCCAGAGTAAGATCGACGTTTACCTGCAGAAGTTAGAAGGTTACAAGGAGATCATGTCGGAGGGATACTGCACCGAGAAATGCAAAGATGGTGGGCTTTTAATTCAATGTTTAATTTAAATTGTAAAAGATATATTTATATATTTCCTACATTAAAATTTTGTATAATTTATTCTCTCAGGCGCATTTTTTGACTTGGATGTCAGCTTTACGTTACTGGGTAAAACAAAAAAAAAGAGTCTTAACATGTACATGTTTTTATATAAACAATTTCATAAGAACAACTGAGGCTCAGACCCTAACAGTCCGCAAACAAATGCTAAAACGAGTAAAATGGATTTCACTTTAAGAGTTTTTCAAGTAAATCTCAAGAATATTTGAGTATTAAAGATCTTACATAAAAAAGAAATTGATTACAGCATACATCAAAATTTGAATGAGTAACAAGGGAATATTTTCTGATTTCTGTCTAGAAACATATAGTGACTGGTACAAGTGCATGGCGAAATGCTCCCTCAAGAAAATCTCGGCCGGAGTTAAGTCAGCCTACAGAGGAACTCAGCTGAAAGTGAGTGATTCATTGCTTCAATCCTTAAGTGTTTCTGACATAATATTACACTAGATTGGTTGTCGTTGCCGAAAACGTTTTTTTGGTCAAAATAATAACCTGCACTATTTTGTACCAGGTTCAAGGGGTTAATGTTGAAACTAAAGTTTGTTTTTTTACAAATTATTTTCGTTTTTAAATTTTTCAAGTTCTTATACGTTATATTATCTTTCAAGAAATTCTGCAATGTCAGCAATTTTATTAAGAACTGAAAAATCTTCTTGTTCGGGCTTCCTTCTCCCCATATTCTCCTCGTCTGCTGTAGGCGCGGGAGATCCAGTATTCTCTGTACAAGAAGACAGTGAATCGAATCCTTGATATAGACAGCAATGTGAAGGGATTGATGGATAAAGCTGAGCACATCACAAAGAGTGTCAAGTCATCCATGAAGAAAGGCGTGGAACTGTTACGGTCTGTCGGGGACAAAATCAAACACAATTTCATTGAGATCCATCATGCTTGCTTTAATACTTCTCTAGAGAAGGCCTCAGGTGAACCTTTGTTGTTTTAGTTGAGCTGCTTGATTCGTAAAGAATCATATCGTAAAAATATGAAATTTCTTCTGAGCGAATTAATTTAAATCTTAATTTAAATAAATATAATAATTGTTATTATTATTGCGTTCTTTATGTTATTTTATTTTCATCTATTACCACAGTGGACTCTCTATCTACTCTTTACTGGCAAGGTGGAAATTTCCCAATAAACTCTCATAAAAACTAACTCTCTATTACTCAAACGATTTCTGATTCTCCGTGGGTGAAACGAGTTATAGAGAGTCCACTGTATATATTTCCTACATTATTTGTATTCTTTCCCAAAAAATTTTGTATAATTTATTCTTTCAGGCGCCTGTTTTGACTTGGATGTCAGCGTTACGTTACTGGGTAAAACAAAGAAGAGTCTTAACTCCCATCTGTGCTTCACGGGGGGCTTCATGAAATCGCTGGGAGATGCTATCTCGGAGAAACTCTTCCCTGGAGTCAGCGAGATGTCTACGCAGATGAAAAACGTGACAGAAGCATACATACCCGTTGATGCTGAACTTGAAGAGGTACTCAGCTTTTTTATGGTTTAGATGAAGTGCGTTGTCAGACTATTGTCACTATTTATCAAAGCAAGATATTGTTGCTCAGGTGGTCAAATCTTTTATAATTTGGGTTGATTAAAATTCAACTCGTTTCTTTTTATATATATTGTTCTCTTATGTTCTCCAATTTACAAATTTACAAAACAAACAACTAATCTTTCCTCTTCTGCACTAAAAAACCCCCAAAAGTCATCATTCCCTACAAAACACTTTAAAACATTTGTACCAGTGAAAGTAAGGTAGAAAGACTAAGATGATAACATGTGCATCCAATATGGTTGATTTTTCTTTTAATATCTGGATTTCTTTGTTTATGCTGCTGCATGATGGTTAATGTACTGTCGCATGATGGGTAATGTACTGTTGCATGGTGGGTAATATACTGTCGCATGATGGGTAATGTACTGTTGCATGATGGGTAATGTACTGTTGCATGATGGTTAATGTACTGTCGCATGATGGGTAATGTACTGTCGCATGATGGGTAATGTACTGTTGCATGATGGTTAATGTACTGCCGCATGATGGGTAATGTACTGTTGCATGATGGTTAATGTTTAATGTACTGTTGCATGATAGGTAATAATATAAACAAGTATACTCTTTAAAAACATTGTTGAAAATCAAATCCATTGATGAAATTTAATATTTACAAATTGATGAAATATACAGTTTGAAAATGATACGTGTGATGTCACAACTATGTATTTTCCTTGATTTTTTTATTATTTCAATTGAATGGCCAGTCTAGAGCTCACAAATTTTTATCACCAGTTGGTGGTTTTATTTAAATGATTGTATGACCATGATTGGCAAATTTGTTTTCACCTACCGTGCCTCTTATTCTTTTCCCGACCATTATTTTATTACTTGTAGACCGATGAATTCTATTGAGTATGTTGCCTTGGTCGTAGTAGAACTTTGGAATAATTGTAGTGATAGAGTGGTCTAAGCGCTCCCTAGTCTTGATCTTGCCACATCCCTGGAAGTACTGCGCTCAATTTGTTTTTCGGTGAAGTGGCTTATTCTAGATTTTCTAGGATTTGTTTCATTTTTCCGGGTTAAGAACTGAGGGTAGGACCTTATTTAACATCATTTCCAATACACAGGACTCTGTTGAGTCATAGGCCCTGCCTCTCCTGTGTATTTCCTTTGTAAAAAAAGGTGACGAGCTTTAAATCAATTTTACGCACACACAAAATATATTTTATTGCTATAATTATACTCTGTTTTATTGTTAAAAATTCCAAAAGGTAAAAGACATACTGTTAGTATAGAGTTTTATTGGTTAGGTTGAGCTCCACTCTGAGATTTCAAAGGAGGAATTGAAACAATTAAGCGATTTGGAAGATGAGGTTGATGAGTTTTTCAATCTCGACCAAGAAGGAGAGGGAGAGGAGAAGAAAAAGGTTTAAACATTTTTATCATTAAAATTGAAATAAATTTGATGGAGAAAGAAGAAGAAGAACATTGATTGAAGTAATTCCATTCCCTTGACGTGTGTTTATTTTCGACTGTAGAGTTCAGTTCCCACCACCCGTAGAAGCGACACAATGGAACGCTTCAACAAGCTTTTATACAACGAGTTCCCGACACTTTCCCGTCATGACGGCGATCTGCTAGCGACGACGCTAGAACTGACATCAAATTATGTCTATCTGACGCATCACAGGAAGGACATGCCGATAGGTTCGTTGCCGATGGTTATATAAATTCCCGTGTTTTTTAAATTGCACTTCTGTGGTATACCATTTAAAAGCAGACCCTTGAACCCTCTTCTTCATTAACCCCCTCTTGCGTCCCTCTTCTTCATTAACCCCCTCATGCGTCCCTCTTCTTCATTAACCCCCTCTTGCGTCCCTCTTCTTCATTAACCCCCTCATGCGTCCCTCTTCTTCATTAACCCCCTCATGCGTCCCTCTTCTTCATTAACCCCCTCATGTGTCCCTCTTCTTCATTAACCTCCTCATGTGTCCCTCTTCTTCATTAACCCCCTCATGTGTCCCTCTTCTTCATTAACCCCCTCATGCGTCTCTCTTCTTCATTAACCCCCTCATGTGTCTCTCTTCTTCATTAACCTCCTCATGTGTCCCTCTTCTTCATTAACCCCCTCATGCGTCTCTCTTCTTCATTAACACCCCTCATGTGTCCCTCTTCTTCATTAACCCCCTCATGCGTCCCTCTTCTTCATTAACCCCCTCATGCGTCCCTCTTCTTCATTAACCCCCTCATGTGTCCCTCTTCTTCATTAACCCCCTCATGTGTCCCTCTTCTTCATTAACCCCCTCATGCGTCCCTCTTCTTCATTAACACCCCTCATGTGTCTCTCTTCTTCATTAACCCCCCCATGTATCCCTCTTCTTCATTAACCTCCTCATGTGTCCCTCTTCTTCATTAACACCCCTCATGCGTCCCTCTTCTTCATTAACCCCCTCTTGCGTCTCTCTTCTTCATTAACCCCCTCATGCGTCCCTCTTCTTAATTAACTCCCTCATGTATCCCTCTTCTTCATTAACACCCTCATGCGTCCCTCTTCTTCATCAGATGTTGCTGCTCTCACCAGGACTTTCGACCTCACGCTTCCACGCTGCCAACAGGAAAAACACCTCGTCAACAGCTACCAACAAATTACCAATCAACTCGGTTCGTTTACCGATCGCCTAAGCGCCGAGAAGATCAAGAACAAGGAGGAAGGAGAGCAATTAGAGAAATTACTTAAAGATCAATCGGCTGATATTATGGCTTTGTGTGAGTACTATTGAGATCTGGAATTAGGTATTTGTACATTTGTTCGCCTCGTGTATTCTTCTGTTCTCTAATATTTTTCGTGTAGGACCATTATTATATTCGTTATATCTACTCCAATGAATCATCAAATGATTAAACCTACACAATTGTGGGGAATATCATCTGTTGAAACCCCGTCAAACTCATGCCAGCATGGAAAATAGACGTGAAAAATGTAAATGATGACGATGATAAATGATGATGTTTGTTAATCGTTTGTGAAATTTTTCATTTTCGTTCTCCTGTATGCATTCTTGTTCTCAGGCCGAAGATTTAACATGAGCATGAAGGTGACGGAAGAAGCTGCAGAAAGAACATCTCAAATTGTTAAAGGTATTTCATTCATTCATATTTTCTTTTCCATAAATTTTTAACAAAAACACAATTCTTCTAGATAAATTCAGCACTACATTTTGTAGTTGAAAAATGAATATATATATATATATATATAATAATAATAATAATAATAATAATAATAATAATAATAATAATAATAATAATAATATATTTTTATACAAAATATAATATTATAAATGATTGAAGAAAAGTGGAAACTCGTAGAAGGTCAAGTTTGACTTTATCATCGAGACCCAATTAGAATTATTGAGAAAATTAGCGGTATTGAGAAATTCGGTTAAAATTATTACATTTACTTCATATTTACAATTCAGTTTAAATTCAAATTTAATTTTAATTCCTAAATATTCAAGTTTATAAAATTGAATGGAATCCGAACACATTGTTACTTAGAATTAATGAAGATCCATTTTCGAAAGTCTAATTTCTTCCCGTGAGTGAACTTTCTCGTATCAACTTCATATTCGCGCCATTTTTTTAGCTCACCAAAGACGCATGCGCAATCTGGACAGCGACTATGACGTCATCGAACAAGAAACCATCAATACTTGGTCGCGATCGTTCGCAAAGTATTTACAAAAGGACGGCAAGCTTACACTTGAGAGGTTCTTGGGGAAGCTTGGAGAGGTGACCGCCATGGTTAGCAGCGGGAACAAGGAAAACGCAGCTTACTTCCAAAACGCGTTTGAGGTGCGTGTAAAACGCATGTGTTTTTTATGTGTTATGCTGGAAACATTTTCCCCGTTACTAAAATATTTGAAAATTAATAAAGAAAAATAATAGAACAAAACTACAGTACAATCCCGATAACTCGAACCCCTGATAACTCGAACTCGCGTTAACTCGAACTGTTTTTCAGTTCCCCTTTCCTAATGCTTTCTCATAAAAACTCCCGATAACTCGAACATTCGCTATCTCGAACTATTTTACTCGGTCCCTTGGTGGAGGTTCGAATTATTGTGATTGTATTGTATGCACAAAGGATTTAAATATTTAAGAAATATTTAGAAAATAAACTACACAGTGTTGTTGCCTTACTTTATATTTTTCTTGATGTTTGTTCTATCATACCTTCAGGCTGTGAGGAATTTGATACGACGGCCCTCTCTCAATCAAAAACGGTCGGTCGGAAAGTTGCGTTATAATCTTTCACTGGTGAAGCGATCGATCTTTTGTGATGAACAAATGAAAAACTTGCTAAAGTCCGAGTAGCACTCTTCATAAGATGTTAAATCTTTTTGCATTTCATTGTTGTTGTTTTATTGTGCTATAATAGCTCTGTAAACAAAAAACACCATTCTTTTACAAAAAAGCGTGTATCAGCTCTCTTGATGTTTTTAAAAACAATGTTACGCTAAAGGCGTTGTTTACAGCTGAACTGTTTTTAGATACTCTCTCAAAAAGTACTTTGCTTATGACAGCTCATGTAAACATAGCACCAAAGTAGAAATATCTGGCGATAATCATGTTTATGTGTTTATTTTATGAACGAGCATGGAAAAAGCGTCATCAGTGGTTTCTAGCTATGACTTATGTTCGAAGATTTCGTTCACATGACGTCATCAACGATATTATGCATTCCCAGGGTCTCTAGAAAATCAGAAACAATAATTGGTCAAAATGCTCGCTTCATTGGTTCACATTATAATTGTAATTTGCTGAACTGCTTGGTATATACATTATGCTAAAAAAATCACAGCAATACAAAGATTCTAAAGTTTATTCACATACAATATACTCAATGTATTAAATCCTTTTTAAAAGGTATGTATAAATTTGTGCGAATTTCTTCAAAAGATTTCTATCCTCTTTTTAACTGTAACTACTTTAAGGGGAGAAACTTTTGCGAATGGAGTCTATCCGCGAGTTTTGCGAGTATAAACTTTCGCGAATAGACCAATACAAAAAATGGAGAAAAAAATGTCTGAACGTGAAATGCTATTGGTTATGGGATCGTTCTTAATGGACGACCTAGTTTTGTTCCCCAAATTATGCTCAACGATCTAACGTTACAAAGAAGATGAACGTTGCTGACACTAAAATTAAGGTGCAAAGACATCAGGATGCTGCTTCAAAAGGAGACGGAAAGAAACAAACTTGACGAATGAAATGCTTCTGATGAAGCAATATGCAAAGGCACGATGAAACATTCATCAGTAATAATAGTTGTTGTTGCTATATCAGGCTCTTGTTCATAAGATCATGACTATTAACACTTTGTAAAAGTGATGGCTACGAATTCAAAGAGCACTCGTGTTGAATTCGATTACTACTTGCTTCTTATTTGCATTTGAAAAGTATAAAAATAAAGGACGACGGTTTATTCGCCGACGAATAAAAATTTTTTTTTTTGTGATTTCGCATGGATAAACTTTCGCGAATGCTTAAAATTGTAAAATTCGCGGGATAAACTTTCGCGAAAATGACAAAAAATTTGCGAAAGTTTTTCTCTGCAAAAGTTTCTCCCCTTAAAGTACCCCTCCAACATGTACGAAATAAAATGCATATTCTAGAATTGACGGTACACGTTTCTGCAACAGTCAAAAGCAATAACGAAGATTATTTGATGTTTTGGTCTAAATCATCTTAGGAAAGCTCTAAATCTACTTCCCAATTCATCATCGAATAAACGAACGTTCCTTAAAAAGATTCTAAAATTTAACCCTTTCAGTCCACGGCAGAACACCAAATAGACTCTTTTAAAGCAAAGACTTTTCAGTGATTAATAACCAATTATTCTGATAAGGAGAATATCATATGTAATTGATTATTCACACGCAGAAAATATTGTATGATTTGATTTGATTTGTACAAAGATTGTTCGCCGAAACAAAAACTCTTCTCGTTAGAAGAAATCTCGAAAAGTAGTTCTCAAAAAAATAAAAAAAGCTTTTGTTCAATAATTAAAAGTTGCGAAAATTAAAGTTTTTCAAAATAGTCGTAACCGTATCTTTAGTTTGTTTATATATGGTTGAACGTTCTAAGAATGTTAATCTTAACTATTTTCTAAAATGTTGATGACCGTGTGACCAATGTTTATGTTGCAATGATTGTTATCGGACTCTTTTTCTTTTGGTGAAATACAAGCTCATGCCAAATATGGAACAAATGACAATCGATTTTCTTGACACAATAGCAATTAAGATGGGTAAACAATGGATTCTATTCTGTCCCACCCTCAGAAGGTTATCAATTCGATACGTTCCTTTGTCTCGTGTACCATTGCTTGAAATTCTCGAATTTGTTAATGTTGTTGTGGTTTAGAGTTTTATATATAAAATAGTGCTTTAGAGTTTTTATTTTATAGTTAGATTTAATAAATGGCCGATGAAAATTATGAAGTGATTCTTGATGGTGGCGGTCCATGGGGAATCCGTCTTCAAGGAGGAAGGGATTTTGGAATTCCTCTAAATATCGCTCGAGTAAGGTTTCTTTTAATATTGCTTTGGTAAACTTCGTATGTTTTTCAGTATAGTTGTTGTCAAAACAAATCTACCACAGAAAGAAAATCCATCATTTATGGCATTTCTAACACAAATCGCACCTTCAAGCATTATGAAACATAAAAACCTGTTGCAAAATTAGACCATTAATGATTTATTGCCCTATATAGCAATACTTTTTTTAAATACGTTATCTTGTTAATTTTGCTTTACAGTATGGTCTGGGATGATTTTGCATTTAAATGTGTTATTTTTTATTTTAATGCTATTTCATGTTACTTACTATATACAATGCAAAAAGAAAGGTATAGATTTCGATACATGACTTGCAGCAAAAAAAGTCATAAAATAATCTGTTGGAAAATTGCTTTTTGTTTTATATATATTTTTCTCGTCTTTGTTTCTGGACTTCACTATGATTTGTGAACTAAAATGAGTTTCTTGCTAAAGAAACAAAATTTGCTTACATTGAGTTTGCAAAACCCAACATTTAAGCAAATGTATATATACTGAGAGAGATTCCTAGCATGTTTTTATTCTTATTTTATTTTTATTCTTAAGGTTACACCAGGAAGTAAAGCATCTAACAAACGGCTTTTAGCTGGAGATCAAATCCTTGAAATAAATAACCAAAGCACAGAAAAGGTTACCCATATGGAAGCTCAAAACCTGATAAAAAATGCTGGAGATCGCTTGCATTTACTTCTAAAGTAAGTCACAGAATGGCTGTTAACGACAGTTACAGAATGGCTGTGTGTATCTTATTTACTGGTGGTAGAATAATCATTATTCACTTTAAACTTTGACATTGAAGGTTTTATAGAAAATTAATTTCTTATGAGAGTTAAAAATATTTAACACTATTTATTTATGGGGTTCATGAACACATTTGAACTTATGCTCACAAACACCTAGGTGCTTTATGCATGGCTTGCCGCTGTAGCTTAAAATATTGGTATCTTGTGTGCGTTAACTACTAACCACTTTTTTCCCTCTTAATGGGGTTGACATTGGGAAGTGATCCAGTTGAGTGTATCATTTGAAGCATCATTGTGTGTGTAAGGTCACACATGCAATTTTAAAAGATGGTTTGTTTGCTGATGTGAAAGTTGAACTTTTGATTGCCTAATAGTTGTGTTGAGTATGTTTTATAAAAGGGTGATTGATTGTTTTCAATGAAAACATGTCACTTTGAAAGGGTGTTTTTAAATTGAGTTATAAACAGAACTTCAAAACCTTGGCTGATATTTATTTGTTTTCCAAACACAGTCTTTTTGCGTTTTTTTTTTAATCACAGTTTTTTAACCGCTTCAAAGAAAACCTTTCAGAGGCAAATTTAATCTTTAATTTAATTTAAATTTTTTTTACGCCTAACATATATCTATAATATATGTATACATGGTCATTTTCAAACATGACATGAGGAGATGAAAAAAAGCTATTGGATTTTATTTATTTTTACATGGAAAGATATTAAAGGTTCAAATTCAGTCAAAAAAGACAGAAACCATTAGTGTGTGTTTAAAACCAAGTGTACTGAAGTAGGGCCTTTGTCATTTCTCAAAGCTTTGTGATGTGAGAAATATGTATATGTTTTGAAATCATTTTCTGTTTTGCTGCTTTGTTCGAATTGTCTAGTTGATGCACCTTTATTTGATGAGCGTCTGATTTGTGAAATGTAAGGTGTTTGTTTGTTTGTTAGTAGCAACAATGTGTTTATTCAATCGGAACAAATAAGTAATCTGAACCGATAATCTAATCTGTCATGCTGCCTCTTTAAACATTCTTTTACGCGAAAGAAGCGTTCAATCTTTGTGTCTCTCTTTTGCATTTGTTAAGATTTTTCTAAAACCGCATGGTTTAATTAAATCTGTTAAATCTCAATCTCAAAATCTCATTTCCTTCTAATCGATTTAATCTTTTTTTAAACACATTTTCTCGCTTTCTCTGGCCGAAGGATGTGTCCAGAATAAGTTAATCTGATCAAGACGCTTATCACAAAATTTTCATAGAAAGCTGTCATTTATCTTAGTGCGCATATCATCATCATCATCATTTACATTTTTCACGTCTATTTTCCATGCTAGCATTGGTTAGACGGGGTTTCAACAGATGATATTCCTCACAATTTTGTAGGTTTAATCATTTGATGATTCATTGGAGCAGATGTTTTTTACAGCTGGATGCCCTTCCTAACGCCAACCCTAGTGAGAGAGAAAACAGTGGTGAGTTAACCCACGCAAGATACAAACTTTGCATTTTAAACTCCGCACATTCTAAACAAAGTCACTGCTTTTGTTTGTGTTTTACAAATACGACCAACCACTGTTTAAGCAGTAGTTCTTCTAAAATGACACACACAAATTTTCATTAGAAAATTCAGAATAATGCATTCAAATTTGCGAAAAACATTGGAGTATATATTTAACGATATTGTGATGCGGGATGTAACTGCAGTAATAAAGTAATTTCCAGTGATTTTTTTATTCCTTATCTCAATAGCAGGACAAAAATGACAAAATGAATCTGTCAGCCATATCACAATAAATAATTCCAAATAAAACCAAAGCTGTTTTGATGCATCACTTAAAGTAGTGAATCGTTGGAAGATGGAGAAGATTGGAAAATATTGGCATCATTCGTTTACACATAACTCTTTTCTTCTCTTGTTGAACAATTTACCATTTATGAAACTCTATTTTCCTTTTTCTTGCTCGACTCCTGATGTATCGTATTTGCAAACATCTAATTTCTTCTTTTTAGAACATAAAAACAATAGAAATATTTTGTTGCGCAATACCACTACTTTCAAAATAATATCCAACCCACGTACCCATCTTCTTCATTTCATTGTGTCTATTAAAAGGCGTCTTTTTTGTTTTTGGAAACCACCAATATTTTTCGCAAATGCAGGTGAGAAGTTAGGAATGATATTCTCTTTCGAAACATGAAAACAATTTTGTAATTTTAAAATGTTTGGTTTGGTTATGTTAATATTACTTTGTTTGTTTGTTTGTTTTTCAATGAGGCTCCCTGATCGCTAATTAAGCATTATCATGAAGACCTCGACCCAGAGTTTTATTGTATTTAATTGCTCCCATTTGTTATTTTTGATGAAATACAGCTTATGGTTTCGAACCCAGAACCTTTCGGTTAACGCAAACAAATTTTAATACTGTGAATCCATACACTGGAAATATGCAGAGACGAGACCTTCGTAGTTCGTGCATGAATGAATTATTATTGTTGCAATTTGGAGTAACTTTTCTACAGTACCCTTTCATTATATTTTTAATTTTTACATTGTTATCAAAAACTTGAGGTTAACTTTATTTAGTTTTTATTCAATTTTTCAATGTGCATGTTGATGTGCCTTAAAAGAACTGGCCTGTTTTATCAGCAAAACTTTTTCTTTTTTTTTATTATAATGTATTCAACCAATAAAAAAAAACGCAATTACAACTGATAAGCATAGTAAATAATAAAATAAAATGCCCAATGCAGTCGATATATATCACAACTATTATAAACAGTAATGCCATATTTTTATGGTTAGGTACCTGCAGAAAGCAGGAGCTTTATCATCAAGCCACTTTTATTCAACAACATATGTTCTTTTCTCCAGGCCTGGCAAAGGTGTTTCTTTGGGCGATATAAAGCAAGTCGGTAGTGGTGCTTTTGCCGCCCAACCCAGCAAAACACTGTACCAAACTGAAGTCGTTCACTCGGCCGGCGTCGATCACAAGTACAACGCCAAACCTCGAGCTTTTGGGGCAAACACCGCACCAACGACAGTGACGAAAGCAAAGTTTGATCCCGCTGAATACGCTCGAAAGAAGTAAGTCAGCCTTTTTCGACATGTTGTTTGCAATTGTTTAACGATGGGGTGTAATCCGGAGGTGCCATTGAAATCATTTCACAAAATTTTTTTTAATGAAACTTTAAAAATGTAAATTTGGTGCAATAACAAAATAATTTAGAGCAATAACAATAAATAATACCCATGAACCTTTCTGAAACAGATAGATTATACAATCAAGTTTAGAACACTTTTTAATGCAAGTGGCCGAATGTTGCAACTATCATGTTTAATCCTTGTTTTAAATTTCGCTGACATCATTAGAAATCATTGAATTCCTCGTTAGAAATAGTGTTACTAACCTTTGATGTATACATAAAATTTGTCTGACTAACAAAATTAAACATTTGATTGTCCGATGATAGAAAAATACTGCGCGCAGGTCAATGCATTTATAAGCAGCAGTGACACAGTGTCAGAGTGGTACAGTGGTCTAAGCGTTGGGCTCAGAATCAAGAGGTCCCTGTGGTTTGACTCACACTAGGGTCGAATCTTGCCACATCCACCACATCCCTGGAAGTACCGCGCTCAGTTTGTTTCTCGGTGAAGTGGCTTATTTTGGCGTTTCTAGGATTTGTTTCATGTTTCCGGGTTTAGAATTGAGAGAATGTTGGACCTTATAAAACATCTAAATTTCCGTTGGTCCGGTGAAAAAATAGACCTAATACACAGGACTCTCTTGAGTCATAGGCCCTGTCTCTCCTGTGTATTTCCTTTCTAAAAAAAGGAAAAAAGACAAATAATAAGCTGTTCTTTTGCTTTCAGGAAGGAGGAGCTTGATAAATACAAGGAGGAGAAGAATAACCCGAAAGAGCTGGACTCGGATGTGCTTAAGATGCTTCAGAACACCAGCGTGAGGGACCAGGGGCAGGGATCGTTCTCACGTCTTGAGAACCAACTCCAGAACGAAGGTAAGGTATAGATGGTTGTGTAAAAAATATCAAATCGAAGGCTTTGATGAATTTAGAAATAATTTTAGTAGTTAATCAATTTTATTTCAAATATATTGAAAGCAAATCTACATAAATAATAAAGTTTCTTTCAAGTAATTTTTAGCGATTAAGTTGTCTCTTTTTTACTTTTTTTACTTCTTGTAACATTTGAATTGTTAAATTGACTCATAGTTGACTTAAAAATGGCCAGGATGGAAGAACATTTGTAATAATCGAAATCTCTGCTCTTTGCGTGTTTCCAATTCATATTTGAAGTCACATGACTGTTAAGTTCTGCAAACAGATTTCTGGTCTTTCTTTCTTCACTCAAAGGAAGTACTGTGAAGTTAGCTCACTAGAGGAGTTGTTGTACTGTAGTGTTTATTATGCAGACTCATATCGTGATGCCGATCCTAACGCTGCGTTCCGCATGACCGCAGATGGGACTGATCTAGCTGATGGTAAATGTTGACTTTTCTCTGTTGCAACAAATTGTGGAATCCATTGTTTGTCTTTAATATGAAATAATTTTGTTTTTTCAAAATAGGATTCCTAATTTTGCTTTCATGTCATGCTAACTAGATTCATACAAGCTTTTTTGTTCTCCTCTTGACTTTGTTTTCTACACAATCAGTTCTTCTTTCGTTGATCTCATCCTTCTTTCCGTTAAAGTTTCACCTGGCTCTCGGAGAGTTATGGAAGACATTAAGGCTCGTGGCTCGACTGGTTTGAGTAGTGGAGGCGCTGCGACCTCTCGCTCATTCAAACTACTTCAGAAAATGACTGGCGACGAAGGTTAGAATTTCCCCCCAAGAAGATGGGGAAAATGAGAGACCTGCAAGCCTCCCTGAGGTTATTTTTTGGAGAAAAACAACATTGCGTGGGACTTAAAAAATATTACCAGCAAAACTGACTGCAATAAAAAACTTGAAAAAAAATATTCTGAAAAATGTCAGATTCACCCTAACTATCTCTACTCGGAAGCTGTGTATGCAAAAACGAGACGATAATGAGCTCTAGTTTTTTTTGTTCCTGGTCCCTAAGATATGTGGGAAACAACTAATATCAAGGGTAAAATCTAACTGCAATAAAAAACTCAGAAATAAACCTTTTTTGTCACTATCAAAAATGAAATTGCACATGTATCGGTGGCAGTTATTTATGTGATAAGAGCTTATTTCATGTGTTACACTGGCATGTTATGCTTCGGACCAGTTGATCAGAACTGTTTAGTTTTTAATGAAAAGGCAATAAAATATTTAAACAAATATATAAAATATTCCAATTGTAAATTGAGAGACGCTTTTTTGTGCTAATCATGACATTGACTGACACTGACATGTGACTAATTTTACGACAGACGTTTTTAGAAAACTAGCTGACCAGCTGAATGTTTTCGTTGCAGAATTTATTTTTATTTTATTTTTCGCGAAAAACAAAATACTACGAAGAAGACGTAACACCTGAGAGTAAGTTTTGTTTACATGTTCTTCTGAGAAAACTGTCATGTGTTTTTAAATCTTCCACAGAACTTGCTTTTTGCTGTATCATCATCATCTTGAGTAAAGTTAGTCACATGCCTGCAACGCACTTCACCATGGAGTAACTTTTGAACGTGTTTCGTTATAGAGGTGAAACACGATCGAAATAATAACCCTCCTGTTTCCCCGTTATCCCCGAAATCGCCGTTCGCAGGTAAGCATGTTGCTACAAAGATATTGTATTGTTTGTAGACAGAAATAATGCTACATTGACAAAAGCAAATATTTACCTTAAATATAGTCTGATATTGAACATTAAATGCTGACAATGAATATTAGATACTGACAATGAACATTAAATGCTGACAATGAATATTAGATACTGACAATGAACATTAAATGCTGACAATGAACATTAAATATTGGTAATGAGCCTGTTCTAAATTATGCAGTCGATCACAAATATCACTTTAGACATGATTTCAGACGGTATTCATGGGACTATAAAATGTAAAAAATGCAAGGAGATTTTCATGAATTGCTGAGAGCTCAGTTAGTTGAAGAATGAAACATATTTATTTTAGCGTTGTTAACAAACGATTTGCAATCGAAGATGAAAGAGATGAATATCGATAAGGAGAAACTTGATCGCACGTCAAGCATATCAAAGAGCGATTTTAAAAAAGGAAGATTCCTTTCGGCTTCCTCATCTGAAGCTGCAGGTTAGCCATTTTCCGCTATTAAGCATTTTTAAGACAACAGAGTCACTCTCATTCCAACCAACTAAGCCTTGTTACTTTTCTCCTTCAATGCAGACAATCTGTATTTTTCAGCTCGAGAGCCAAGCCCCATTCTTCCCCGCAAGAATATCTCCCCCTCTTCACCCGTGTTTCGGATGACAATGGATAAAGGATCGTCTCCGGGAGTAGGTACGTGATTCAAATCAATATCTTGTTTTAAGACAAAATTGAAATAATGGACGAATGTGCCAATAGTAGTGGTTACAATACAAAAACATTCTCTCTAACTAACTTGATTAAGTTAAGTGTTAAACTAACTCGAACAAATATCGTTTTTAAGCCCAAAAACGCTCATTGCATTATTTCAATGTCTTTGAAGATTGTTTTTTGCACAAAACTGTGTAGCACTTTGAACAGCTAATGATTTGCTCAAAATATGATTATATACTAATACTGTAAAGACTGTAAATATTTTTGTTAATAAAAAATTTCTTTATTAAACTCTTTACGATTAAATTTCTTCCAAAGCAGAAAATATAAGTCTGTTTTAAAAGGCTCTTTTTGTTTACAGAGATGATATGTAATTGTCATTTGGACGAATTTTGAAATCCAACAAATCCCTGCTCATTGTTGAATATCTGATATCATTTGTTTGCAGGGGCACCCATGTCAAATGATGTGATCAGCAGCTTGAAACAACAGCTTTCAAATGACAGAATGACCCTGGGTTTACGGCAAACACGGGCTGCTGCTCTCTCTTCAAACATATCAAGGAAAAGTAAGTTCTTTTCAAAAGTCATGGATATAAGCACCCATGCCCTTTATGCACTGCTGCCACAGAGTTTAAAATGCAAAATTGGTATCTTGCGTGGGTTAACTCACCATTGTTTTCCCTCTCACTGGGGTAGGCGTTAGGAAGGGCATCCAGCTGTAAAAACATCTCCAATGAATCATCAAATGATTAAACCTACAAAATTGTGGGAATGTCATCTGTTGAAACCCCTGCTAGCATGGAAAATAAACGTGAAAAATGCAATGATGATGATGATGATGATGATAATGATGATGATGATGATGAAAACATCATCATCATCAAGAACACCATCATCAGCCATTAAAAATTAATTTGAAAATATTTATTCGTAATATTTATTTGTATTTTTTCTTTCAGTGAACAGTCAGTTTGTTTATCCTGACCCCTCTGTTGGTAACAAACTTTTAATTTTCTCTTTTATTTAAACTTAATTTATACTACATATCATATTATATATATATATATCATATATTTAAATGAAATTAAAATAAAATAAAAAACTCAGTTAACAATGAAATATTACAATATTTGAAATGAAGTTACAGAAGTGAAGAAATTGTTACATATTGTGGAAGTGCAATAAGAAAGATTGAATTTTGGGCAAATAATTTTCTGAAATAAGAGAAGAACGTCATCTTCATTGAGTGGCCATCATGAGGATTACAAATATTTTTATATAATGGAATTAATTTTTCCGAAATGAATATACATTAATAATTCAACATAATTAATATTCACTAATATTTAATCGTAGTTTTTTTTTCAGTTTCCTTAATTTTCAATTCAATTTGTTCACCCTCCATCTCAGAAGCAATTAAATTAAATTGTACAATTCAATCATTCGCTTTTCCATTTAGGTGAGGAGCTATGAAGCCATGGTGGGAACATACACATATTTGCATAGTTTTTATAAGGGGATTAGTTTTTTCTATACGTACAAGTGTTTTGCATATTTAAGCATGTTTTTTCTATTTGGCAACTTTATTGCATGAAATTTTTTTAAAAATTTTTTACAGTTGATGTAACATATATATTTTTTACCGTCTTGTATAGACTTTTTAGACTGGGTTTTTAATTGTTTTTTTACAAAAAAAGTTCGTAGAGCAGTTGGTTGTTTTTCCTGTTAAACGAATGTTATATTTAAAGCTCAAACTGTTTACTCGTAAAAAATTATTATAATTAAAATTATTTTATTTATTTCCGTGAATTTTGAAAATTTTGCAAAAAGCGCGCCTCCAGTATGTTGTTTTTCTCCTCAAAATCCAAACAGAAATCTTCAGATATTGAAGGCCACAGGTGACTCATTTTCGCCATTTTCCTGTTGGATTATTTACGTGTTCATAAATCACTCACACACTGGTATATTTCTTTCCTTTATTTTAAAAGGTTACTGAAATTACTCTGTTTAATAAATAACCTAGAACTGATTGTTTCCACAAAACATGATTTCAACTATCTCGATTTCAATATGTATATAAAAGAAACACTCTTGACTTCTTACTGTTTCATCGTTCTCTTTAGATCTGCCCCCTCCACCCCCAGAGATGATGGACGGGTCATTCGAAGAGGACGATGGTGCCACGCAATCAGGGACATTCAAGATGTTGCAGCGCCATATTGATAGTGGTACTGGAGGTAAGGAATATCAACAACCTACCCTGGTTACAGTGAAGATAATTTGACCGGTGCAAATTGCACTCATTACTTTTGTGACGAAGAATAACTGTGCCAGCCCACCTTTTATGTGAATATATCAATTGATCTGAGTAGCTCGAAATTCAATAAACCTTTTAAAAAAGCCTTTTTATTTTAGATGTTCTTCGATATTTATGATGAAAATTAAAATTGAAAATAAAAATATTTCACGAAAAGTAATTACTGTTAATGTGGACTTAATAAACAATGCAAAACTACAAATTAAACAGAGGACATGAATTATATTAACGAGTTCAACATAATTAACGAGTTCAACATAATTAACCAAATTAGAATAATTAGAATAAATTAAATAATAATTGCTACTGGGAAAAAAACAGCCTAATACTCAGATAGCTTTTTTGAAAAAGTGTGGGCATAGTTTGTGTTAAAATTGTTACAATAGAGTGCGATTGTTTCATTGCAATTAATGTTTTCTTTTACAAAATTAATTTATTTGTCATTTTTAGTTATTACTAGTATATATATATATATACCTATGTTTAGATTATGCTCTTCGTAATTTCTTTCAGACGAAGTGAAAACTGTGTTCAGCCAGCCAGCGGGCCAGCGAGGCCAACCTGTTTATGCTGGTGCACCTAAAAAAGTGACTACACCAGCCGGTTACTCTAACCCCATGCCTAAACCACCTCAACCGTCTGGACCAAATTTCAAGGTTGGACGGGCTTCCGCTCCGACGTTCAAGCCCAACCCTGTGCACACATATTCAAATCGCCCGCCACCACCACCGGCCGTGAATGCCACAGAAATTCAAAACCCATATTCGCGTCAACTCTCCAACCCGAGCTTTCAAACGCAGGGCTCCCATTCCTACAACCCGGTTCCCCCTCCGGTTCCGAACGCGCAGAGTTCGTACCAGACACCGTACGGGCATCCAAAGAGCTCTCCGGCAACAGGCAGTTACAGTAGTGGAGGGGGAGTGAGTCCACCAGCAATGGGTCGGTATCCGAGTGGCGGTGGAGGGGTGAGTCCACCCGGTCAGCAACAGTACCCGCCTGTGAATAAAGTCATGTCGCATAGCGTTCCTCAATCAGCTCCATCGCCGAACTCGCAGAAAGATTTGTCGTGTCATGCATGCCAGCTGCCACTAACGTAAGAAACTGCTCATTTATACTCTGCAGATCGCATCATTTCACTAAGTTTTAAAATTTATGCAGAATGTATTAATTCTGTACAAAAAGTGTGCAACAATGATCACTGTTTGACGTAATTTTTTTAAACCAATTAGATTAAACTTCATTGTGTTAAGTTCAACCAATACGATAAAACAATTTACTTCTGTTAATCGACCACTCATGGAACGGTTGCCACTGTTTTGAAAACATGTAAAGGATAATGATTTCCAAACTTCATTATTTGAAGGAAAGAGAAAATCATGATTAAAACCACGTGTAATTTTACAGAATTTTGTAGCCGTTGAAATGTTCAGACAATACAATTACTCTTTAAGCGTTAGGTTAATTCACGCGAAATAAGTAAGCTCCCATGTTGAAACAATTCGCTTTTTTGTTTCAGCGGGCCATTTGTGAGCGCGATCGGGAAGACGTGGCACCCGGAACATTTCTGCTGCTCATCGTGCAAGACGTCCCTGCAGAACCAGGCGTTTGTCGAAGAGAACAATGCTCTCTTCTGTGAGAAATGCTTCAACCAATACTACGCGCCGAAATGTGCACACTGCAGCAACGCCATCATCGGGGTGAGTGGATTAACAAATAACCGTAATGTATAGGTCCACCATTTTTTTAAGGAATCTCAGCCTAAGAGGTGTAACACTTATGGTTTTAATGGTTGCTTTGTTAATCAATGTTTAAGCAATACTACCCGTGAAGAATATTTTGTGGGATAATTGAAGCATAAATACTAGTATTAATCAAACTGTCTAAATTTAGTTAGATGGTGCAATCCTACTCCAAACAAAAGTTTTCTCTTTTATTCTCTTGGCGGGGCTTGCCAGTGAATGATTTATCTCCTGTGTTACATGTTTAGCTTCTAGCGCAACCCCCTGGGACATGAATTCTTCTACATAGGTTCCCTCTGTTTTATACTGTTTCTCAGGGGGTTGCGATCAGAAGGTTAGTTCATGTGTCATAATGGCGTAGTACTATTAAATCAAACACTAATAGCAACAGAATTGGAAAGATTCGGAAGATTGCCTTCTGCTCGCAACACCTTGTGATGGCTTCTTGTTGTTGATGATGACGTCACACGTGTCGTGTAGGAACGAAGCAATGACGTCATTTGCAACGAGTGCTTGGCGTCGTCGAGTGGTTTCGATCCGATCGCGTGCTCGCAATCGATTAACTGGTTGTGTGAGCAGTTGCGCGAGGCTGAGAAGAGCAATGATGTGGCATGCAGGGAGATACACAGCAACAAGGTGCGCATCAAAGAGGCTCGCATGGCCGCCAAACTGGCGAATGCAGAGCGTGTGTCGCTAAGCGACAAGATTGAAGCGTGCAACGATGAGCTAACGCGACTCCAGCAGATGACCAAATACAAGCTACAGATGTTCGCTGCTACTAGCAACCTGCTACAAAAAACGGAGAAGACTGGTACGGATGCGCGAAGCGTTGAGCGCCAGTTGAACGAAACAAAAACGCGTTTGCTCGCGGGTCAACTTAAACTCACTCAGTCGCTCACCGATTACAAGAGTAAGCAGCGAAGACTGGAGGTTGCTCGACAGAGGCAAGCGCAGTGCCTCGCTCATTCAGAAGCGTTATTAGCCGATCGCAAGGAAATGCTTGAGCGCATAAAAGTACTGAAGGGAAAACAGGACTTTCGCGGTTATAAACTCGCTGCTACAAAAGAGGAAATGAGTAGTTTGAACGAAGAGTTCGATGAAGTGGAGACAAGAGCCATGTTTGCTGAACAGCAGTTGAAGTCGCTCATGCTGTACAAGGAAACGCTGGAAAATGAGTTTACACAGCAGAGGGTGGCTGTAATCAAGGTCAAAGATAAACTGGAGGCTGCCAGGAGGAAGAAGTTTCAAGTCACACGACGGACCAGTCAAAAACAACGCCTTTATCGCTAACTAAACCCGATCGTGACGTCATATTTTGTGGCGTCATAATTTTTTAACAATCGTTTTGCGATTTTGCTGTAAGAATTGACGGTTTTTAGCTCGTCATTGGGTTCTGTTTTTGTTATTTTGGAATGGTTTTTATACATATTTTTTATACTCTTTTTAAAACGATATTGCTTGTGTATGTTTCAAACTGGTTTTTAACTTTTCTATATACATATCCAGCCACCTTCCCTTTTGATGTTTGGTTGGTTTTTTATTTAAACATTTTTATTTTTATTTATAATATTTATAGGCTTAGAACATTTTGCGTTAACAAAATAGTTAGATTTATTTATTTTCAATTTTCCCTTTTTCATTTCACTCTTAATTTTTCATTTGTTGAAAATTGTGTTTTATATATTTTTTTGTCTATTTTTTATTTTATTAAATTATATCCTGCATTTCGATGCCTTTAAATATTTATTAGTTCTTTTAAAATACTGTTGGGGTTTAAGTTGTGTTTTTACATGCTTACTTGCATAAATCAAGATTTTCACGTTTCTTCTGGCTTCTAATCACGCTTTTCGCACGTTTCCCTTTTATGTACTGCATGAAGATATTTCAGCCATGCACGATTTCATTCACGTGAATTGCATCGCACGATTGAAAACGAAAGATTGCAAAACTAAACTAATGGCTGCCTCTATTAAACATTTTAAACATAATTTGTTTGATTCTGAGAAAACGTTTTAATTAAAGTACTTCATAACTTTTCTAAACCTTTTAAACTCAGATATTTCGTGGATAATTTTGCCATTTTTATCCTAAACAATGGATATTTTACAGACCGGAAGCTGACTTTCCTGGTTTACTTTTCAGAATTGCATAAACGCTCTTGGAAAGAGCTGGCACCCGGACCACTTCATTTGTTCCTTCTGCAGCCGTAACTTTGGCAATGACGGATTTTTAGTGGACTCCGGCAAACCGTACTGCGAGCAATGTTTCGAAGACTTGTTCAGCGTCAAGTGCGGACGTTGCGCTCGACCAATCACAGGAGGCGAAAAATACGTTGAGGCGCTCAACAAGAACTGGCATTCGGACTGTTTCTCATGCAATGTAAGTTCTCTCTCGGTTCGAAACTCATCGCGCTGTTGCAAAACGTCAGTTCTATTTATAGATACAGTTACCAGAATCCTTTGCGCTAAATTGCTCGAAATTATACCAGAATCCTTTGCGCTAAATTGCTCGAAATTATACCAGAATCCTTTGCGCTAAATTGCTAGAAGTTATACTAAATCATTAAGTTTAGACATTTAATTATATGTAATTATTCGATTTAAGTTTTTAGTTTAGTTTTGCTTTTATGCCCGAAATGAAAACGATTTGTCTTTTAGGAAGTTTTAATGTTAAACCGCAAAGGGTTTAAGTAAACGCCTTAGATAACCTCTTCTCACTCCATGAAATCTCTGCTCGCTGATTTGTATATTTCCCCATAGAGCTGCAATGTGCGATTGGAGGGAAACAGCTTTTACGTGTCACGCGGTATGCCCTACTGTCACAACCACAAGTCTGGTAACTAAAAACAGTTACCATAGCAACCGGCGTCACAAGAACTCAATCTTGTTTAAAAAAGAACTCGGTGACCGGTCGTTTAGCAGTTTTCGGGGACCCGGTGCTTCAGCTTTTTGCGTGATGTGGTCGTTATTGTGATTTTTATGTTTGCGTTAATTTTTGTAGCAGAGAATAATTCGAGAATCTTTCTAAAATTCTAAACTCTTTTTCAATATTAGAAATTGTTGTTATTGATTTTTTATGATTGTTATGTTTTTTTATATATAAATTTTCATAGTATACTGGTTTCGTATGTAATTTTTAGGCATCTCTCTCATATAGAATGTTTCTTCTCTCATGCGAGGCGCGCGTGTGTTTTACGAGACTCGTGAAATGCAATTCCCACTAGTAGAATATTAACGAGTAAAAAGTAGCAAAATCTCGAGACTCGTGTAATGCTTTGAACCGGCGCATGCGCAATTGTAAAGCGCTCGTAAACCTGGTAAACCTTAACCCAAAGGTTCTGAGTTCGAGACCATGCTATCACAAAGTTGTTTAGTGAGCGGTTATAAATAAACTTGACTTATTTCGAGCGAACTCGAGCACCATAACTAATTCTTTTCCATTCTATTCTATCTTCCATCGCCACCTTCAGACTGTCAGTTGATAAGCCAGTATCATCGTGCAGTTGGTCGACATATGTCTTAGCTTGTCTGCTTTTGCCATGCCTAGGGTCCCACAATAAAACCTTACTGATGATCTCATTCTTCCTTCGCCAGCTGTGCCCTACAAATCTCAATCTTCTGGTACGCAATGAATCAGATATTTTTGGTAGTTTTCCATACAGCTTTTTATTGGTTTTATGATCCTGCCAGGATACCCCAAGAACAGCTCTGGGCATCCTTGTGTAGGTACCATCCAACCTGATTGTCATTTTCTTTGTCATAGTCCAGCTTTCTGCTCCGTATAAAAGAACACTTTCTACTGTAGCTCTGAAGAATGATATCTTGTGATGATCCTTTAGGTTTGATTTCCAGACTTTATTCATCTTATTTAGTGCACTCCAGGCTTGGCTTATTCTAATCCCCATGTCATCTTCACTAGATTGTATCCAAGATATTTGAACTTGTGTACTTGTTTCAGTGTGTTTCCTTCTAACGTGACTAAATCACCATCTGCCTGATTGTACAGCATGTATTCGGTTTTCTTGGCATTCACATGCAAACCAATTGCTTGTGCAGCTTCCTCCAATCTCAATAAAAGTAACTGTGCTTGCTCTAGGTGGTTCGTGAGTAGAGCAAGGTCATCTGCAAAATCCGCATCAGTGATGTGCATAGCTGGGTAGCGTGAGCTCTGTCGAGTTGTTAAGGTGAATCCAATTTGTGTGTTACTAGTAGCTTCACGAAGTGCATAGTCCAATGCAATAATGAACAAGAATGGAGCTAATGTATCCCCTTGTTGAACGCCTGCAAGTATCTTGAAAAAGGGAGTATCACCATCCTGTGTTATTACCTGGACTACGGTGTCTTGGTAGAGTATCCATATAGCGTTCACTATCTTTTCTGGTATTCCATATGCTTTCAGGGTCTCCATCAGTTTCCTTCTATGTATAGAATCAAATGCCTTACTAAAATCTACAAAAGTAAGAACCGCAGGAAGTTGCTTTGCTTTTATTCCTTCAATCAACCTCCTCAGAGTTAGTATTTGTGACAACGTTGATCTGCCAGTACGAAAGCCATTTTGGTTATCTCTGAGTATAGGATCAATGTGTGGTCGTATTCTATCAAGTAGTATCTTGTTGAAAATTTTCGCTGCTGTAACAGTTACAGAGATTCCACGGTAATTATCTGTTAATCCCAAATCACCTTTCTTTGGCACAGGTACTATTCCACTCTTACTCCAGATGTTAGGTTTATCTCCATTGAGAGCCATGTTACACACCACTAACAATTCATTATTCATGGCACCACTTTTCCACACTTCGATTGGAATATTATCAAGGCCTGCCGCTTTCCCATTTTTAAAACTTTGCACACACTTAAGCATCTCTTCCATGGATAAATAAATAAAAACCGCCGTATTTCATCAAACATGACCGTAGCACAAATGGGAGCAAACAAACACACTAAAATTTTGCGTCAGCAACAACAAGCGCGGCATACCTGTTGAGGATAAAACAGTACAGGCAACCGGTTAAGAAATTTTACACAGAATTCACAAAAAATTGGATAAGTGGTTTACCAGGAAAAAAGTAGATATATTTTCAAATTTTCAGTTTTGAATGTTTTAGTTCAATTAATCATCGTTGAATTCATTTCTGAAATCTATCTTTAACAATAATAAACACAAAAGGTTCAGATTCAAAGAAGGTGGTTGAACAAAATTTCCCAAGCAACCGTCCCTAGCAACGCACTTTTCCCTCTCTTCCAGGCTTATTTTGGACTTCTTTTTGTATACCTGCCCGACTTTCAAAAACATGAATTACGGTATGATGTTCAGAGCCGTGGATCAGAAAAAAACAAACAAGGTATTTTTATTTTTAAACGGCTATTTTCTCAATTTGCGATTTTTCACTATTTTACTTTACGTGAAACATGATATTTTCAGATCAGTTTAAGATATGGTACTGAAATTTTCAGCATTTACAGCAATCACTTAAATCTAGGGAATGTTCTAAAATCAAGACTTTACGAGCTAAACTTACACTGTTATTACTCATTTTTCATAATTTATTTCATGCAAGCCCTCCCCTCAAAAAAAATGTGATACCGGTGATACTAAATCTGGTTATTTTATTTCAGGAACTAGATAATATGAATGAACCTGTGTCAAATCTCACGTGAAATAAGATATCATTTTATCTTAGAGTTTTTACAGATTTTGGCCTTTTTTGGCTAAAATTTGATGTTTTCCAAAGATTTTTTCAAAACTACATGAAGATTGTGTAATCTAGTAAAAAGATGTCATTATTGGGACTATTTGCTTCATCATTCTGGAAGAAATTTGTAAATTTGACAAATAAAATTTTTTTCCTGGTAAACCACCTTAAGATCATTTGTACATTTGAAGGAACTCACGCGATGAAACGTGAAAAACTCTTCCTCTACGGAACACCTGTTCCGAAGGCTAAGAAGAATAAGAGATATTTCCCGCTTTTCCTCTTCCACGATTCCAACATCATCTTGGTGCAAGCGAACAGTGCATTGTCTAATATCTTCAGTGAAATCGTCTGTTGTTATATCTAAAGGCTTTTAACAAACTTTTAAACTCAGGCTAATATTTTTCATTTCTATTATATTCATCTACCGTACTTCTCGACCAATCAGTTTACCGTATTTTCTCCAATAAACGCCCTCTCTCTTTTAAACGCCCCTCTCTAATAAACGCCCCCTCTAAAAGTAAACATATTATATAAACGCCCCTCTCTATTAAACGCCCCCTTAGTGTGATGAAAGGGGGGCGTTTATTACAAAAAATATAATATTTATTAAAAATAAAGCTTTGTTGTGGTTAATTCTCGTTTCTTTTCTTTTAATTAACATTAATTGGAAACATTCGATAGATCTTTTTTCCTTGATGCTTCAACTCCAAACAAGATTTATATCGGGTTTTTCTTTTTTCAATTTCTTGATCCAAGACCATCGCATTTTTCTTATCATTCGTCAAAGCATTGAACTGTGCAGGAACTACCCAACCAATTTCACGTTTTCATTTTCCTGTCACTGTAACTGTCTTACGGTTTTCGGAATTTCCGTTAAGAAAATGGTAAAAAAAGCTAGATAACTCAACTGGAACATGTCCAACCAATTCTTTCTCGCTATCTCCGTTTATATGATAAATACCAATGACGTATTTGTCATATTCTAAAGCCTCCGCTTGATCATCAGGATGGGCGACGAGTGTTTCACCGACATAAGGACTCCAGATATTCTTATAAACATGGTGTCCTCTTATTATGCTTTGGAATTTTATTCGATGACATAATCTAAAATTGAGTTTTTCGATAGAGGCTTTTGCCATATTAATTCTTTTTGTCTTCCTGTTTTAATTCTTTTTAAAAAACATTTCGCAAGACATTTCATTGCATCTGCATCGAATGGCTGGATGAATGAGGAACTTGTTCTTGCATATTTGAAGAAAATTCTAAGAATGTTTACTTTCCCAAAACGACTGTTAGCTTGGGATACCTTCGAAGCTCACATGTCAGAAGCGGTGAAAAAGTGGTTAAAAGAAATGAAAACAGATGACGCCCTTATTCCCGGTGGATGCGCAAAGTACATCCAGGCCCCCGACGTTGTTTGGAATAAGCCATTCAAGGGACATTTTATGGAATTCTATGATGAATGGCTAGCAAATGGTGTCCATCAATACACCAAAGTCGGAAACATGAAACCAGCATCACGGCAATTAATAGTTACCTAGATTTTGGAAGCGTGGAAACGTCTCGACAAAAGTATGATAGTGAATTCGTTCAAGAGCTGTCGATTGAACTTGAAAAGTGATGGAAGTGAAGACAATTTGATCCATTGTTTTAAAAAAGATAAACCTTGTGCTGCTGGCTCTGCACTTTTGAAAGAGCAGTTCGGTCTGCTAAAAAACGCAGATGAACTAAACAAGAACCTCTTTGAGCCAACTGATTCGGACGTTGAAGATGCCAATATTGAAGAGAATTTAATTGACTTTGATGATGAAGAAGATGACCTTGAAAATATTGATGATATATAAAAAATATCTCACATGTCAAAAAAATATTTTTTGTAAATAAACGCCCCTCTCTTATTAACGCCTCTCTCTAATAAACGCCCCCTAAAAATCTTAAAAATGTCATAAACATCCAGGATGTTTATTGGAGAAAATAAGGTATTCAACTTATATCACCATCACCTTTATGACGTGCCTGCTTCGACACTCGATGGCTTAGAAGACCAGGTTGTCTCCCTCCATATCAAGTATATATTTCCGGAGTTGCATAATGTATTAACGATCATAAAAAAGAGAATTTGATTTCGCAAAACGAAGAAATATAGTACTTTTGCAATAATTTAATATCGCGAATTGGTAGAAATATAAATACTTTCCGGTTATTTAATTTCGCAAAAACAGCTACAAATACGATTTTCCTGAGCAAACAAATATTATCTTGATCAAGACGTCAGAACGACGTACCAAGCCTATATTAGTAAACGATCAGCCTGGTTTATCCATATAACACTGGCGTTAATACGTACAGAAGAATATTTCTCATTCTTACATAACCAAGATGTTCTCTTTAAATCCCCTCAAAAATATAATTCTAACCCGAACAAAAACAAATGTCTACTTCAGTTAAAGTTTTTAAAGTTCTCTCTCTCTTTCTTTGATGTGTGCAGCTCCACGTCGGTTTCTCTCCGAGTAGCAGAGACTATATCAGCAGATCTCGCATTTAGATCGCCAAAGATGTACTCTCTTTTACGCCCCGCCCCACCCCTCCATGGGCGCTCTCTTTTGCCATTAAAGCGTGGACGATTGTCTGCACTAAACCCATCAGAATTATCTCTTTTGCCAGAAAAGCGCGGACGATCGTCTGCTCTGAATCCAACAAAATTATCTCTTTTGCCTTCCGAAGAGACCTTCCCACCCCAATCATTGATATCATCAAAAGCAAAACAAACTGCTACCGCAAACAACGCTAACAAAAACACCGTCTTCACCATCTTTGTAAACAACAAAATGCTCGTTTTAAAACTAACGTTTTAAATTCCTTTTATTTTAATACTGTGCCGCGGGGATTCTATCACCCACAAAGCCCGCTTAAAAGCTGTGTTTCCCACGTGACAGGAAGCTCGCATAGCTGGGTGAAAATACTAACAAAGATTCTTGTTAACAAATAGAAATTAATCGCCAAAACCCTTTCAGTTCTCGCACCTGTACCAGATGTATTTATTTCTCATTGATTAAACTCTGTTGATACATTCGATGCGAGGAAGCAAGGAACGGAATTATTAGCAGATTTGAAATTGCTGAATGGGAACAATAAATGCATTCTCAACGGGGAAGGTTTCTCAGTAATAAGCCACTTTAATCAAACAAAACTTTATTATTATTATTATTATTATTATTATTATTATTATTATTATTATTATTATTATTATTATTATTATTATTATTATTATTATTATTATTATTATTATTATTATTATTATTATTATTATTATTATTATTATTATTATTATTATTATTATTATTATTATTATTATTATTATTATTATTATTATTATTATTATTATTATTATTATTATTATTATTATTATTATTATTATTATTATTATTATTATTATTATTATTATTATTATTATTATTATTATTATTATTATTATTATTATTATTATTATTATTATTATTATTATTATTATTATTATTATTATTATTATTATTATTATTATTATTATTATTATTATTATTATTAGTTCAATGTTTATACAGGTACAATCACTTCAGTTTTTAAATATTTAAAAATAATTAAAGCTGCTATTATCACAGTGGGACCTGTGTTAAAATAATAATACAATGTTAAATACAAATAGAATAAATAAATATAATAAATTAAATTAAAATTTAAAAGTTTTATTAACATAAATACAATTAAAATTCAAGACTTTTTAGAGCTGCTTTAAAACCTGCTAAGCTTTGAGTCTTGCGGACGTGGAGAGAAAGACTGTTATAAAGCTTAGATCCAGAATAAGAAAAAGTTTGCCTGCCTATTTCTAGTTTTAATCTAGGTAATTTCAAAAAAGTGTTTTGATTTCTTGTAGATTGTTCGTGATGGTAGACTTCGAAATAGTTTTTGAAGGGACTGCAGGTTTCATTATTAAGACATTTACGAACTGCCAGGCATGCCTTTACTTTTAATAACTTCGTGATGGAAAGAAGTCTATTTATTGTGCTTGCTCCGTATATCAGCTTTGTAGCCCGAGCTTCGATCGAGTTTAAGGCAGATTTTTGACTTTGCGTCAGAACTACTTTAAGATTGCCACAATACGTCAGCAATGGAACTATCATCATTGAAAATACTTTTTCAGCTGCATCTATTGTGAGATATGGTCGAACTTTACATAAAAGCCTTACACGGCCAGATGCTTTTTTGTATCTCATTTGAAAGTTTTTATTTAGATTCAAGAATGGGTCGATCACGTTTCCCAGGTATACGTAGCTGTTCGTGTTGCTAATAACAGTGTCTCTGAAAGAAACTTCAAAGTCATCTGTTTTCTTTGCCAGTCTTCTTGCGGTTCCTAATAACATGGACTCGGTTTTACCTTTTTTAAGATTGATGATAAGTTCCGAGTCATCCAGGTAGTTTGCAATCTCCATAAGCTCCTTGTTAAGGTACCTTTCAATCGTTTCAACATTATTATCAGCATAGTAGATCACGGTATCATCGGCATACATGACTACTTTTGCTTTGATAAGATGATCTGGTAAGTCATTAAAGTAAACAATAAACAGCAGCGGTCCTAACAAGGAACCCTGTGGAACACCTGAAAACACTGGTTTTGCGGGTGAACGTTTACCGTCAATCTCCACAGTCTGTCTTTGATAAAACATGTAGTTATTAAACCATGCAATCTCTTTGTTCCAGATTCCGTAAGACTTTAATTTTGTCATGAGTGTCGAATGTCCTATTGTATCAAAAGCACGGCTTAAATCCATAAAGACAGCACCGACTAGCTTTCCTTGTTCAATCTGCTTCCGAATATCATCTATGAAGATAGTAGCAGCATGCTCGGTTGATCTCTTCTTTCGGTAGCCATACTGTTGATTTGTTAATAGTTTGTTATCTTCCAGGTAGTCTATGAGTTGTTTATAGAATGCCCTTTCAAGGATTTTGGAGAGAGTTGGTAAGACGGAAATTGGTCTATAGTTGGCTTCGTCATTAATGTCCCCTGATTTATACACAGGTATCACTTTTGCAATTTTCCAAGCGTCAGGTACAGTAGATGAGTTTATCGATAAGTTTATAATATGAGCTAGAGGTCTGCATATTTCATTCGCCGAGTCCTTCAACAAACCAGGTGGTAGATTATCCAGACCCGTTGCTTTATTCCTACTGAGAGTTTTTAGCTTTTTTCGAACGAATAATACAGAGATGTACTGAAATTTGAAAATAGATTTGGTTCGTGCTGGAAAATATTTTGGCAACTTCCAGGTCAGATCTTGAAACCGGTAACAAGTTGTTTTCAATTTTGTAACTGCAGTGGCAAAGTATTCCGCAAAAGACTTTGCTTTATCCTGACTATTGTCAAATGATGTACTTGTCTTTGGCTTTGAAGGAAAAATGTTTTTAATTGTTTGCCAAAACTTGCGAGGATTTATTCGATTTTGATCCAGCAGCTGCTGGTGATGTTTCTTTCTCGCAGTCCTCAAACGGTTTGTGCAGTAGTTTCGAAGTTTTCTATACAGATTCCAGTCATTTTCATCGTTTGACTTCCTCGCTTTGCGTAATACTTTATCCCGTTTATTCATGTCGACATGAATGTCACGGTCTAACCAAGGTGCTGGTTCGCCTTTTACTCTTTTATTCACATTTGGTGCGTGTTTATTGAATGCACGGGAAAGTATTTCTGTGAAAAAATTTCATGCACGGTTTACATCAGTACATTGTAGGATTGGGGTCCAGTCGACAGCTTTAAGCTCATTTTGCAATTCAGCGAGATTAAAACGAGCGTAATTTCTGTTTTTTATGTATCTTGCTTTATACTTCAAATTGTTTATTTTACGAACACAGATTATCATGTCGTGGTCACTGAGCGAAACCGGTATTACATCAGCATTTACAATATTTTCACTTTTGTTTGTAGCTATGATATCTATTAGTGTCGATGAGTCTTTTGTGATTCGGGTAGGCTTATCAATTATTTGAGAAAAGCCATTAACAGTTAGTAAGTGTTTAATATACTCGTTATCGTTTCTTTTGAGGTAGTTAGTGTTAAGATCACCGAGTATAATTGCTTCTTTTGATTTTTTATTTGACAATAAGTCGTTATAATGTTGTGTGAAGTTATTTTGTAAATATTTTTATCCATTCGGTGGCCAATAAACTGATGTTATGAAAACGTTTTTAGCTTTATGAATGATAATTTCGACAGATAGACTTTCAACGCTTTCTCGATCCAAATCCTTCCGCCTTTTCCATTTCAGTCCATTTTTTATGTACATAGCTACACCACCTCCTTTGCCTTTTGCTCTGTTACGCTTAACAAAAGTATATCCTGGGATACAGTATAGATTATCATTATATGCATTTTTACTGAGATGCGTTTCAGATAATGTCAAAATGTCAATCTCTGGATTACTGCCAAGCATGTCACATAAACCATTAAAAGATGTAGCTAGGCCTTGAACATTCAAATGAGCTATTTTCATACCTCTCGTTTGGCAGATATTTCTCCAAATAGCAGCAGGTCCTGGACAAGTTTCAACATCTCCCGCAAGCAATATAATCAGCAATAAATATGATGATATTCTTCTCTCATAAGATTTTCTGTTAGCGACCCATACTGAAGAATTTAAATAACTTTCTGTAAGCCATTAGTCTTCATTCTGTACTTGAAAGACATCGTTGTATACAACACTGTTTGAGATAAAACTTGGCTTCTTTTTAGTAAATAACGTGCAAAACAAAATCGTAACAAATAACACACGTCCGACCGCCATCATGCTTTTTTCTGATAATCCTGTACTTTCACTGCATGTGTAATTCTATGCCTTGAAATGACAACCTCGATCTTTGACAAAATATACACACTCATATATTTAAAATAATGTTCCGCTGGTACAAGATTAATATCACAGTTAAATGTTTGAATAAATTACTCCTGCAAAAAAGTAATGCACGATTAAAATTGGCGCAATGTTCTCCGCAAAATCCTGATTTAAACCTAACAAAAAATCATAAGAAACTCGCTTTATAGAAACTAGAAGAAGAATAACGATGTCTGAGCTACGGTGTGATCAGCAATTTACTAAGATTCGATTCTTTTTTATTTAATATTATTTGAGATACATACTATATATATATATATATAGAATATATAATATACTATTTAAGAAATATTAAAGAATATGTACAATATATACAACAATAAAGAAATGTTAATTAAAAATGTTATTAACGATTTCACTGTTCTATTATCCTTACTGTTGAAAATCATAACCTACTAAACAATGTTTTTTAGAATGAATGAAAACATTCCGCCGCACTGCAGCATGCCAATAGAAATAACGCCTCATTCGACCACTGTCCCCCCAAACTGTAGCGTCGTCCATACAAACTCTACATCATCGCAAGAGTTTGTTAAAAACATGGGGTTCCTGCAGGGTTTCATGTTGACGGTGGGGATACTTCTCGGGAGCGGAGTATTCATCTCTCCAAGTTTAGTTATGAAAAATACTGGAAACGCCGGAATAGCAATACTGGTTTGGCTTCTTGGCGGTCTGATCGCTTTAGGTTCCTCTCTTTGTTATTGCGAGCTCGGATGCGCAGTAAAACGATCTGGCGGGACGTACGCGTTCATGTTGGAAGCTTACGGAAGTCTTCCAGCATTCTTGACAAGTTGGACGTTCGCGTTAATTATAGAACCGGCCGCTATCGCAGCAATCAACTTAACATTTGGAACGTACATCATGAAGCCGTTTGAGCAATTTATTAAACCTCATCCTTGGTATCCAAAAACCATAGCGGCTGCATGCACGATTCTTATTGCTGTCATAAACTGCTGGAGCATCAACGCAGCAACAAAAACGCAAACTTTGATCACGTTTTCTCAGATAATATCTGTGACGTTTGTGGTGGTGGTAGGCATCTGGCAATTTGGCCAAGGTCACACGCAACACCTGTCAAATATGTTTAACTTTACCGATTTTCACATTCCGAATGTCGTGTCATTAGGTGAGACCTTCTATAATTGATTGATTTTCAACAAGCGGTTTATTCATTTATGAAAAACTTGTTAGGAATAACGATTACAGGAAAATTATTTGAACAGAAACAACTGTTCGAAACCACGCCTTCTGAGGCCTGAAAACGAGTACGATAGTTGGCAACATTCAGTCAACACACAGGTTTTCCGGTAGCATCATAATAAAGAAATGCAGTTGTTGAAACACAACTTATCACATGACTGTTATCTTTCGACATTTTTTGCAGGGAATGCATTGTGCAATAGCCTATGGGCATACGATGGCTGGGCTTTGATAAGCAACGTAACGGAGGAAATGATAAATCTTGAGAGAAATCTATTTTTCTCTATCGTCACTGGAATACCGTTTGTCATTTTGTGTTATGTTTTGGTCAACATCTCGTTCCTGACGGCAATGTCACCAAAAGAGATAGGCGCATCACAAACAGTTGCTGTCTCCTTCGTGCAAAAGACTCTGGGCAACAACACGGCATATGTCATGCCCATACTTGTGGCTTTGTTATGCTACGGAGCATCCAATGGAATTATGTTTGCTTCCGGGAGATTAACTGTTGCAGCTGCTCGTGAAGGTCATCTCCCTTTTATTCTCGCTACAATACATAAAAAGCGACAAACACCCATTCCAGCCGTGTTATTAACTTCGTTCATATCGTTGCTGATGTTGATACCGGACAGTAGTTCGTTAGAGATGCTCATCAGTTTATTCAATTTTTCCATCTGGGTCTTTTACGGCCTTTCTATATTCGGTGTTCTCGTGTTACGACACAGAAAACCAGATTATCCTCGCCCTTATAAAGTTTGGATAACAACACCCATCATCATGTCGATAGTATCTTTATTTCTAGTTGTAATTATTTTTGCACAAAACCCAGTTAACCCTGGCATTGCAACAGCAATGATTGCACTTGGTATCCCTGTTTACTATCTATTCATTTATCTAGAGCCAAAACATCCCCTATGGTTTACAAACAAGTGGAAGTCAATGACGAAGTCTCTCCAAGAGGCCTTTAATTTAGCTCCTTGCCGATGATGAAAATAATTTGTATTTCAATATTTTATATTCGTTTACTCGCAATATATGTTACTGTGAAAACACTGTCCAAATAATTTTTTATTTCTCCATGGAACAATATCCCTATTCATTCATAAAGTTTTGAAAAGCCATTCTTGTAACCACTTTCCAGTTATAACCGAGTACTCAGTCAACCCTAACCCTAGTCAACACAGAAACATTGAAAGAAATTGGACGCATTTTTTAACGAAAATAATTAGTTTAGTCTTTTTGTAATGCTAATATATCGTCCTAATCTTCCATCGATCATTATCAGAGTGTTTTACAAAATCAAATTAGTAATTCATATAACATAAACAGAAACAGAATACAACGGAAGGTTTAATTTCACGTCTTAGTTAAATTTTAGTCCGGAAGTAACAAATGTTAGGGAATCGATTAAGAGGCTTTGTTGTTCTGCCCGTTTCTTGAATGTTGATGTCGGGGTGTTGTTTCTTGATGAATAAGCCTTCTTCTATTTTTCGTTTCCAAATGGTCCTGTAGTATCGTTCGATTATTCAAAGATTTTGTGTAGTAGTGGTGTGTGTCCAAACTTTATGTTTGTGTTTAACGATATGTTTGTGTCCGTTTCTGCAAATGCTCTTTTTCAAATATGTCTTGCTGATATGGGAGAAGTTGCATGGTTGGTCTGTGTCCTTGGTCATGTGAGCGATATTATGTTGGTGTTTAACATTAATCTTTCACTCTGAAGTAAGAAGAGAGTTTTGTGGAAGTAAACTCATTTTGCACGACCTGTATAATTCCACGTACAAATCACTCTTATGATAAAAATATATATCTATGTAGTGAAAGAATTTTCAGCGATGGTCTTAATACTTGGGTCAGTTTTCCTAAGATCTGATAAATGGAAAGAAAAGTTTTTTTAGGATTCATAATATAGGGTATAAATTACTGTTTGCAACATATAGTGTTGGTTTGCGACATATAGTGTTGGTATGCGACATATAGTGTTGGTTTGCGACATATAGTGTTGGTTTGCAACATATAGTGTTGGTTTGCAACATATAGTGTTGGTTTGCGACATATAATGTTGGTTTGCAACATATAGTGTTGGTTTGCGACATATAGTGTTGCTTTGCAAAATATAGTGGTGGTACATCAAAAACCCGTTTATGATTGCAAATTGCACAAAGAAGTGCTCTACTTAAATGAGATATAACCAAGTTAGCCTTTGTGTGTTTGTAATAGTCACAGTTAGTGATAGAGTTGATAATAAAACAAAAAGTTCTCTGAAACACGATCAAACAAATATCTATATCCATTCTTTTGTTGCAAACATATTTCTTGAACAAAACAGAAATTTGTTGCTAGCTACTTTTAATACTTCTAGAAAGAAACCTTTCTCGTCACATTTCCTTCGGTTTTTTTTGCTAGCGTGGTACATACATCATTAATAATAGCTAGAAAGAGTTTGCAAATTGAAAACGTAAGAATATCTATATCAAAATAGTTAGCAATCTCACTAAATTGCACAGATCACTTCTTAAACATTAAATCGATACTTTTAAGTAGAAATAACAAAGAATTCCTACTCTAAAGACCATTTCGCGACCACCATTTTTAGCCATCTTCATAATTTTAACCTTAAAAACAAAAGGATGTATTGGTTTAAGCGTTTTGATTCTTGTGATTTATTGGGTGTTTCCAGGCATAAGTAAAAATTTTACCATCAACAAAATACCTTACGGAATTATTAAGAAACTCTTATCAAAAATGTCTTTTGGAGAGGTTTGGTCGTTGACTTCTTTCTGTTCGCAAACCATTGGGAATGTTTTGGCTCCCGATAAATGAATAGATAGAAAACAGGGATACCAAGTGCAATCATTGCTGTTGCGATGCCAGGGTTAACTGGGTTTTCTACGCAAGGCAAAAACGACTAGAAATAAGCATACTATCGATATGGCGTTGGTTGTTGTTCAGACCTTATAAGGGCAAGGAAGATCTGGTTTTCTGTATCGCAACACAAGAACACCGAATATGGAAAGACCGAAAACGACCCAGCAGGAAAAGTTGAAGAAAATGATCAGCGTCTCCAACGAACTACTGTCCGGTATCAACATAAGGAACAATGTAAACGTCTTAAATTTATATTTAATAATATATTTTATAAATATATAAAATAGATTTGTAGTTTTTATTTATAGATTGGATAACCAACATTGATTGCGAATGATTTTTATGCTGTATAATCAATCTCTCAATCGCTCAACCAATTTGAGCTGGGCTTACATTACTCAATGAATTTTACTGGAAAACTCAACTGTAACTCAGAAAGTAATATATTCCGGAGACGGAACTTGAACTGGCCCCGTTTGATTCGGGTGCCGAAACAATTATCCACAGTGCGACGACTCCCCTAAGATGACGTTACTACTTAAGATTTTTTTTACTGTCCTGTATTTGTTTCATCTAACAATTTTTCCTTTATTCTTTATTCAGTTTTGTTTTGAGTTCCAGAGGAACCATGAATGCAAATGTGACTGGACACAAGGAAACAGACTGAACGTCCGTGCAAATTTACGCTGGAAGGGTCAAATACCTATTGTTGGAACATGTGATCAAAGATATGATCAGCAGAAAACAAAGTTGATTATGAAAATCCTGTTAATATTTAAAATTGATTTAAGTTCTCGTGTATTAGCCCACTGTGCTTATATCTGGATATAATCCCATGTGCTTATAGGCGGTATTGGCTTATATCCTGGGGACATTCTTATAAGTTTATTAAATTTACTAGGTTTCGAAAAATTTATGTATTCTAACGTATTTTATGAACTGGAAATGTGTCGTGGCAGGCAATCCTGCTTCCATGTTATCTGAAATATCAGTTTAGCTAATGTGGAATTGGCGCATTTTTATAGTACATTTGCTCAATTACAACAACATTTGAGTTTAGTTAGAAAGGACATTTGAATGAAAGACCATCAAATAAATACCGATGAGAATTAATTTCAGTGGAAAATCATCTGATATAGAGGTGATGCCAACTGATATTTTTTCGAGCATGAAATTCATGGGATAGATAATAATAAACAATAAAATGTATAGGGTTATATATATATATAAACTTCTTCGTCGTATGAGCAGGATGTTGTCTTCCAGGCTAGATCTACGGACAGGTTGTTATCAGCCAATCAACCGTCTTGTCATCCAGTTTCTTCTGGGAGGGCGATGGATTGGGTTATCACGAATGACATGGTCTGCAGTCTGCTCTGTGGCACCACACTCGCATCCTGGTGAAGGAGCCATAACTTAAAACACGGTCACAATCACAAAGATTAACATAAACGCTGGAATAGCTGGACCATAGTCACACTCAATAACTGGGACTTTACATTGTGTCAACTGCAGAGCTGTTTTTTTTAAAAGGAATGGCTAGACCATGGTCATACTCAATAACTGGGGTTCTACAATGTGTCAACTGCAGAGCTGCCTTTTCAAAGAGAATAGCTGGACCACGGACATACTCAATAACTTGGATTCTACACTGTATCAACTGCAGAACTGCTTTTTCAAAGAGAATAGCTGGACCACGGACACACTAAATAACTTGGATTTTACACTGTCTGTCAATTGGAGAACTGCTTCTCAAAGTATTGAAAAAGTAAGTACTTTTTCTACGTTTAAACTTTAAGACAATTCTTCCTTTTGTCTGTCACAAAACTGTTTAAAAACGAGCTTGCAGTTTCATGATAAATTTTCTTCAATGTATTTGTTTAAAACAGAGCTTTCGAAGATTTCGCTGTTTCGAAGCAACAACTTCTATTGACAAGCAAAGTAAAAGGTCAAAGCGGCCAACACGTCATATATTCAAGATAACCTGCGAGGTATGTGATAGAGTCAATCACGACAGCCTTAGGTGGGTTACAAATAACAAAGATTCGTGGAAGCTTAAACAGTAATAGGATGAAAGTCTGCGAGAGGCTTGACAACAAGCGGTGAGTTTTGTAGAGTATTTGCACCATCATCATAGTTAAGGAAGTGAAAGAATGTTTTTGACTATTGTTGGCTATGATCAAACAGAAGCGCAATGCGAGCGATCAATTGCTGAATTCTCACAACAATAAATTTGTTTAATTATTCCATTGGTTGAGAGTTGGAAAGAAGTCTGCGTCTTTACTACCTCGGCCGCTCCTTAATACTTCCTTATAAAAGTCACTCATTAACTAGACCCATTTAACTTGACCCATTTTTAGTTTCCTTTCGGCTATTTTCTTCGGGTAACTCGAACTTTTTAATCGTGGAAATAAAGCAGAAGACTTGATCAAATGACAAAGTTTATATTTTAGGATTAAGTGTTAAAGAAAGTTGTTTTTGTTCATTGTGGTTTGTATTTTATGTTGTGTGTATCTTGGCAAATTATATAATATTTATTTTTTTTAGATATTTTTTAGGTATATTTCTACTGTGGTGTCACTACATTGTTCAGCTTTATGCTATTGAGTGACACCAACCATATATTTTTTGTAATTTGTTTCTTCTATGTAATTTTGTATTTTTTATATGGTGAATAAACAACAATTGAATTGAATTAACGGCTGTTTAACCCTTCATTGTTAAACTATGTTTTTGAATCAGTAGTTTCACACCCAAGCAATCCCTCTGAAAGTGTTCGAGTTATAGGGCGTTATTTTATGTAACATGTCAGCGAACTTCACCGGTTTGAGCAAAGGGTAAAGGTATGGTATTTGTTGGGATAGGAGGGTTAGGGAACTAGATATGTTTCAATGGCTAAAACCACATCGATATACAGTATAATCTCGATAACTCGAACCACCAAGGGACCGAGTAAAATAGTTCGAGATAACGAATGTTCGAGTTATCGGGAGATTTTATGAGAAACTATTAGGAGAGAGGAATGGAAAAACAGTTCGAGTTAACGCGAGTTCGACTTAACGGGGGTTCGAATTATCGGGATTGTACTGTATTGTTACGTAATATTTATATATAACCTAAGAGATAATAGGAATAACATGAGAACAGATATAAACAAATAAACAAGTTATCGCAACGTATTATGCCTAGGGAACGTGTAGAATATTATCAATAAAAATAACGGTAAACGAAAGTTGCTTTAAAGGCACGTTTAGATCAGTTTTATGATGGCGGATTTCGTGCGTCAACTGCATTCGTTTGTTTTCGTTCTATGGAACGCTAATCTCGATTAATTCCTCACTGTTGCTTCCCTAGTCCGCTCTTAAGATAAATCCTCGCACGCTGACACACCAAATTTAAGTATATATTCGCTTGTAAGTTCGGCATATAAATCATTTTCTTTTTATCTGTTTTTCTAATTTTCAGAAGCTATTTTTTGGCTTCTACGTAGAAATGAGGTGTGGATATAGAGAGGTGGATTGCGTGCTTTTAAAATAAAATAACACACAATTATCGGATCATCGGGTAGAGCTATCTACATAAGCGTTAACCGGATATTGAAGAGGAATCAGTTGATCATTTTACAGAAAAAAACATATATACCAGCACAATTTTAAAATCATTAAATGGATATATCTGTGGTTGTTAGTTTGTATTATGCTTTCAGAAAATTGTGTTCATTTTGTAGTAAATGCAACTCTGTCGCTAATTATTAATGGCGCAAAAAGTACGGCAACCGAAATTTGTTTCAAATGAGTAGTGGTACCGTATGGTTTATAGCGTGAACTCTCTAAATCTTTTGTTGGTTTGCCAGTTTTCTTTCGAAATCTTTTAATTGGTCCAGACTTTCCGTGCAAATGTTTGCCAATGTTTATGGAAGCGGATATAAATCATGAAGAGCAATTGATTTGTCAAAAATAGAAAAACATGAAAATTCCAAAAAATTGGAAACAATTACAGCTGCCGTTAACAAAGACGTGAAAAGTAGTAACTTCAACAAATTAATGAGGATGGTAGTGATCGATTGATAATCTTTGTAGAAACCTCTTTAGTCGAGAAACCCTTTTTATTAACTCTTTTTAACCTTTTTTATTTTTTATTATCTAAGCACAATAATTTCAAAAAACAAATATTCACACATTTATCTATTAACTGGCAAATATTTATTAATATTTCATTATACTGTCTTTAATATCATAATTCAAACACAGTTGAAGAGTAGCGTTTTTTCCAATTCATCAAACCGCAGTAATAAAATTCTTCCGTGCATCGTGTTTCCGTGATTGAACAGAAAGCGTGCAGCGATTTTCACAACACCGTCATATTTCGCGGAATCAAAGGCGCCTCTCATATGTCATATAAAGCTGAATGTGTTGCTGCGACACAGCTGGTGTGTGGTATAGTGTCCAGGTGGTACGCTGTGTAGAATAACATCCATCAAGTCACGTGGAGGATGATGTAGTGTTGTTTTAAGGAAGGAAAAATATTCCGCCGAAATATACTCTTAACTGCGGTGGCAGTGTTTTTTGTGGTTCTGCGGTTTGTATTCATAAATATTCTAGATTAAACGTTCATTGCTAATGAATCTTGCTTTCGAGTTTGATGGTTGCACGAACTTTGCGAAGGTTTCTAACTAATCGAGACTTAGAGCAAAGGTCAACATTAGAAAGTAAAGACATTTCACTAACAAATATAACAGACAGCGTTAATCATTTTAATGTTTTTAAGTAACAATCTAATATTTATTTAGAGCTTATTAATTGGTTTAATTGTGTTCACTTTTATTTATTGTCAATTTGATGTTTTGATAAATATGTTATGTTGTTTTCTTCCAATAACTGTAATATAGGTAGCGTGTGACCAGTTGCGTAGCCAGCTCTGTAAATGGACGGATGCTAATTTCCCAACTCACAGGAGAAATGCGTCACTGGCCACAAGTTAGAAAATGAAAAACGCTACAATTGAGGTGTGCGGCAACAAATGATGGATATATTTACATCATATAGTTAAATTGACATTTTTGAATGACATCTACTGGCACATATCGAATCTCTATACCACAGGATATCTTATGGTAAACAGATTAGCTAATCCTAACGCAAACGTTTTCTTTTGCTTCGTACAGTACATATCAGTTTCCTTTCGCAATTTGTACCAAAGCAAAACCCTGAGCTCTTTCCGAGTTAAAAATACAGTATACTCTCTCTATCTCGACTACTCTCTATCTCGAACTTCTCTCTATCTCAAACAAAAAGCTCAGTCCCTTGGACATTTGTGTACTCTCTAAGCTGTTTTTATCTCTTTATCTCGAACTTCTCTATCTCAAATTTTTCTCTATCTCGAACAAAAAACTTGGTCCCTTGCGACTATTTCTCTCTCTATCTCGATTTTTTTCCGTCTCGTTTCTCATTCACACAGCAAATAGAACAAAAATGTTCGATTATTTGAAAATTCGATTGCGATCAAAATATTACAAACTGTAAAGGTTTTGTTTTGAATTAAGAAAGCTTAATTCAAGATGTCGGCCGTTAAACGGAAGCTTAAAAACACAAAATTGATACAAAAGTTTATTTATTATTTATTTATATATAATGTTTTAAAGTTTTTCAACAAAAAGTCTTCTGAGCATTTAAACTTGAAGTCTAATACATCCCTAATAAACCTTATTGTTTCTCTTGCTTTATTATTGAAAATTTTGATTTTTACGGTTATTTTCTCTATCTCGAACAAATCTGTTGGGCCCTTGCGAGTTCGAGAAAAAAAGAGTCCACTGTATATATGTTTATATAATAATTACTGTTGAAGTTGAATATGAGTCATAAAATGAACTTGATACCCATTGTATTGATGGTATGCGGATTGCAATTAGCTACATTAAATTCTACAGGCGATGAAAAGGTGAAAGAGCACTATTATCGACAGGTAGGTTGAAATTTATGTCTCGAAAATAATTCTAATTAATGATCACGTACATACAGTTTGTGTAGGTTTTACACAAGTCCGTAAAAGTAAACAAACACGAAACATGGTAGACTCATTTCAGATTCTTTTCTTAGAAATTCATTTCTCATAGATAAAGTGGAGATCTTAGGTAAAAAAGACGGTTATATGTTTTGAAAAAACACACGGTTTTCTTTATTTTACAATTATTAGATATTCAACAATTTCTCAAGTTGATTTTTTGTACAACTCCTTTTACCTTTGCACCTATCTATAGCTATAAACCAATAAAAAAAGAAATAACGGATTTATTTTACAAAGTTTTTTACGCCATATATTTTAGGTGTTAAGGTGAAGTTCAGTTGAAAACTGTAGAATCAAGTCCCAACCAAATGTGTGTTATTGATTATTTTCGTTGTTTATTTGAAATTCATTTTATATATCAAGAATAAAAAGACTTGTCATAGTGTTCTGTCACGAATAAATTGCTCCAATATCAACCTAGGTAAAACCAAGGTTTCTTTTGGCGCTAAAATGTGCTTTCGCACCCCCCCCCCCCCCCCCCCCAAGTTAGCAGTTTTACCAATTTCAATACGTTTAAAATAATTTTGAAGTTAAAATATATATATAATTATATATGTTTCATTTTCAAAACTAAATTATGATTCCATTTCCTTCGTAACTTTATTCTTGTTTGTAGCAAGAATTGTAACACAACCAATACAATGTAGTGTTTATTTCTTATTAATTTTTAATTTTTTAAATTAATTGTTTCACAACTGTGACTGAGAAAGGAAAGTTTGAGTGAGCTTAAAAAGGAACTTAGCGACTATGGCTAATTTATTTCGAATTAACTGCAGTACATTTTAAAACCTAATCATAAGACTTGAAGAATTTCATAATAATTGTGTTACTTTATTTTCAGACTTTCAATAAATCATTGTCAAGCGCTCAAATTGATGAAATTAAACGTGCCTGGTCAAGCCTCATTGAACAAAGCGTGAGCAAAAATATTCCAGTCGATGATGCTCTGCCAGAAACAGAAAATTCTGTGAGTCACTTGAATACTTTAGTACAAGCTGGCAACATTAAAACTTAAAATCAAATAGCAATTATGTATATATACAGAGGAATCTCAATGGAAAACCTATTACTAGAAAAATGTCACATTTGTCACATATGGTACGTTACACAACTTTATAAGTCTCTATCAGAGATAGGTTTCACTGAAAGTATAGTATTCTTGGTAATATTAAGAGACCATTGACTCTATTTCATATATAATATAAACATTTTTTGGCTAGCTTTTAGATGTATTCATCTTGAATTTAGCCCTTTTTCTCCAGATTTTTCACTCTGGATGTCACATACGTCACATGAGAATCTTTTTTAGAAATCTTCATTGCATGGGTTAGTGTTCCAGGGAAAGTTCATCCATTCATAATCTAAAGTTTTTCTTACAGCGTCGAAAAGAAGATGAAGTGGAAAGATTTGATGTTTCGTTTCCCTCTCCTTCTCAATCCCAGGTTTTCTCTGTAGACGGTTTTGCCAAAAGCTTACGAAGTGTATTCAGAGGTATGGACTATTGAAAAGTTTTGTTGAACATGGGTAATAAATTTGCAAAACATGTAAGAACTTAAAATATATCACATGTCTATTCCTGCCTCCCGATTATTTTGCATTTCTCACTATTTTTATCAATTCCTTGCAATTTGTGAAAGGGAAATATGAATTCAAAGTTTTCTAAATTTTGCTTCTAGCTTCCAGAAAATACAAGGAAATAAAAGGGTTAGATCAGGTATGGTTATTTACAATTTAGCATTTATGAGAAATAACATAAAATCGCCATTTCCATCTGCATATTGCTACTATTTCAAATAAGTCAGGATATGTGAAATTGAATGTCTTCTAATCGTACCAATTTACATAGCACAACAAGATTTCTGAGTCGTTTATGAAAATACCTCAACAAAATTTGAGATGTAATACTTTATATTTATATATACTTTATATTTATATATATACTTTAATTTTAAATACTATTTTAATAATATATATATATATTGACAAGTTTTTTTAATGAATTTCTGAATAGCATTGTCTGTGGAGCAAACCTATGAATATTTTGGAATATACGGCTTTTGACATTTTCTTCTTATTTTGCTGACATATGCATAACGTGAATTATCAAGTTTTTGCTGTTGGATGGGAATCAAAACTATCAGACTATCCCTTTGAAATGAAGACATTACTTTAATGTAAAGTCGGGATTTTGGATTTCTGAGGCTGCGAGTTCAAATCGAATGAGTAGCTTGTCTTGGTGGTAGGAGTGGCGCCCGCCTCAACAGTTGCACCCAACGTCTTGCGCTGAACGAAAAGGGGATAGACACTCATTTACGCCCGTTACCAACATTAGGGTTAATTCGCAAGACTTTACTTGCTTAATTTTAATTCTTCTGGTGCGTCAGTTTCAATTGTTTGTTGGAATTGAAAATCTGTGAGATTAACAAAGTGTTGTTGACCATATAAACAATTTCCTTTTGTAGTTCAAACAATTATTTAACATGCAAAGATGGTAACTTGTGTGGGTTAACTCACTGTTTTGTCTCTCACTGGGGTTTTCGTTAGGAAGGGCATCCAGCTGTAAAAATTATACTGCTTCAATAAATCATCAAATTTGATAATAATGAGTTTGTACAATTTGAATTTTATGCCTAGAAGTTGAGCCTTTTGGCTGCGGGCATACCTGACGTGTTAACTGCATTCATGGTGGAGACTAGGAGGGACTGGGACGTGTCGAGGCGAACAACACTGTTTGTGAAGAAATACCAGGTAGCAGGTTTTTCTCTTCTAAAAAATCTTTAATTTTAAACCAATCAATTTCAACAAAATTCTCTGTGTTCCTTTAATTCATTCACTTATAGTCATTGATTCAACAAAAATATAATTGCAATTCTATAAAGGATCAGTGTTTCTGAAGACCCACAATTAAAAAGTGATTCAAGCGATGAGTTAATCATCGATGATTTATAAGTTCTCACGAAAACCCTTATGCTTGCCTTATTTTTGTAAAACGCCTTTAAGATTATTTTTTTTCGTCGTCAACAATGTATATGTGCGTGCATTTCTTCAGTGGAGAATAGCTCCAGGCTATAAATAGCGTTTTCACATCTTCATTAGATTTTGTCAAATGTTTTGTTGAGAAATGTTGACAGTTTTTATTACAGCGCTACGTAGTCACATTGCCAAAAATACAGGCAAAATAGGAACATGGAATTTTTCATTGTTGTCGAGAATTTCAAAACCCCAAATGTTTCTAAACCTTAACCAGGTACTATAGAATATTTGTGGGAGGAGTTAACTTACATACAGTCAAACATTTGTGCTTTATTATTAGGGTTAGTTTTTGATACTTGAATGGCCATTATGGTATTGATTAAATTTATTCGATATCACGTTCTGTCCCGAATGATATTCTGTTGCGATACTACAACTTGCTATCGTCTGATTGGTGAAAAGTACTGTAAAATACTAATTCCCTGGTTTCTATACATAATCGTAGTCTCATAAAGTATATACTGATCAGCACTTTTGTTCAGGCCGATAGAACTGGCACTTTTATTCGCGGAGATGGTTTGGATATGAAGACGGGTCGTTTCCATCCCCCATTCAACGCCATATATCGGTTCGAAGCTAACGTAAATGTACTACGATCTGTGAAGAGTGCAACTTCACGTCCGAACAGCTCCATTGTGTTGATGATTTGCATCGAACAACAATGTGATGAGAACCTGTGAGTTAGAGAGATTGTGGTGGATTAGTAGAAGGTTTTATAGGTTGTAGTACGCATAGCAAACATTATTTATTCATTATTTCATGACTTCACTACACTGTACTAAAATTATTTAGTTATAATTATTTTTGTTTTTTGTAAGTTGTACAGAACATTTTGTAGGTTGTAGTACAAGTAGCAAACATCATTATTTCATTTTCCATTATTTAACTTTTTTTGCTTTGTTGTTTCTATTCTTTTATATGTAACTTTGTTGGTTCGTTTCTCCAAGAAAGCTTAATATTGTGGTAGATCGTTACAATTATGTTTGGCTAGTGATTGCACACACAGGACTTTGACTTTATTTCTTATTCACATATTTAACCTATCATTTTTATTTATCTATGGAACGTTTCATTTCTTATTTCATGTTTATTTTCTTGTCAATTTCTTTCAATGTCTCAATGTATATATATATACATTATGTTTCATTTGGTAAACAATAACTTTCCTGAGTTGATGAGTTGAGTTTGTAAACTAAATGCATTTGGTTCAGGTCGTTGCGTCATAGGGTGGGTGTAACATTCAACTCGAAAATCATCACAATCAGTGTCTCCGGGCATCTTTTTCTGAAGGTAAGTTGATCTTTACTAATGCCTTCAACCAACCTATTATTTCGTGTAAATGACACGTATATGCCAGATATTTAACATAGCTTGAAATAATATGAAATATGGCTTTTAATGAATTACGGTCAATTAATCAATTTTTTCTTCGAATGCATGCTGGTTATTGGATAATCAACGCCAACAGTTTTGTTTCCGTAACTTTGTTGCATCTTCGAAAAGCACGTGGTTGTTTTTAAGAAACTTCGTTTATGTTTTTTCTTTGATTCTAGCGTGGTCAATTCGTGGAGGTTGTCATTAAAAATGCGTCACGGAACAAAATCACCGTGAAAAAGGGGTCGACATTTAGCGGAAGTCTAGTCGGGGCTTAGTTGCGTGTGGCACGAATATATCCTGATGGTGTTCCGAGGTTGCTTTGAGACAGAAAGAACTGACATTGTGTACTAGATCGTCTTGCTATAAATATAACGTAATTACGTGGAAATTAATAATAATTAAATGCTCTCTATTATACCGAGTTGTTGACTAAACGAAAATTGTGTTGTTTTGAACGTTTATTCAATGAGTTTTGTACTGGATGCTGGAAATCATTTTCGGAAATTTTCTCCAGTTTAAAGACACATTAGCTTTTAACTTATTTTAATTCAGAAACTAAATCAAAAATTTCTTTCAAGTTACGAAAACTCTCCATTGTTTTATACTAACCAATTACCTTATCGGAAAACGATTTAATGAATGACAATGCATTGTAAAGCTGCAATGTTTGATCAAATGAGGTAAGTAATTGCTTAACGTATCTGAGAATTAAACCACCTTTGATGTTACCCCCGTCTAGATTTAAAAAACACGCACAACAACCTAATAGAAGCACATCACAACCGGGTGCCTCTAAACGTTTTTCCGCGCCTTCTGATATTTGATAACATAATCCGATTTATTTCCTTAAATACCGAGTTTGACCCACTTAAACCTCGTTTTCACTCCTTGCAGACCGTTCCACGCTTTTACGGCATTACTTCTAGACAAACAAACAAACAAAATGAATCACTTCTTGGCTTTTTTGTTTTCGATGATAAGGTTTAATTACTTCAAAAGTAACCGCTGAAATGTGTTTTGCGAGCGAATAGCATTTATTATGATTTTCGCCTTCCCATTTTAATTGTGTAAACAAATCGGTTAAAGTCTTTCTGAAATGCCACAGATAAGCGATGTATAATATCGCTATACGTTTGCTACTAAGCGCATTGAATTGATGACGTTTTGAAAGTTGATAAACGGACTTCTCTTGTTATGGTTGGGTTTGTGCTTTTTATGTGTTTATGGCTGGTTATATTGCTTGTGGCTTGATAACACATGATTTTTTTATTAAATACTCACGGATATATAACAAAAGATACACGTGAAATTCTTCTCTGTTCTAATTTCGTTATGCTGCATTTACATGTTTCTTTGCACGCATTTTGCATGTATTGATGTTGTTTTTGACAGGCGTTGAAAACGTTTTAAATGCCTTCAAAAACTTCAAAACATTCTCAGGCAATTCAAATCTGCAACGGTCAAACTGAATGATTAGGTGCTTTGTTTTCTTTGTGAAATACAGGCGTGGTTTTCAACCTGTATATATTTTACATAACGGTTAGAGCGATCAAAATAGAGAAAATAGACGGCAAATACAAAAATACCAAAGAGAATTTTAACCAAATTAACTTTTAAACACTGCGTTATTTGGGAACTGTGAAAGATTCATCTGTTGAACAAATGTCTGATGTGAGAGAAAACAAGATGGCTGATTGGATTAGTGGAAATACTAGAAAGTATAAGTATGTTAATAAAATTAAAGTTAACAATATCAAACCCACGTCTGCTTTTTGTTTTAAAGCGTTTTTCTAGCTTATTCATATGACGAATTTTACGTTTGAATGACCAGACATTTTTTGTTTGCATTTCCAGTTTTTACACAATCATATACGTGAATTCTTTGCACACTCGAAATTTTCGCCAAGAAGGAATCTCATTTCAAAATAGTTATCACACTTTGCTATTGTTGTTTTTTCACCTCTTGTCAGACAACGGTTTGTTATTGCGTAATCGATTGTTTATTGTGAGTTTACTGTATCGAATGTCAATCAAACTCGCGCGAAAGCCAACTCACAACATTTCATAGGTAAGGTTGACCAGGTATCGTCGGAGCAAACTTTACTTTTAAACTATATTACATATCACTACATGTTTTGTAGGTAGTCGAGTTAGTCGAGGCCTACTGTAAAACGTGATAACTCGATATAGCAATGGCTACAACTGTTATTTTGGTCTCTTCTTACGGCGACCTCAAGTACCATGCAATTCTGAAAGAACATGCCAGCAAGGAAATGTCAAAAATCTAGGATTTCGTGCGCACATCTCTACATTACTAGAAATATTAAAACTTCCGGTAACATGACCACAATAACGAATGCATATCTTTACCCTTTATCTCAAAATTGTGTTTTCAAATAAGACAGTAATCGGAGTACGAATAATGGGATAGCTAAGGTAAATTGAATAACTTTGTAGGTGATTTAGTTTTATTCCATGAAAGTCGGTTTGTTTGTCAAAACTTTTTTTAGTGGCGCGCTATATCACGTTTGGCAATCTACGGATCGTTGAATAAAAGCAAACACTTTCAGGAAGTTAATCCGAAAATTGCACTATTGACCACAACACTGTAATAGGATTTCGTAAACTGCTTTTTACTTAAAACGAATGCATTGGCGTGGAGTTTTATTTGTTCTAAAATATCGACTTTTTTATATGCGATTTGAAATGGGATATCCCATCAAGAAACAGTTATTCGGAAGCGACGTAAATATTTGTATGTTTTAAATTTGCCTAAAATATGCTCATCATTTCAAAATTTGTAGAAAAATAAAAACTAGGGCAACCAAAGTACAAGGAAATATTTCATCTCGGAATCATTGACATCTTCAACTCTGGAGTTTACATTTTTAAATCAAAATTACGGAGTTTTATGCGGTTCATACATCATCAAGATAAACATGTATATTGGTTGGAGGTCTTCATATCAAGTTTTCAATTACTTGGATGTTGTTTACTAAGTAACGTTATTTTACGTGGCGTATTATGGCCAATTGATGGCAACTGGGTGAAAAGATTAGTTTGGGAGTATAATCTCATGTCTTTCATTAAACTAACATTATTTTTGTATTTATTTATATTTATTGTATTTTATACTTAATGTATATTATAAAACCGTCTATATGACGTGTACCATTTGTTTTATCAATTGAGCTTCCAAACAAAATGTCGTATCGCACCCGACACTCGGTGTCTGGATACCGCAGTCAACCGGCCAGCAATCGAAGTTCGCTCTACATTCCGACAGATTACAGTGCGACGTTGAATCTTACCGACGATCTGTCGGACTTTGACCGACAGTTTAAGAAATTGATGGAGCGAACGGAAAAGTTTACGAACAGAGTGGAGAAGTTGCAAAGCACGTCAACGCACATCAGGAAAGGGTTCAGGAAGCTCGACTCTACTGTCACAGGTAGGTTTATACGTTTCAACAAAGGTGATGGAAAATTTGTTCATATGGAGAGTTTACACGGGAAAACCGACTGTGCAAACTAGACCTCTCTCAAGTTGTCTTGGGTTAAAGTTTTACGGGTCCGGCTATATAAGAAAAATGATTGAGGCAATAGTAAACGGAATTCTACCGAAAGTCTTTTTCACGTAAAAGTGTTTAGATTCCGTAAGAATTTAGCTTGCTTTGGCTAAATTCTGCCTATTGCAGCCCTTACATGGCTAGTTGCTGTCTATTGCAGTCGTGGCATGGCTAGTTGCTGTCTATTGCAGCCGTGGCTTGGCTAGTTCTTGTCTATTGCAGCCGTACGGCCTCGCATAATTAATTTGTCTCAAATGCTTTTTAAAATTCCACCTAAAAACAGTGCAATTTTATGCCCCATCTTAAATGTGGGATAAAGAAACATTCCATTTCCTCACTTTTAAAGAATTTTAAAACATTTTCCACTAGAACTTTTTCGTGAGACTTTTTAGGTTTCATAAAGCCTCGCTACTTAAATAACGGTCAATTGACTTAGTAATTCAAATTAAACGTTGACCTTTAACGTTGCTACATATTTAGTAACTAATTCTTTTATCTATTAAATATATGAAAAGTAGCAAAAATTGTTGTTATGATGGTAAAAGCGTGTGCATTTAAAAGTGAAAGCCGGCAAACTAACATAAACAAGTTAAACGATTAACGCATAATGTTGAAAATATTACGTATAAATATCGCCAGCAACAAAATATCTTGATTTTTGAAAAAGTCTTACAATGTCGCCATTTTACGAGATCGAATCATTTTTTCGGATTGCGTTTCACGTGCCTAAATAATTCATCATATTTGCCTTCGCCTTTGTGTTTTTGGAAATGAAGCCACGTTCGTAACCTAGCTAGCTTTTGTTGCACGAGCAAACAATAAGGTGTCATATATTTACACGTTAGATCTAATTTCAACTTCTCCGATCTCTTGACATGCGGAGTAGCATTGCGCTTTTTCTGAAAGGTCTGAGAACCCAACGTGACGTCATAAAAAATGCGTTCGACAGCCTCGATCGCAGGTTCAGCACGGATGTTGGCGAACCGCCGACGACAGAGCAGGAATGGCGACGCTATTTGAGCAACGGTATTTTGATTGAGAGAGCAGTTGAACTTCTTCGGTTTGTTGTTTTCTCATTTTTGTCTGGTTATTTATAGAAGATAGTAGGCATGTAAATTCCCCTGGTTTGTTCATTAACTCAAGAATTTGTTGCGGTTTTTCCATCTTCTTCTTCCTAAATTTAGTGCGTAATGTAGCATAAATCTTCTTTTCGAAATTTAGTGCATAATGTAGCATCAATACTCTTTTCGAAATTTAGTGCCTAATGTAGCATAATCTTCTTTTCGAAATTTAGTGCGTAATGTACCAAGAATCTTCTTCTAGGCAGGATTACCGATTCCCGAAGCCTCCGTTCGAGTATTCTCCAGCGGAAAGGTCTCCATACTCCTTCGATATTTCATCAAACACCAGCCTCGTTTCGATGCCTCACTCTCCCGCAGACGTTGAAATAATACTTGCAAAGCACAACAACAAATACCCTCCAATGAATAAACCGCTGGAAGCATTAGTGGAGCAGGAGGAGAGCACAGTCGTAAACAAAACTAACCAAGATGTTAAAACGGTCTCTCAGGAGGAGTTCATCTCTTCGAACATTTTTCCCGATGTGTCGGAGAGTGTCCCTCAATCGCATAGCTCATTATTTCGGGCCTTCAACAACGCCAGTCGGCAGAGGAATCGACCTTCTTCCTTATACGAAACGCAAAACAACGGAATGACGGAAAGTCACTCTTCTGCTAAATTGAGTTCCATTAGCTCCATAACAAACAGCGCGGATAGCTCAAGACATTCCCGCAGCAGTTCTCAAAGCAGCACTCTCCGGTTTAAATCGCAATCGATTGAGGACGGTTTAGATCTCGTATCGGACGTAGTGAGTCAGGAACACAGTCCGCGTTTGAAGTCTAGCAACAGTAGCTTTCACGAGTATAATCCGAGCACGCGCGTACCTCTGCGCGAAAGGTTGGCGCGTAAACAGCGCGAGAATGAAGAGAAAGAGAAAGAGGAGGGAAAGAAACATCGATCGTTGGCGCAAAAAGCATCGCGTTTCATCACTGGTGAGCGTATTTTGTATAATTTTATGTCCAATTTAAGTGTATTTTACAGAACAATGTTTCAGCTCAGGAAGCGTAATTTACGGAACAGTGTCTCAGCTCAGAAAGCGTATTTACAGAACGTTATTTCAGCCAGGAATATGTATTTTAAAGAACGTTATTTCAGCTTAGAAAGTGTATTTACAGAATTTTATATAAGCTAAGGAAGTCTATTTTACAGAACATTGTGTAGGTAAGAAAGTCTATTTTACAGAACATTGTGTGGGTAAGAAAGTCTATTTTACAGAACATTGTGTGCGTAAGAAAGTCTATTTTACAAACTTTTATGTAAGCTAAGGAAGTCTATTTTCTAGAACATTATGTAAAATAAGATGGTTTTATCCGGCGATAGCGCAATGGTATAATGATAATGCTTAATGAGCGTTCTGGGTGCCTCCTTGAAAAAAAAACAACCAAGTGTATTTTGCAGAACATTCTGTCAGAAAGTGTACGTTAAGATCTAGCATCTTCAACCTTCGATGACCATATATATTTCTCTAACGGACGAATAAAGAAGGTCATAAAACGAGTCAACGTCGCCTAACAAAAGAAACTCAAGATCGGTTTTCGTTTACACATTTGCGAAATCTCCAGCATAGTATGTTGTCATCTTGGTTGTTTAAACAAGGAATAAATAGATATGATTAAAAGTTGAACTCCTCTGATCAGTAAAAGATCAAAATCAAATTTCTATGATCCTTTCGACCTATCATTAACTTTCTTCCAATTATCAGGCGGAAGATCTACCGACGACAACCAACCGTCGTTTAAATCTCGTTTTCTGCGTCGTTTCTCGATGAGAGAAAAATCGGAATATTCTGACGAAAATCGGGCGACGCGTCGGCGAACAAGAAAACTCAGCGACAAAGACATTTCGCCGGACGGTTCACCAGATGTCATCAAACAACGCATCGTACCGAGGTCTATTCTACCGGAGATCGATCGGTCCCGCACTCCCGACAACCAAATCAATAAGAAGTTAAGCGAGAGTATAAACAGTCAATTGAGTTTGGTGTCAGCCATTATGGATGAGAGAAACAGTCCTGTGGTCGATCCGCGCATCGTGCATGAAGAGATTATTTCTCCGAGCATCAAACGTCGCTCGCTGAGGATGTTTGAGTTCCGTACGCCTCAGCCGTCAAAAGAAGTGGTGGAAGAGCACCAGTATCTCAGCAAAACCATCGCCGACAAAACCGTTGGAGCCGATATATTCGAGATCTTTACCAGGGCCAGAAAACCGGTCAACGAGGAGGTGAGCTCTCTCAACCTCAAACGTCGGTTGCTGCTCGACATCGACTTAAGCAGATTGGAAACGATGACGCCACCGAAACAGTCTCGTGCGGACGATGCTGTCAGTGTACATAATGACTTTTTTCTTAGTGATGACATTGTGAGTATTGACGTCCGCATTAGAAATGACGTCACAGATAGTGATAACGTCACTGTTACCAATAAGCCAGCCAATACGCGCGATAAAGTTGAACAGATATTATGCTCAGAAGAAGAAAAGCATAAGGAAAACGACAAAGTCATTCTACCTCTGTCTGAAAATATTGCTAAGATTCTTAAACTCGATGATTCAGGTAAAATGTCGGCAGGAAGCTTTGTGGGCGATAAGAAGATCGAGTCAATGGAAGCATTGAGAACACATCGTTTGAGCGTCTCTGTCAACCAGAAGGCATCCCTCGACAACATGCTAGTGGAGTTTGATCAGCTCAACGACGAAATGTACGAGAGTTTGAAGAACCTCACGAAGACCGCGCACCCGGCACTCGCACGCTCTGCGAGTTTTCACGAGACGCGTAAGCAAAGTCCTCCGTTGCAGAAGAAATCGCGCGGCAGCTCGTTGGAATCAAGCGTACTTTCGAGTCAGGGCGACATCGAGTTTGCTACGTTCGGCAATTATGCGGGCAGCGAAATGTCCGAGATGACCGGGGAGGTTAACAACAACAAGGTGATGGTTCCGGAGAATGAAGCATATCGGGTTTTCGAAGAAACAGTGAGCATAAAGGTGCCGTGTGAGGTAGATCTGCTACCGATAAAAGACGCGAAATTTGAAGAGGTGAAACATACCAAAAATGGTATTGAATCTAAAAGTGAACTTCCAGAAAACCCTCTGTGTGCCGCATCTACAGCACATGCGCAAATTACGGAGAATGCTTCTCACGAGCCCGCAAGTGGGAAAGAAAAGCACAGCGGTACGGAGGGTGTCAGTATAGACGCAGAGGAGGAGAGTGTCACATGCAACGCTTACGTAACAATAGAAAAAGAAATGCGAAGTGTGATGGTAGAGTTAGTTGAGCAGATTGTCAATGAAACTCAAATCGAAGGCAACGTAAAATCAAATGGCGATGACGTATGTTTGAATGAAGTGGAATCTCCTGACACAATAGCCTGTTTCCCAAAAACATATCTACCAAAACAACACTCTTTCGAATCACTGCAACGTCCCCAATCGGCTGAACCATCGAGGCGTTTGAGTTATCGAGAAAAACGCGAAATGCACATGCGCTTCTTGCAGGGGAATGTGATTCTCAGCGAAAGTATGCCATCGTTGTGCGAAGATATCAAAACGAATATGTTTCCGGAGAGTATTATTTCTAAGAAAGAGCAATTCTCGGAATTTAAAACCGAAAATAGTTACGATGAAAACCACAAGAAAAATGAAAGTAAAATGTCAACTCAAGGAAGCGAAGATATTAAAATAAACTTGTTTCCGAAGAGTATTATTTCTAAGAAAGCGCAATTCTCGGAATTTAAAACCGAAAGTAGTTACGGTGAAAACCACAAGAAAAATGAAAGTGAAATGTCAACTCAGGGAAATCAAAGCACGATTCTTAGAGCTAATTTGACGGCAGACGATAGAAACTTATATCAGCCTGACACAACAGTGAAATGCTATCAAGAAGAAGACATAAAGATGCCGATAGCCGACGCGAATTCAGTATCAAACGAAGAACAAATTTTCGCATCTATGCAAAGTTCCAGTGAAGAGATAGCTTTTCAAAATGGCATGGATGAAAAATCAGTTACAACAAAAGATGATCTTGGTATCAACAGACAAGCGACAGCATTGAGCATTCCTGACAGTGGCAAGCCCATTGCAAAAAGCCAGGTTGAAGCAAAATATGGAGGGACGGTAGAAGGTTCTTCAGCTGAAACCGAAGATCATTCAGAAGAGAAGATTAGCAAAATATCTACCAACAAGGAAATTGAATTTAAATCGAGCGCCGCCATAGCGACGTTGAAAGACAATGATGGGATTAAACATGAGGTTTCCATAGAGACGTTCAGTTGTCCAATCACTGAAGAAATCATTATATTGGAAGAATCAGCCGAAAACAAGATATCAGTTACTGATAGCAATACAGAATGTTCAAAGGATTTATATTGTGATCGCACGGAAAACGCTATGAGTAGCAGCGAATATAGTTCATCTTCTAAGGAAAGTGTGAACAACGATACAGGCAATTCGTCAACTGAGGACATGTTATTTCCGTTACCTCTACGAGAGATTAGAAGATCAAGTGGTCTGCAAACTGATCTCATTTCAAACGTTGGACAAAACGAGAAAGCAAAGTATTATAAAAATGACGACCAAGTCGGCGACACAACAACGACATTTCTGACCGTTGAACAATGTATAGACAATTCAAAAAATAATTGTGCAAATGGCATGGTAAGGGGAAGCAAAACGATAGAAAATCATTGCTATCATGATGAAGTGTCGCCCACCAGTAAAAGCGATCAAACGGAACAAGAAAGACCGCTGCTGAAGAAAAAACTGAGCCTAAAGGAGTTCCGACGTCACAAACTTGAGCGTCAAGGAACGTCGGAAAGCAGCAATATCTCCGACGATGACGCTATTTTAACGACAGAAACGGAGAAGTGCCGTCAAGCCGACATTAGTGACGTGAGCACGGAGCAGGGTAAAGTCCGCATGAAAAGATACATTCACTTTCGGAATGAATTAAGGAGCAAATCATCGAGTTCGGAAAGCGATACAACATTTGCGAGCGAGTACGAATCGTCGAAGGAAAAGCTCTTAGAGGTGTCGCTAGCATGCCAATCGGGTGCAGTACGTCACAAAGCCCTGCAGCGTTGTGTGAGTGAGAACGAACCTCTTAAACGACACACAAAAGTCGGTTGTTTGAAGCGAACTCAGTTCAGCAACCGCTCAGTAGATCAATTTTGATGTACTTTTTAAATGTTTTTACCATTCTTATTTAGTCGAGCCGTGCAATGTTAACGGTTTTATATTTAATAGAAATTGCTTGAAATTTTAATGAGTCCGTTACCTGAACAAAGCCTTACGATTCATGTAACTTAGTAGGATAAATGGAACAACATTCATTTGAGAGTTGGCCTCAGTTGCACCGGGTAGTTGATTAAGCAGGAAGTTAAAAAGAACAGAGCAAAATAACTAACAGAAAGGCCGTACCCCCACTTGTTTATCACTGGTAGGTGAATATTTGTATCAAACATCAGAAACTAATGAAGATGTTGTTCTAATGTAGAATAAACAATTATTCACAGTTGTTGTAACATTTACTGAGAGTAAATGAATATATTACATAACGGAACACAAATTATTTACATCATCGGCAAGGAGCTAAATTAAAAGTCTTTTGGAGAGACTTCGTCATCGACTTCTTTCCTTTCGCAAACCATCGAGGATGTTTTGGTTCCAGATAAATGAATAGATAGTAAACAGGGATACCAAGTGCAATCATTGCTGTTGCAATACCAGGATTAACGGGGTTTTGTACGAAAGGAATAATGACTAGAAATAAGCATACCATCGACATGATAATGGGTGTTGTTATCCAGACCTTATAAGGGCGAGGAAGATCTGGTTTTCTGTATCGTAACACAAGAACACCGAATATAGAAAGGCCGTAAACGACCCAGCAGGAAAAGTTGAAGAAACTGATGAGCGTCTCCAAAGAACTGCTGTTCGGTATCAACATCAGCAATGATATGAACGACGTTAATAACACGGCTGGAATGGGTGTCTGTCGCTTCTTATGAATTGTAGCGAGAATAGATGGGAGATGGCCTTCACGAGCGGCCGCGAGGGATAATCTCCCGCAAGCGAACGCAGTTCCATTGGCTGCTCCGTAGCATGACAAAGCAACGAGTATGGGCATGATGTAAGCCGCGTTGTTTCCCAAGGTCCTTTGCACGAAGGAAACAGCTACTGCTTGCGATGCGCCTATCTCCTTTGGTGACATTACCGTCAGAAACGAGAAGTTGACCAACACATAACACAGAATGACAAACGGTATTCCAGTCACGATAGACAGAAACAGATTTCTCTCAAGATTTGTCATTTCCTCTGTAACGTTGCTTATCAAAGCCCAACCGTCGTAAGCCCATAGACCATTGTATAATGCAGCCCCTATAATAGAAATATCGTAAAAGAACATCAATCATGTAATAAGATATTATTGCTTTGATATCTGCATTTCCCTCGTTGTAATGCAACGCAAAAGTTCGTGCATGGACTGAAAGATGCTAACAAGGCAAGCGTTAGAACTAAATATTCCACAGTAATCGGTATTCGTTTAAATATTTGAGAACACTATAATAATATAATGAGCCGATTTTTAATTGGAAACGACTATTGAAGTTCTCACCTAATGTCCCGACGTCCTGAATGTGAAAATCGGTGAAGTTAAACGAGTTCGACAGATGTTGCGTGTGACCTTCGCCCATTTGCCAGATGCCCACCACCACCACAAACGCCACAGATATTATCTGGGCAAATGTGAACAAGGTTTGGGCTTTTGTTGCTGCGTTGATGCTCCAACAGTTGATGAGAGCAATGAGGAGGGTGCACGCAGCTGCTAAGGCCTTTGGATACCACGGGCTAGGTTCAATAAACTGCTCAAACGGCTTCATGATGTACGTCCCGAATGTTAAGTTGATCGCCGCGATTCCTGCTGGATCTACAATGAACGCGATTGTCCAGCTGCTCAGGAATGCCGGAAGACTTCCGTAAGCTTCCAACATGAACGCGTACGTCCCACCAGATCGCTTTACTGCGCATCCAAGCTCGCAGTAACACAGTGAACAACCTAAAGCGATCAGACCGCAAAGAAGCCAAATCAGTATCGCTATCCCAGCGTTTCCAGTCTCCCTCATTACTAAACTCGGTGAGATGAACACTCCGCTCCCGACAAGCACACCCACCGTCAACATGAAGCCCTGCAGGAACCCCATGCTTTTGGCAAACTTTCTCAATGATGTGGAGATTGTATGGATGACGCTGCGATTGAACGAGACTGTGATCGAATGAGCAATGCTACTCACCAATGTTCTAGTCCTTTGCTTTGGCTCGTGTTCGACTTGAAAGACTTCCGACGAAATTAATGGCGTAGTCTCTGCCGGCATATCACCGTGCGGTTTGTCGTCTGTGTTTTCCGTCATTCTAAAACATGTTGAAAGATTATGTCTAATAACAGTGCTGTTAATGATTGGAATATCAAGGAACGCCCAACTTCATAGCATATTTTTTCCTGCATGATGCATGGTGAGTAGAATTACTTACGCATTGCAAGCGTAGTTCAAATTGTTTAGTTGCGATTTCGCTTACTCAAATAGTGTTAGTGGGTCGGTGGTGTAAGGAACGCATTTTGCCTTGGAACTTTAGTTTGTTTTTTGGTGAAGTGGTTTATTAAAGAGTTATTTAGTCATACATACAAGTACAATCCCGATAATTCGAACCATCGCCCGCTAAACAACTCTCAAACTCCGCTATCTCTAATTACAGTACAATCCTGACAACTCGAACCCCCTTTAAGTCGAACTCGCGTTAACTCGAACTGTTTTTTCCCATTCCCCTCTCCTAATGCTTTCTCATAAAAACTCCCGATAACTCGAACATTCGTTATCTCGAACTATTTTACTCGGTCCCTTGGAGGTTCGAGTTATCGAGATTATACTGTATTTGGAAAATGTGCATCCATTTAATCCCTTGATGTTCACGCAAATAGTGGACGTCAGACAATACGGTAACCATAATGGCGGCATTGTTTTGAAATTTTTGTAGTCAGGGAAAGGCTTGAATGTGGGGAGATCTCTTCCTTTCGCGATATTTTACTGCAAGAACTTTTTTTAAATGATAAAGAATAACGTTTTAGTTAAGAATGCTTTTGAATAAATCATAGTATAAATGACCTCACAGTACTTGTGACGTCACAGTTGTCATTAAGTGACTCTCCTTTCATTGCGTAGGAGTATTTTCCGCAGAAAGTTTAGCAACAATAATTTACATTCATATAAGTGTGTACTGAGTAGGTCAGGACCTAACCGCGCTAAGAGGAAATATGTAAAAGGTCGATCTTCAATAAAGGAAATCGAAACTGAGATAGTCACCTTGCAATTGGCGCCTCATTAAGATGGCTTTTTAAATATTTGCGTAAAACTTAGAGGATCTTTTGTGCCATCCCAGGATATTCTATCAAACACACAAAATCGAGACCACACGAGATCGAGGTTGTTGCTTAAGGATTAGCGGTTGAGAGACTACGAATAACAACTTACATAACCAACCCCTCCTTCTGATGCAAATGATTGATAGCAGAAAATACACACAGATATAATCGTTTTATCTTTTCTCGGCAGTTGCTTTTGTAAATTTGAATTCTGTTAATTATACTATGATTGTAACGTTAAAAGACGGTTCTCGACCAATCAAACGGTCTTCTACGAGTACTGCAGTTGTATGTACAACATTTATTTATGTATATGCAATTGGAAAAAAAAATGCATGAATAAATATTGAGGAGATTAGATATATAATTACGGAATGAGAGTACAGGTTCCTTATGTGGATCAAAATTAAAGATTATTTAGAACCTTAGATGTTGATCTAGCTCCTCGTACGGTCGCATTTGCAATAAATTTCACTAAAAAACTGTACTGAAAAAGACTAAGCTGAGAGCTTAGCTTAGAAAAGATTTACTTGTTGACACGTTTTAAAACAAAACAGTGGTGTTAAGTAAGGAAAAATTGGGAAAACTTTCAGCATTCAATACATTCACCGATTATATTTTGCGATTTCCGTATCGAGAATCAATCTTAGAGAATTTTGATATTTCTGGATACAGAAGACCGTCTCAACAAATAAAACACGACGGATGATTTTTATGACTTCCTATTGTTCACGGTAACTATAGTAACCGCGTTTTTTTTTATTAAATGTTTTCTTTTTGTTATATGGTGCCGTGGTTGCATTGTGAATTTTGAAAACTTGGCTACTTTTCAAAAAGTGTGTCTTGGGATCTTTACTCCTGTCATGTCTAAACGTAGATGATTAAGTTATATCCATAAGTAGCAAGGCAATAATCCGTAGTGTTTAAGACTCGTGTAAACAACAACATGAACATGTGGCGCTACTGCATCGTTCGCGCACGTGATGTAAGCAATAACCCTTTCAAGTTAGTTGTTAACTGACCGATTATCCCGACAAACAAAATTCGACTATAAACGAAATTTTTGAATTCAATGTTTTCTCACCCAGAATAAATCGAACTCCGTATTTTCGTATATTGAAGATCTGATAGGTTCCCTTGAGTTGAGCTACACCACATGTAGGGTTAATATAACTTAATGTCCATCTATTTATGGCTAACATTTTCTATATTTTTAAATCTGCCATTACGATTATATATATCCTTGTGCTGTCCTTCGCTCCTTTCTTTCTCCAATGCCTGCAACTACTTTGACTGAAAGGCAACACTTAACATATAGACTTTACCAAATAGACATAACAAAAAGCAATGATTGCCTACCTTGTCGTGCAACCAGCGAATATAAATTATCTTTGCAGCGTTCTGTTTTTGTTTCTTTTATAGATTGGCTCATTGTTTAATGGAGAGGTTGAATTTCTTAAAATGCAAATAGGGAAACAAACAGTCCGCTTGGCTTACAGCGGAAATCGAACGTTCATGTTCAGTTATTGTCTGAACGCATGGAAATTTGCAACAGATTTATTTAAAATCGCGATAATAAAATGTGCCATTATGGAGATATTGTGTAATTTTGTGCGTGTACGTGTATGTGTGTGCGCGCGAGTAAGTGTATGTGCGCTGTTATAGACAGCAGTCGTGTTAATATTGATTATTTGTCGTGTTGTCATTTTTTTCCTTTCTGCAAATACCTTGTCAAACAAGAATACATAGCACAGTTGTTGCAAGAGGATCGCCTGTTTATGTGCCGATACGGAGATATTGCGCAATCAATGTGCGTGTGCACGCGTGTGAGTGTACGTGTGTACGCGTTATCGTTGTTAATCGTGTCAATAATGAATCTACAGTTTTTACAAGAAATCCCTCTGTTCACATAATTCCAGAGCTGGTTGGGGCAAGATTCACCAGATTACCTAGTGTTGCTTTCTTGAATATATAACTGTTTTGTTAATTCTTTTCTAGAATTTTGACATCTGTGAATAAAAGCTGATATGTTTTCGACCATCAATTTCCAATACGGGATTTGCGTTATGTGCGGCTTGAGTAAGGGCTGTAACAGCAAAAAGTCAAGATATAGACAAATAATAACCCGAAATAGGAACAAAATAAAAATTACTAGAAAAAATGACATAGCTCGCGCTTGATTCCTATCTAATCTGTAACGAGTATATCTTGCTGATGCAAAAGTTATTGATTGCCTCAGTCTGCCCCGTGATACGGGTGCTGCGGTTGATAGCGGTTCTTGTTGTTCAAATACTTTCTTTTATTGACCATGCGTGGAACCATGTGAAAATTTTTAAAATCTTTAAAAAGGATTGCGGGGATTGTGTCACCACGTGAATGCACGTGGAATCGTGAAAGAGACTTCCTTGCGGGGATTGTGTCACCACGTGGATGCACGTGGAATCGTGAAAGAGACTTCCTTGCGGGGATTATGTCACCACGTGGATGCACGTGGAATCGTGAAAGAGACTTCTTAGCGGGGATTGTGTCACCACGTGGATGCACGTGGAATCGTGAAAGAGACTTCTATTGACTAAAAATGTCTTAAAACAAAAATTATCGTTTATAAGAAAACTATCTGTCGTTGTCTATAAAATAAATAAAGATTTCTTTAGTTTTAAAATGAGCCGGTTAAACTGTTAGCCAATAATTTCCCACTACAAAAAAACCTTATGGGATTTCAATCATTCATTCGTCAACATATGTTGTGTATAAAAAAGATGACGCATGCGCATTACGCATCAAGTTATTCGACAAAAAAGTCGCGGAAACCCTTTGAGAAACTTTAATGAATGTTACCGAAAGGAAACGTGCTTTGTAGTTTTCTAAATTTTCTACTGCAGAAAGTTGCTTTGTTCACTGATGCGAAGAAGCGATGCATCATGGGTCAAGGATGTACCGCCATCATGAAATGATGTGCCGCCAACTCGAATGTTCATCAGACCGTGACCAAATCGATAGCATGAAACGTAAAAAAGATTGTAGTATATTAAATTAATTTTTACTTTCTCTTGCTTTACAAATTCGTTGGTTTGTCTTTTTTTACAGTATATCTTCACGAGATTTGTGTACTCTTTAATTCTAATGATGGCTAGGAGTTAGCCGAAACATGTCAACAAAAATAAAACAGTGGCTACTTTTTTACAAATTATTATATTAATTAAAGATGTTTCAAATGTCATTATGCATTTCTTTATCCTTAATAAGTATTTCTTTTCATTGTAAACCTAATATATAATATATATAATATATTTGTAATTATATTGGGCAAAAAAAAAATAATAAAATATATATAACCCAGAGGTATTCAACTAAATTGCAAGAAGGTCCCAGGGAAAGGAAAAATCTTCTCAAGCAAAGGTCCAGGTCCGTATGGGATGGCGCCTGGGTCCGGGGCCCGCCTGTTCGTGGTCCCGGATGTAAGCCATTTTTTTCTAATACTTTTGGGGAAAAAAAGAAATAAAATACTGAAGATATGCGGTTACTGAAAATTCGTTGGTTGAAACCTTTCTTGAAATTAATCAGAAGTATGAACGAAGTATTTCACTCGGTTTTGCGACAACTCTTTAACAAACATACACACCAAAATGATTGATTAAAACAAGCCTTACGTACAACCCTAACAAGACCACCTTAAATGCAACTCTAACCAAAAGCTTGCAATAAATCATCAAAACTGGAAAAGGTTTCTTTTTCTTCAGAAGGAAATGCGTTATTTAAACGTTGCCGTTTTCTACACGCCGAAACAAAATGCTTTGTTCGCACCGCATCAACTACCGAAAGTCCCATAAAACGCGTGCGCACGCAGACGCGAAATCATCGCCTAGCAACGGCTATTATCGCAAGCATTACGTTTGCAATCAAGCAATGGAAATGAAAAGGAATTCATTAGAGCGCAAGAATGAAATCATAAGCCTCCTTTGGAGGTTTCCGGCGTTAGTTGCATGGTAACATTTAACGAAAGAACTCTGTAGAAACACCGAGGCGTTGCAACAAAGTCATAAACTCTGGCGAAACTCTTTGCAATTATAACAACATCGAAAAGATCGAAAATGGTAAGGAAGGAGCTTTTCAAATAATCTTCACTGTGGAAAAAAAATGCATTTGCAACTCGAACTACTGTTAGCTCTAACGTAACTGTGACGTATGCCAATGAAGACATTAATTAGCCTTACTTTTTTATATTTAAACGTTTTGAATAATCCAAACATTTCAGGAAGCTCAATTTTAAAATAAAATTTTAACAAAATTAACGTTAACAATTTTAGTAATATTGTTCGTTGAAAGCTTGAAAGAGTTAAGACTGCTCGAACTTTATATGTTTCGTTATGCGTTATATTACCCGCAAGGGATAGACTTCGAATGTATATTCTGTTATTGTTTGCGTGGGAGCAAAATCTGATTTTCAATCTACCTGTGTATTTTACAGAACAGCATCGTTTCTCAAATGTTCAGTAATATTTCTGTGTGCCCCTTTTCATTGTTTAAATATTGACTTATTGTTCGATAAAATGCTCATATAATCTATTTCCTTTTAGCTGCGTTTTTGCGCCGCTTTTTTGCTCCTGCAAATTGTGCATGGAATGCCAACAGACACAGGCAAAAATAGTCAAAGATCATCTCAAACTGCCCCGGCCAAGAAAAGCCAAGATCCAAACCAGCCAGTGTCAGATGACAACAATGTGATACGCCATGGGAGTTGTTCACCTACGTGCAATCTCTTTCCTAAGGAAGCGGGTGTGGTCGAGTACCTTCGTGATACGCAAAACCCTGAACAGCTGGAAATCGCGTGCAAAAAGAACTGCGCGGAGGACGAATTATGCATGGCTACCTCATGGGATATGGCGTACAGTTTTCAATCGACGGTCCGGCATCCGATATGCTACTATTACAAGACCCCTCCCAAAAAAGACGACTGGCAGAAAGAGAAGGATGAGAGCATCAAAAGCGCTATTTGCTGGGAGGGACACAATAAAAATGCTGACCCATGCGTGATGAACCCAATCTAAGAATTATATAGACTGGTAACAAGTGTGTATTACGCGAACCTAGTACTTAGTCTCCCGGAATCGAATGTCGTTTTAAATGAGTTCCACTGCCACGCTCGTATCTTTTAAACTCATTGAAACTAACGCCCCTCTTAAATGTTCTTGCTTCATTTGTTTTTATCATATCCATCACCCTAGTGTGTAAACCTCGGCGATCGATTTCGCTGGCAGGCACCATGTCTTGGAGGAAGACCTAATAATCTTGAACTTTTTAAACTAGTTAAGAATTATGTAGCGGATTTTAGACAGAAATAATATTGCACGTTTTGATATAGGTTACACCTTTTTCTTTTATAAGCATAGTGTATTTTGAGCTCAGCCTTAACAAACTTATTTTTTCAGTTCAAAAATTTAGTGATTCGTATCAGCATGGAGCAACTTCATTCCATAAGCCCGTCAATCTAAGACCAGATAACTACTTATTTCTATCTTTCGTTGCGAATGTCACACAATTTACATTTAACATAGGATGCAGATAGAAACCAGAAAATCGAAACTTTCCATCGAAGACATTACATTGCATTGTCGAATGAAAATATTTTTTAGTTTCTTACTTCTATCCAGCCTCGGAATATGCTTATGACATGCTAATTTTTTAAGGAATCTCAGCCTAAGTAGTATTTTTATAAACGTTATGATTGTAAAAGAAAAAAAAGGTGTTTTGAGGTCCAAAATGGCTGATCTATCCGTGTTAGAAACTACACGAAAAAGTCTACGTTTTTGCAATAATCAAACAAAACGCAAGTTTCTCTTTAAGATCTGTCAAAAGTTACAAATGTAGCCATTAGAAACGTTATGCCAGTTCAGCGTCCATCATAACGCATACAATGTCGCCCTTGTCTTCGTCGACCAGCTCCCATTTCACGGCGACTTCAATCTACGAAGATGTACAACTATACAAGTGTACAATCATGATGTATAGAGCATGTAGATCCAAACCTCTTGGTAGTGCGCACCTTGAACAGTTAAAACATGTACTTACAGACGGGTACAACGCTGACACTGCCAATGTGTATGTGTAAGTAAGATCCTCAGCGGCCGGCAGGGGACACGTCAACCCGCATGCTTGGTCATCACAAACCTCTGCATGATCAATTGGAAATGGGAGCCAAGCTACACCAATATGTCCATGGACTACAGACTTCACTTTGGCATGTTCCGCAGTCGTGGTGAAAGATATTTTGATGGTCGTGTTACCACCCTTGTGTAGAATGCAAGGTTCTGCTTCGCAAGGTTCAATCGATACGGTCTTCACGTGGGCCGCTTAAAAAAGAAAATTTCTAATAATAATTTCAATAATTTATAACAGCTCTTCATGATCTCGCAATACTTTCCTTACAACATCCTAAGCTAGATTCATACTACTCAATGTGTTTCAGAAATAAAAATATGCCAGCGCTGGATTTTGTGAGTGAAAAGCACTAACCGGTAAGCTGCAATACCGTAAATCCTCAAATAAGCCCTCATCATTGAATCTAAATTTTTTTATTAGCCAAATTTCGTGTTTACTTAAACCCTCATGGGGCTAAATCGGGAACATATTATAGAGACCAAATGTGGCAACTTAAAAGCACCGCCTCAACGAGTAATCGTGAGATGGATCCTAGAGAGCTGGGAACAACTTTTAGCACCCATGATTATAAAGTCGTTCATCGCATGTGGAGTCTCAGTTGCTACTGACGGCAGTCAGGATGAAGAAATAAAGTGTTTTAAATCAGGTATGCTATGCAGCTCGGGACAGGAAATGCTAAAGGCCCAGTTACAATTGCTCGACGGCACAAAGGAAAATCCGTTCGTTCCTGATGAGACAGATATACAAGAGGCTTGCCCTCCTTACTTGATTAAAAACCTCTTCAACAATATTGTCACTTTTCTGCGAAAAAATTCACATCCAACAATTTTAGGAAATTCTAAAATTAAATATAAAAATGTGTAGCTGTTTAAACCATAAAAAGGCTTCCCTCTTCACAAAAGAATGAGAAAGCTCATTTTTAATTGTTGAAAGACAAAAGGGAGAATTTTTTATATATCGACACTCAGGTCTAAAGTTTCTGTCCATGCATAGTTCTTACGTCAATGGATATTATCTGCAGCAAAAAACAACAAATTTTAATTTATGCGATCAAGAACGTTTTATTTTTTACTTTACCAATAATTATCTTTTATTATTTAAATTAATTTTGTTCAAGAAGAAGTATAAATGTTTGGAAATCCCAACTAATCCTTTCACAAAGCTGAAGAGTAAAGGAAAAGGTAAAATATTGTTTGTCAACACACAATTATATGAATCTTTTATGAAAAACAACCTACTACTTTAACTAGTGTAAATGTATGTTTTTTTGGAATGGACAAATGTTGCGTGTGTGTGTGACCAATATAACTACATAATGACGTGTGTGTGTGACCATTATAACAACATAATGACTATACGTATTTACTTGATATTGCCCATAAAAATGCTTGCAAAATAATCACTTACTGCCTGAAGGATCCTCACAATTCTTAAAGTTAACATTGAGAGACAGTGTGCCCACCACCAAACAAGAAACCAGGACAAGGTTAAACATCTAAAAAAAAAACTTAAAAATTTTCCAAAACCTACATGAAAATTATGGTTAAATGGAGTGTTAATATTGTAAACCAATCATAAACAACTGGGATAAGAATAAGAATATTGGAAAAATCATTGATACATATATTCTTCGCCATGGATTCAATTTTGTGAAATTTAAGTTTTTATTTTAAAATTTAAGTTCCAAGATTACAATTGAAACACACAGTTGAGTTTAATTCCATTATATCTATATATACTTTTCAACACATCATTGCCATCTACATCGACAACCAACTCTTCCCACCATTAATTACAAATTTAAACACCAATTTCTATTCTCAAAAAAATAGAGTAACTGATCAAAATCAGTATATATTGATTAAATAAAAGAAAGTTTGGGTAAGTGCCTAAGTAATATAATATATATGTTCCGCACATTATACTGATCTACGCTGGTAAGATCCTAATAACCCTAAAGATTCAAAAAATCTAACTTTTTTCACAATGTTTTCCCTGTTAGAATTATGTTTTACTAAAATACCATGTTTAAAGAGTGATTTATTATATATATACAACTTTTCTGAAACAAAAAGTCTATTTGTACGCATGGCAGAATCATAGGATAAGAGAAAAATATCATTTAAACCACTCCTCGTCCGCACGAATTAGCCAAAATTTAGTTTAAATAAAAATTAATAACATTAAATTTAAAATTATTACTTTCAGTCCAGCAAAAGACAATTATGTAGATATATATGAAAATATAGAGAGAGCTAAACTAGCGATTGATTTATTATTAAACTCGAAAATATTACCAGCATAAAACATTGTTTTAATCATTTATATACCTCTTTTCCGTGTGAGTTGGTGTAATGAATCCTTCGTGAAAAATAAATGGGCTTTAGTGTTTAAATCAAGGCGTTGGAGTATGGAATGACGGTGGTACCATATTTAATTGTGTTTATTACAATTCTTTGTTCTATCACGCTCAAGTCAGCTGATATTTGTATCAAATATCAACCATGTTGGCCGCAATAAAACAGCGTACATGTTATAACAAATACATAAGTATGAACAAAGTTTAAATTTTTTGAAAAGTTTGTCATCTTGATTTTTTAGAGTGATTTGTAAAACAAAAACTGTTTCAACAAAAAATCCGAAAATATATGTTAGAGGAGATTTCCCTCACTATAGTTCAGCCTTGAAAGATCGAGTGCTGTATTTAGCACATTTTAAAGGTATATTTCCAGTGAATTCAGGGTCATTCGAACCTCCAAGAGAAAATTACTGAAAATGGCCTTTTTAAATCGAGTGCTGTTTCTCTTCCTCGAAACTTAGACATGAATGAATAGATTCTTAGAATAGATTCATATGCA